>BPTQ01000003.1:243912229-244147918 GCA_019973895.1 Chrysanthemum seticuspe | reverse complement strand
CTAAAACCGAACCTAAGGTGTCTTGTACAGTATTTTAGGGTTTTTAACCCTATCTTACACCAAGATAAGTCTTTGCTTCATTAATTCAATTATGTCTTTGATTATTTGTGTGTATGCTTGCATGTTCTCCATGTCCGGCTAATTTATTTGTGTGTTTGCTTAGGAAGTATGAAACTTAATTATTAAATATTGATTGGTTGTTTCTTATCTTAGTTGATTAATGATCTAGTAATGCGATAGGTCATTCGTTGTGTACTTAATGCTTGATTCATCTTTGTGAACCTTAGAGTATGATTACCTGAGTGATTGTAGGCTAAAACATCCGAAGAGTGCCTTAGAGTAGGAGTCTATAATCTCTAAGTGGATTTGTAGACAAGACCCTTTGGTAAGTTCAAAGAGTTAGGGAGAAACGCATACCCTACAACTTTAGAAACACAACGCAACTAGGAATAAGACGTGACACTCAACCATCAATAGGAGATAATTAAGGAGTAATACAAACTAAGTAAACACATCTTTAAACTATCATACGAGCACACATTAATTAGACATAGACTCCCACAACCTTAGTTTAGATAATTAGATAATAGTAGAGTAATCGGTAGAAATACCAACCCCCCAAATCCAATACCCGAGATTCGTACCTTTCCATTTTCATAAAATATAAAAAGATAAAAAATAATCTTCCTCAACCTTAACCTTAGCGTAGTAACTCCCTACTAGCATTCCTATTCCCCTAGAGAACGATATCAATACCCGTGGCTTACCCTAATTACTACACTACAACGATTAGGTTCACTGCCTAGGGTGTTATAAAACTTGCTCGAAGAAAAGGAAGTTTCCTTGACCCCGAACGACGCGTGTAGCGTTATCAGCCCTAAACACAAACAAGGAGAGTTTAAATCACTACAAACATATATATATTTTATACTTTTCAAAGTCCAAACCATTAAGTGCTAAACATGAGTTTGCAGATAAATTACCAGAGCACATTTATTTGAATGGCTTACTTATACATGTTATGGGACCAGTAGGTAGATCACTTAAATCACACTTGAAACCCAAGCCTCTTTTACATTCAAATGCACCTGCAACTAAAATGGATTATTGCTGGACTTTTTCCCCAACAAACCAAGGTATAATAGACTCCTGTAGGCTGTTGCAGATAAAAAATAACCACATCAAGATAGCAGCAAACCCTGACAGATTATAAGCCTTGATAATCAACTAGAACAAGCACTAAAAAACAATCAACTAGAACAAGCTACAAATAACAATCAACTATAACAAGCAGTAAACAACACACGAATAAGCCTTGTAAACCCTTTAGTATAGATCGACTATTTACAACTAACCCATCTAAGTTTACTTCTAATTATAATCTAACAATACATTCAAAATACGACATTAGCTGAAACTAAGATGGAGAAGGGTTAAACAAATCAAATGAGTTAGATGCCATTCAAAGTATTTTTTACCTGTAAAAGATGAAATGACCAAACTTAACCAGTGAAGATACTTTCTTCCCAAGAACTCGAATCTCGCCAAATAAAAAAAATTGAAGATTTAATAAATACAGTTAACCAAGAAATAAACATATATTAACATATAAGAAGATGTTATCTGACCAAAATCGAGCCCCAATTTCAACCCTAGCTTTTTGGTTTCATAATAATTGGCTTCTCGAATTTAAAATACTATTGAACTTATTAGTAAGATACATCATACCACAAGAATCACATAAAAAATAAATACACAAAAACAACTCAAATGGTATTTAATGGCATATCAGGGCTCAAACCCGATATTCCTTACATGCAATCAGCCCCTTGAACTACGAGTTCATGACAAATTCTAGTTGGGGTGATATTTACATACTCGTTTGTGGTGAATTTGGAAGGAACTCCAAGAGAAGAAGTAAAGATAAAATAGTTTGGCCTTTTTGTTTCAGCTGCTGGAATTAAAAGAAAGAAAAGGGGGTGGGAGTTAGAGGGATAAGTGTTAGGGTTTTGATTTTTGGGGAAAAGAGGGGCGAGAAACTAAAGCGGGGTGCTAAAATTTCATAAATTTTTGGTGTTTAAGAAATATACTAATAATAGATAAGTATTACACCTTCGTATTAAAATTATTGTCAGAAGACAAAAATTATAAAATTTAATAACACTGGGATCACTACAATTTTCAACCACACAAATAAAATATTCCCCCACAATTTTTTTTATTACTTCAAATAGAAAGTGATAACTTATTTTGATAACCATGGTTTAAACTACTAAAATTTATATTAAAAGTCTTATCTTATGATGTAATTGAGTTGAGGTGTTGTGAATTACTTAAGTGAGCTCGACTTGGCTAAACTTAACTCAAGCCCCACTTAAGTGAGCTCGAGCCAAACATGGGTTTGACTTGAAGCCTAAACCCGAGTTAACTTCAAGCCTTATAACTGTATTAAGGTGTGGAACTTGAATTATGCTCGATGCCCACATCATGGGGAATATACCGAGACTGGGGTGCGTGAAACCCTAACTGTTACACATGAATAGCAATCCGTAAATAGGTTTATACACTGACTTATGGTTACTTCCAACGATACAAATGTTTGTGGAAATTTGTGGAAAAGAAATGAGTAAATTGATTAAAACACAATTAGTAATTCTAATAGCTTATTAACCAAAAACAATTTTTATCGATATCCATCCTTGCCTTGATATTATCTTTTGTTTTCGAAGTGTCCATGACAGTGCTGAAGATATTCTCGAAAACATTTTTCTCAATGTGCATAACATCAAGGTTATGCCTGATTACACGTACACTTATGATACTCACATAAATAGTTACATTAATAAACGAAATCATATAATATGAAACTAAAAATGCATATGAAAACATAATAAGTAATGTGGGAATGTGTAAGTATGCAAAAACATAAAGACGGTATTTTTGTGGGAAATCCGCGGGTATTTACACACGTGTTTCCCACGGATTTATTAAATTGGTAGGTAATATGTGGGAAAGTACCCACATATTTCCCACGGATTTAATTGTTTTCTTTTACTTTTTGAAATAGTTGCACGTTCAAGCATATACACGTCCATATACCTAGATATAGTACATCTATAGATACAATGAAGGCCATAAACAGAGATATGTAACATATACGTGTAGATATCTACATATATACAACGATTTGTTACAGAAAAGGTTATATTTGAACCTACACATACATTTGTTATATTGGCATAAATAGTTCTATTAATATAAAAACACATATAATATGAAACTACAAACACATATGAAGATATACTAAGTAATGTGAAAATATGTAAGTAGACAAAACACAAAAACGATATTTTATGTGAGAAATCTATAGGTATTTACGCACGTATTTCCCACGGATTTATTAAATTGGTAGGTAATATGTGGGAAAGTACACACATATTTCCCATGGCCATAATCGTTTTCTTTCACTTTTTTGACATATTGTTACACGTTCACGCATATACACATCGATATACCTAGATACAAAACATCTATAGATACAATGAAAGTCGACATAAACAAATACGTGTAGATGTCCACACGTATACAATGGTTTGTCATGTAGATATTTCTCACGACAAACACAAGCATAACATTTGGTGGGAAATACGTGGCTAGTGACCCACTGATTTCCCACAAGCCGGTTAAATAGTTACTTTATAAAAATAAAAGACGTATGAAATTCGTGAGTAATGGAGCTAAAATTTGCCACATACTTTTGGCCGTGGCTAATATGTGTGAAATGTGCCACAAGTTTCGCACGGACGTCTAATAAACACAAGTAGTGTGAATATGGTCGCAAATCTGTGGGAAATTTGCGACGAATTTCCCAGAAAAACTTGGTCAACAATTTAGTGTGTAAAGAATGGAAATCCGTTGGAAGTTTACTACATATTTCCCACCGAAATTTGGTCAACAATTTTGTGTGTAATTTGTTGGTATCCCGTGTGAAATTTCACACAGTTTTGTTTCTGTGGGAAAATTTATGTGGGAAAAACCAGTTTGTGTAGTAGTGTTTGCTCTTCATGTTTTTGGTCTTGTAGCGAGGACATGTAGGTGAAATTAATTGGAGAGCAAATAATTTGCTCGCTCAAAGTATCGATTTTGGTAGACTCCTTTGAAAGTGTTTATTTTTGTAATAGAGTGTGAAAAATGTTTGTTGTGGTAATTGATTTTAAGATATACGTATTGTTTTTGCGACAGTGTCATGTTTTGTTTTGTCCTATTTGAGTTATTGATGAATATCTTTTGCAAGCTGCATGTATCAAATCCTGCAGGATCTTTGAATGGTATGGACTAAAATGGGTCTTTTCACCTTATTTACTCTTTCTTTTGTGACTGTATAAATATATACCTTATTGACTCTTTCTTGGACGAGATTTAATGGGCCTGTCCAGTTTGTGCGCTAGCTAGTGTGATCAACTAAACATACTAAGCTAGAATCATGAATTCGGTCTAACAGCATTTATATTTTCATTCAATATTTCAGTTCATTGATCCCCCAGTGTAAAATAGAGATGTAGTCAATAAAAAGATGAACATTTAAAAATTATTTTAATCTATCTATTCATTACAAAGTCATTAATGAAGCTACCCATCTTGTAAAATTAGTACTCTAAACTAGGTTGATGAATGTATAGAATGAGTTTGAATATAGAGCATTCATTCATGGTTCATCTTCTGAAATTGTACCAGGTTGAGTTTGAATATAAAGCTAGCTAGCATTCATTCATCATATATGGTTCATTTATAAAGTATAGGTGAGAATAATAACACTCTTATTTATTCATTCTTTTTGTGATTGTTATCAATATGGTGTTGTGAGTTAACGGATATAAGTGAAATCGTTGTGATCGAGTGTTTGTATTAGTGAAATAGTTCGTTGTTAAATCTGCCTTTAACAAAAAAGTTCACATCGGTTGTTAATTATATCGCACAAGTATGACGAATAGACATGTACATGTTTTATTAATGTTGTATCATGCATTTGGACCACCAAAGAGGTTTGGAATGTGATAACGGGTGCAGATATTGCAAGGCTTCAATATGTGCACATATTTACTTGAAGTACTTCAATTTTTGGAGATCATTCTAATCTATACATTTATAAAAATCAACCAAGTAAGCCAAAAATTATTGGTATTCGCGTCTAGCTGGCATCTCACATTCCATGTTCATGGTATTCGCGACCCCCTGTTCTTCATGGTCTCGATTTGACATGGAACCGACGTTTCATATTATGTATCCCATTTTATGTATCCATTTAGTTTATAGATAGGTAGGCTTATGAATAATCTTATTTTGTACTTTGGATTTTAGATGATAGCTTAATTTTTGCCTCAAAAGCGCTGCATCAGCAGGCATATGAAGGTTTTTGCAATTGGATGTTGCATTAAATCATTATACAAATTCGAGGACTAAAAATGTAATATACTAACGAAGTGAGTTAACGAACGTTAGTAAAAAACCCAAATCCGTCAAAATTTTTTGTTGAGTACCTTTTTATGCAAGAAAAAAAGTATAATACCCTAATTGAAAATGGACCTTAACTTTAATGTCTTTTTGTGCCATTTGCCCTTTATAAAAATCAACCAAGTAAGCCAAAAATTATTAGTATTCGCGTCTAGCTGGCATCTCACATTCCATGTTCATGGTATTCGCGACCCCCTGTTCTTCATGGTCTCGATTTGACATGGAACCGACGTTTCAGGTGAAGTATCATTATTATAGTGACATCATGGGACGTAACGAGTGAATCATAACAAGAATCTGAATCTCCTGGCCCAAGATTAATTCAAAGACATGAAAGCTAAGTTTATATGTTTCACTTGACTATGATTTTAAGGTTTCTTAAATAGATGCCAAACATTTACCAATCCCCAATTTCAGATGTACGTGTTACCTATATATGCATGTCTAACTTATCATGCATGTTCCAAGACAAAATGAACTACTAATAAAACATTATAAGAAGAAGTCAAATATCTTAGCTATGCTTTTGAAGCTCCAACTTATATTTTACTATTTTAACTGTGCACAAAGATTCGCAAAGACATCTGATCAGATTCATTCAGATTCACAACAGAGCCAAGCTCGTACTTCTCAACTTTGTCTGCAAGTTAATTAGCCAAATAGATATACGTAGTATTAGATTATGGAACCCGACAGCAACAACCCGAACCCAATAACCCCGATTACTTATCGGGTCGGATTATTAGACTTCAACTGTCAAACCGCCCGGGTTTTCTATATATAACTTAGACTTCAACTCACTAGCGAGCAAATGTAAAAACCTCTAACGACAAGATACATGAAGGCCTCCATTGTACCATTACATCAAATTAAACATACAAATAAAGATTAAAACACTACTCGAAAAAAATAATAGTAATAAAAAAAAAAAAAAAAAAAAAACCCAACTATCTTTTCCTACTTGTTTCTAATTTTACTTTTAGGAACTTTTTTTTGAACGGTTATCCTACATTTTTCTATTCCTCTTCCGAACTGTATTTTTTCTTCTTCAGTTTTATCATCAAGATGTCGCACTCCAATGCAGTGTCTGGCCAATGTTACATCGTTTTCGGCCTGAGTTACCCTTTCTTCGGTAATTGGACTCAACATTTCAAAGACATCTGGAGGTCCATCTTTATCAAGCCAAGCAGAAACTGATTTCCAAGATGTTATGAGTTTTCTCTCTCCTTTTGTTAGGGGACTACTGGGAAACTTGGGTTCCATCAAGTCTAGATAGAAATCATTTCCCAACCAAACAAATCTCACAGCTTCTATACTCATAATGAGTATAGTACCAATGAGTGTCTGCAATCCATTTTTCCAGTCATTGTCGTCCTTGCTCACTTTGGAAAGTTTTAAAATCACCGTGTTTACCGCATTTTGAAATGCATAGTAACCAACAGGTTCGGCTTGGCTATAAGCTTCACTTATACCAAGAAGTTGTTGAACAGTCAGTTTTCCCCCGAGAAGCCATGGGTTATCAAAATCTTGATCATCGATGTGTAGTTTCATCCCGTATAAGGTTTTCCGTTCATAATGAACGTAAAGCTTCCGGCGTTTAGCTTCAGCTGACCCCAAATACCTTATAACAAGATCATTTCCGTTGCGAACTAATAAATGTCTCCGAAGGGAGAATAAGCAGGAGAAGAATCTTTTAGGGTTTCAGATGTCGAAGGGGAATAACTCATTATTCCTCTCCTTCATCATAGGGATAAATTCTGGTATTGGTAGTGGTCTCCTTACACTGCAACAATCGACGCTTTCGCAGGAGAAATTTCAGGGCTTTCGCCGGGGACATATCCCCGGGGACATGTCCCCGGCAAAAGGGCCCCGGCAATACCTGCTCGGGAATACTTTTCCAGGGGACTGTTTACCACTTTTACCGGGGATAAGTGGGTCCCGCAGCCGATTGTCTCTGGTCAAACATGTCCGACGTGGCACATGTTTTTACCGGGGACTCGTCCCCGGAGAAACGATTTTGGAACTTCACTTTAAGAACCCTGATGACGTTATTAGTCCGACGTGGCAGGTGTTTTGCCGGGGACATGTCCCCGGGGAAGCGTGTAACCACTGTTGAGGTAAACTATTTTGCCGGGGACATGTTTAACAACCGACTATAGGTGCTATGGTATACGTATCATGTTTAACGACCGACTATAGGTGCTATGGTATACGTATCATGTTTAACGACCGACTATAGGTGCTATGGTATACGTATCATGTTTAACGACCGACTATAGGTGCTATGGTATACATATCATGTTTAACGACCGACTATAGGTGCTATGGTATACGTATCATGTTTAACGACTGACTATAGGAACTAAACATATGCCGTTTGTAACGACAAACGATGGAACTAAACATATGTCGTTTTAAGAAACCTTGCTTTGTTCCCTTTTACCAATATTTTCCTAATTTATTTTCATTTAGATATAGTATTATTTTGTAACGATAAACGATGGAACTAAACATATGCCGTTTTAAATAGTTGCAATAAAGTGTATTTTTTAAATATTACTTTTGCTGGGGACAAGTCCCCGGGGAACGATTTGGCGGGAATTTTCACGCGCACAATTAGCATGCTTTGAACTTTGGTCAAAGTTGTTGAACGTAAAATACATTTTATGCGGGGACACATCCCCGGAGAAACGTCACGTCGAATTTTGACTATCCGGTCAAAGTTTAATAAAAATCAAAGTAACTATCGCCGGGGACATGTCCCCGCCAAAAGTCTGCGTTGAAATTTTCATAACAAGTCAGCGAATTCATGTGCCACGTCAGATTCAATTTTGTCGTTTAGTGACTTTCGCCGGGGACACAAAGTCCCCGGCGAAAGTCTACTCGCCCGTCCATCCGATTGTTGTAGTGTTAGTGGTGTCATTATGAAGAACTGAGAGAAATAGTGAGTGTGATACTAAGAGAAAGAAAGGAATAGTGAGTGATGATACTAAGAGAAAGAAAGTGAGGAAGGTGGTGATGTTGTAGTAGTGAGAATGAACCCTATTTATAGAGATGAGTTAAAGTGAAATACCATCTTAAGCTAAAAAACCTAAGACACCATTTCAACCATTGGATTTATTGACTTTGACTTGATCAAAGGCTCTAATATATATGGCAATTTCATAAATAACATAATGTTTTAAATGGTGGAATATTGTGGTACAGGGTTATACATGTAATTTTAAACACCTTGAACATCAAAGATTAGTAGCGGTTTCAAAACTACTAGCATAGAATACGGGGTTCACTCTCTCTTTTCGGTGGAAGGAAAACAGCTTGTTAGACCCAAAAAGCCCTTAACACACAATATTGCCATTTTCAAAATTGCTTCTTTAAACTGAAACAGAGTTGTAGATACTTAATTTAATGTTATAAACAAACAGAGCCACATCTAATGCAAGTAGAGACTTGAAAGGTTCTACGTAAGTATAGTCAAATGAGCAATGAGCATAGGATAGAAGACTCAAGTCGTGATAAAGTAGAGTTGTAAACCCTTGCGGGGGGTATGTCTCGAGTTTGAACCTTTTAACCAATCTTTCACTTTTAACCAACCTTTTAATATTGGTATTATTTCGTTTTGCTTTGCCATCAAACTGTTTTGTTTATAGACATATGTTAACATAATTTTGTTTGATTTACATGAACATAACGACGAGGGTTGTGCGTGGCTTGGGCTAGGTTTGATCTATAGAAGTTGTTTTGTTTATAGAAATATGTTAACATAATTTTGTTTGATTTACATGAACATAACGACGAGGGTTGTCATGTATGGGTTGTCATGTAAAAGGTTTGTTTGATGATCCGGGTTCTCATGTAATAGGTTTGATTTACACATGATACATTGTCATATAAAAGATTGGTTTGATTCACGACTATTCTAAAGAACTTTTGATTTATATGATGTGGTTTTTTATTTAACACGAACTATGTATGATTGTGGGGATGTGGGGAAAAAGTATGATTGTGACCTGACCGTGACTGTGACTATGTATGATATATATGATAGTGATGTCATATCGGTAAACTAGAGAAAAATGGTCCATTCTCGTATGCATGTCACCGCATGGCCTTTTCTTATTTTTTGAGGCCTTCGGCGAAAATCCATGACAAGGCCTTTAAAATTATATGTTGCATAGAAACCGTCACCGTTTATAAATTGCAAACCATCTAATTTAACATTAAACATACGACCTAGTTAAGATACCCTCTTACATAAATAATGGATTTTGTTTCAAGAAAATTTTTTGCAAACATATGTATGTAAATCTTAATGGTGCAAAATTTGGGGCCTTTAAATCTTTTGAGACATATTAGTATTTTTTGAATTTGAAAATTCAATCTCTTGTTCCATCTCACATGTTGCTTACATTAATCAACATCATTGATATGTCATCCTAACTCTCCAAACGCTGCAGCCTACAGTGGTAGGCCATGTAATACATTCTAAATAGTTAATGAACTTATGACCTTCAAGCATAAAATAGTTACGACATGAGCAGTACAAGTTTGTAATACATTCTAAATAGTTAATGTCGATATCTTCCACACCAACAGCCAATGATGATGGTGTATCACGTTCCCCACTCAATTTCTATTCATCGTCATCATTGTATGACAAACCACATCTACAAACTAAATAATACGCGTTGTATATATTCATTATTTCATTTATGGTTTCATGAAGATGTCAAGACCTCTTTAATATCAAAGCTCAAAATGGATAAAAAGTAAAAACTACTGGTATAAGTTACTTGAGGGATTGATGTTTGTGAAAATATGTCATGCTTTTATTTTGACTTACATGTCATCACCAACTTTACTTCATTGTTTAAATGTCTTTTACTACACATTTATTTTTAATTTTTTTTTCATTCATATGTTTTTCGAAGAATGAAGTTTCATCTTTAAGTGATTTAACTTTTACGTATTCTTTTGTGACGGTAAGATTATATATTGGAGTTTTTTAGATGAGCAAAGTAGTTTAAAATTTTATTTAAGAAAGTATGTATTCTTTTGTGACCGAAATACCTTAACCGGACCCGAGAACCGAACCGGAACCAAAACATGCTATTCGGTCTGGTCATCGGTTCCTAATATATGTATTTTGCGGTTCTCGGTTCTCTCGGTTCCGGATCGGTTCTTTGCGGTTCCGGAACCGCACTCACCCCACCTAGTTACATCCCACTTAACTTTTAAGTAAACCTTTTAGTACGTCCTTTTAACCTCTAAAAATAGTAAATAGAGAGAATTGTATACATACCCACTAAAATTTAAAAATTTGCACATTTTTTTAAAATACAATTTTTCAATGCATGATCTACAATGCAAGTTAAGCATGTTTTAAATATATATGCAAATATACAAGTTTTAGTAAGTATATATGCAATTATCCCATAAAATATATATATATATATATGTATAACCATTTGTATTAAAAACTAAGATCTACCAAACCGAACCCCAAATGCAATAAAGATTGTGAGGTTTGATGTGACCTTTGAGTAAATGCAATATCTTGTGCACTTCATTTTACTATTTGATGACTTTGGTGGTTGACAAAATTAAGCCATATCTTGTGCGCATCGATGCATTTTATATTTTTGTACCTCGATACATAAGTTTGTGCTCGTAGATTCATAAGCAAAACAATATAAAGACTTCAAAAAAATAAAACATATATATTTTGTAGAGTGTGTGTTTGATCTTGGATATCAATGCATGTGAATGAACTAGACTCACCCTCTCCGGAACGAACAACCATACATAGTACCAGAAAGATGCCCACAAAAAATAGCTAGGCAAAAAAAAAGAAAAAAAGAAGAAGAAGAGAGATTAGGAGTAAAATACACCGTTGGTCTATGAACTTGGCCAATCACGTTAGGACAAACCTTGGCTTTTACGTTGCATGGAGTCCAAACTTCATGGTTTTTGTGTCAATGAGGTCTCTTGACCCGTAATGCTCAGGTCAATGTATTATAGGTGAGGGCATAATCATCTTTTACCTTTTTTAGGCCATTGTACAGTGTTTTCATTATCCTATACTACTTTTGTACCACAAATTTTATGATGTAGAATCGAGCATGGCTCAAGAGCTCGAAAATATTCGTTTTGAAACAAGGATATTTAAAAAACTTTTATTCGATAGCTTGACGTTGTGAGAAACTTGGATGAGCTTGAGTAACTTCGAGCTTTAATAAATCAATATAAGTTTGACTTGTCTGTTTAAACTCGTTGTATTTTGGAACTTTATTATGGTATTACCGTATTAGCAGTAGGGGGAATTTAGGACAAAACTTGATGACATTATCTGCATTGTTTTCGGGTGGGCCCCAAATAAGATTTTCAATACCCAAAACCACACTTCACACTCACTTCACACTTCTTCTGAAACATCTTCACACTCTACAAAAGCACAAGAGCTTCACACTCACTTCACACTTCTTCTGAAACAGCTTCACACTCTACAAAAGCACAAGAACCACGTACACTTCATACTCACTTCACACTTCTTCTGTTTAGAGCTTCACAACCTGAAAACCACCATATACAAATTTTTACAACATAAACCAAATTCTTACAACATCGGTAGTAATGAAAAAAGCTAGCTCTTCATCAGTAGTAATGAAAACGGGAGCTCGTATGGTTGATCCACCTCCTCCTGAAGGACATATTGACCAGTAAGTTACGTCACTTGTTTAATTTTCTTGCACTTGTTTAAAACCATAACTAAATTATATCCTAAAATATAATTATTTTTAAATAAAACAACGTTAATCATGATAATTATAGGATAATAATAAGTTACGTAGCTTTTTTGTTTGTTTGAGTTAAATATGTAATTCTCACTTATGCTATTCTTTCAGGCCAGGACATAATATGTGGCTGATTGCATCCCACGACGGAACAATTTACCTAGGAGAAAAACAGGTGGGGAAAGTTTGGTGGGGCCTAAAAATCGCAGACTACATATACAAGCTTGATAAAGATGTTGATGTCACAGATTATGTTGACCTCGGACGTGATGAAAACGATACCGATATGTATCGGTACACTACTAATGTTGATAAAAAAGATGAGAAAAAAGAGAAAAAAGAGGTAGTATTTGATATCCAATGTGTATCTATCACATCTTCTGTCTTTGATTGTTTGTTCTTGTTTATTGACTGTTCTCTAAGGTTGTAGATTTGTAGTATTTCTTTTGACCATTTCCATTTTTATTTCTCCAGCTTGTATATTACAAAGAAGATGAAGAGAAAAATCTGAAGAATTACTTGCAAGAGAAATATCGGGGCGAAATAACAGATGCATTCGTTAACTATACAGAAATGTATGTCGACTATGAAAAGGGTCTTATCGTTCCTGCTAGTAATGAGGCTCTCTTTGTAAAAAGATGGGACTACAAACTCCAGAAGAGTTCACCAAGTTCGAAGACGTGGTGCTTAAGATATACAAAATTTAAAGCATACTTTCCGAATCCATTTGAAGATGATGATGACAACACTCGTGTTGAATGTATTGTCTATCATACGCGGACATTTGACGAGTTTTGTAAAGCATACCATAAATATAATCCGAAACTACCTACAAAAGATACTAGTGGCACAGAGAACTCCCTGAACAAGATTCTTAATATGCACAAGAAAATACATGTTCAGTACGGAACTCCGATTTACACTAGTGGGAATCCTAGAACGATTTTTAAAATGGGAACATATGGTGTCAATCAATCAGAGGTAGTTGTAAAGGTTGTACCAAGAAGCGTGCCAAAATATAATTCTGTTCTTGAGAATTACAGGTCAATTACCTACCACGAGAATATAGCTCATCTATATGGTCATGAGGAAGATAGTGGCCATTACAAATTGGCAATAGAAAAGTGCAAATGTAGCTTGGAGGACCATATGGCTCAACACAAGTATGAGGAGATGAGTGAGGAATCCATTAAAATCATGAGGTATATATATATATGGTTTGACTATATGGACATTGTGTGTATTATATAATAGTGGGCATTCATCTTCTTTTTTTTCCTTCTTCTTCTTCTTCTTTTGTCACAGGGGTATAGTTACTGCAGTGGCACATATGCATAGACAAGGAATAGTTCATGGAAATTTGAATCCTACGAACATTCTCTTGGATAAAGACAATAGAGCTAAGCTATGTGGTTTTGGACACAGCATCCAAGCAAGTAATAAGTGTTAACAAGATATTCATTGTTGTTTATTATACTCGAGTTAATTGTTTTGATCATATCATTTGTGTAAAATAGATAGCAGGACGAATAGCATGTGCACGGAAATGCTTACAATGGGTCGCACGCTCTTAGCTTATATGTCTACTAAGAAAGGCAGTTTACTTCACAAGTACCCTGATGAACCTAATGGCAAGCTGCCGAAAGATATAGAGAACGATGCTAAGAGATTATCATGGTTCTCGCATGCTGTTAATAACATTAATACAAATAATGACAATTGTGAAGGATTTGATTTGCTCACCAAACTTTTCAAAAGTAACCCTTCAGAAAGGTATGACCCTAGCTATAATATTTGCTTTATTCCTAGTATTATTGTTATTATTATTGAGTTTGAGAGGTGTATTATGATTTTAGTCTAATATGTTATCGGATGTGGAATAATGTTTTCCAGACCAACAGCAGAAGAGGTCTTGAAACACCCAAGGCTCATGACAGCCAGAGATAGACTAACATTCTTCAAACATGTGAGCGATTTCGATAAAGATGGAGTTCGCGACAATATAATAAAGCCACCAAGTAAAAATATTCTTCAGTCGTACATGCATGACGTACGGGATATCCGTAATGAATATACTCATATTTTAGAATATGGGGTTGATGAGGTTATATTAGAAGAGAAACACCGTAAAAAAGATCCGGGTCTACTCATGCAGGTCTACAATGACGTGCGAAGATGTCCAGAATTCCCGTGGTATAAGGAGTACTATTAGGGCAAGAGTTCAAGTAAAACAACTTTTTAATGTGAAAAAGGTCGGACAAGATCGTAACCGTCGGATGTGGAAATCAACGATTCATAAGAATGTTAAGATAAAAAGACTCATGTACCCTTTTGATATTGCAAATTCACGTGATTCCTCTTCTTTGAATTATTTTTTGGTCTCTTTGTTCTCTTCGAATTTGGTTTTATGTGGGTTTAGTTTCACGTTTACAGATTCAATAGATCAATGTTTTTCGTTTTTATTTTTATATATACTTTCGATTAGCGTCTTTCTTGTCACTTCCAAAACGAAGGTGATGGAATTGATGATGCTAACATCCATATGATGATGATGATTAACGATGATGCTCATAGTCGATTAAAATGATAGTGAAACGTTGATGATGAGTTGATGATCGATGACGACGATTATGATGCTGCTGCTAATGATCAATGACAATGATGTGTTAGCGATTAGATGATTCAAAAATAATGATGATGATATATGATCGATAGAGATGATGCTAAAAAAATAAATTTATGATAAAAAAATAAGGTGATTAGTTTGACGATGCAATAGAATTATGATGCAGTTTGATGATCACAATTTGATGATGCAATGCAATCTTAATATGATGAAGTATTTAATTTCATCCTAAAAAAAGGGTAGCAGGACATGAAATTCAAAAATGGCAAAGTATAGAATAAAGTTGATATACCCATTTTACCCTTGAAAGCTTTGTAAATGTGGCGACATCTTATTGTGTCCATGTCTAAAAAAAAGACGTGTGTAGACAATAAGTCATGATTGAGGAAGATAGGGAATTGAATGTATTGACTTGGGTAGTTTTTAGCATTTAAGTGTGGAATAAGTGTGGAAGGTGTAAAGTATCCGAGAGTAATTGCAAGTATCCAAGAGTAATTGCGTTTAATTTAGGGCTAGGCGGATGGGCGTGGCTTGGGCGTGCCCTGGGCGTGGCCTAGGCGTGCCCTAGGCGTGGCGTGGGCGAGCCCTAGGCGTGCCCTAGGGGAGGCTGTGCGTGGCTTGGGCTAGGTTTGATCAATAGAAGTTGTTTTGTTTATAGACATATGTTAACATAATTTTGTTTGATTTACATGATGTTTGATTTATAGAACATAACGACGAGGGTTGTCATGTATGGGTTGTCATGTAAAAGGTTTGTTTGATGATCTAGGTTCTCATGTAATAGGTTTGATTTACACATGATACATTGTCATATAAAAGATTTGTTTGATTCACGGCTATTCTAAAAAACTTTTGATTTATATGATGTGGTTTTTTATTTAACACAATGGACTATGTATGATTGTGGGGATGTGGGGAAAAAGTATGATTGTGACCTGACCGTGACTATGTATGATATATATGATAGTGATGTCATATCGGTAAACTAGAGAAAAGCCTTTTCTTATGCGTTGATTCAACTTTGATAATATAGTATAATTTAGGGGTCATGCATATATATCCCAGATGCAAAATTGCATATATATCTTTTGCATGCATAAAAATCATTGTACTATGTGCATCAAAAACTTGTAAGAAGGATATATATGGAATTATTCACCTTTGGAGGGATATATATGCAATTCCCCCTCTAATTTAGTTACAAGTCATGAACCAATGTTTCTGTTGTATAGAATTAACTTTTCTAGATATAAAGAGTAAAGACCACCAACTTTGCATTTTAAACTTTGTTGGGAAAGACAACAATAAGTGCAAAGTGAAAAAATGAGTTTAATATCCTGCTCAATCTTATACCTTTTGTAGTTCTTTGACTGATTTTCTGTATGAAATTAAAAGCCATCTAATGTAAAATACGGGTATTTGAGCAAGCACCGTAAATGGTTTTAATGTTTTTTGTTAAAAGTACTTAAAAACGCATAAACTAGTTGGCATTTATATTAGGGTGAATTTCATATATCCCTTTTAAAACACAACTAATTTCATATATACACAACTAAACTAGTCAATATCATATATACTCAAAAACACACTTAAAATTTCATATTTCCCCAATTCTATTTATTTTATTAAAGTCAAATTTTATTATGACCATTTTGCCTTTCATGCTTTCTCACCAAATGAATTACTATTCTATTATATTGTCGACGGTGTACTTGGGTTTAAGTTATTTATGGCCATTCGATCAAATTTCTTTTCAATCACGACCGTTATAATTCTTCCTATTAAAACGTAAAGTTAGTTCATAGGGTAGAGAAAGGTGACCAAAAAATAGTAGCATCACAAAATAAAAAACCCTTATTCCTCGACATCCTTGATCTCCATTATTGTGTTTTCAAATTTAAATTTCACCATTATTATATGTATAATTCACACATTGGTGGCCTTCTCATGTTTCACATATTCTACCCACTACCTTATACAGTAAATGCTCACTTAGATCTTTTTTTTTTGTTGTGTGTGTAAATTATTTATGGTAATAATGATACTGATTCTTGGTATTTTCTCTAATGATGTGTTAGAAACAATGGGTACAAATTGCTTCATGTGAGTACGTATATACAATATTAAAATGATGTCTTAAGCAAGGTTTCAAGATCAAGATCCTATTCGGGATCGTATTCGGTTTTGAAAAATTGAGATCGTAAGATTTGATCGGGATCCTAAGATCCTACTATAATGTCATTTTTTAATAGCCTTGTAATCTTATTCAAATTCACAACTTATCATATATTATAAACACAAAGCTATATGAATTTTCATGGAATTTTTGTCATAAATTCTGAATATGGAATGTTTAAGAAGATTAACATGTTCTTTTTAATTCATATAAAACATAATCCATAACTTTGTAGTTTTTTTAGCTTTGTCGTTCGAGAAAAGTAAGATCGGATCGGATTAGATCTTAAGATCCTCTTGTCAAGATCGGGATCCTATAAGATCTTAAGCTTACTAAGATCCTACGTAGGATCCAGATCGTTTTGGCTTTGTAGTATCATAAAGTCAGCAAGATTCTAAGATCAGGATCGGGATCCTGACAACCATGATCTTAAGTAATGACTGGCAAAATGTATTAACCTTTTGGGCTGACTTGGCTAATGCTGATTTGAGCATATATACGGTTCATGCAAGGGTGCGTTAATCCTAAGTTATATGATGTGACCTTAAACAACCTATTGATCACCGGCAACTACATAATAATTTAAAGTACTTCCAATTGCATACAACCATAAATTAACATATGCATTATTAGTTCCAAAATTTTCCTTTTCATTTCGTTGCACTACTAGAAAATATCGATGTCCCGATCGATCACAATAAATAATCCATTGCATCATGTTTATTGACCTTTGCAAAAGTGCATGTGGTGTGAGTAAATTTGTGTAGTATATCACGGGTCAAAGTCATTAAACATGTCAACAGTATGGGTGGAAACTCGTGAAAATCTCGGGATTGGATCGGTAAAAAGCTCGAACGAGCCGAGCCTAAACGAGCTCGAGCTCGAGCCTAAGTTTGGGCTCATTTAATAATCGAGCTCGAGCACGAGCTCTATACAAAAAGCTCATTTAGGCTCGCGAGCCTAAACGAGACCTAGAAATATATACGTATATATATTTTCTATACATATAACCGTGTTAATGAGCTCGAGCCTTGTGTTAACGAGCCGTTGTTAGGATCGGACACGACACATACAAACACAATAAACTGCCACAATATAAGAAGACAAGGATATAAGGTGGTTCGGTATCTGACCTACATCCACCGTGGGTAACTAGGAGTATTTTTATTTCTGCTGTGTTGTTATTTTACAAATACAGAGCTATCTCTTAAATAGAGATTGGAATGATAACTGGTCAAAAACACACTGTCAATTATGGCTATCAATTACGGCTATCACTTACGGGCGCCCATCAATCACCGTAAATTATGGCCATCCATCAATCTAGAGGAACATGGTCGGTCAATTACGGTTGTCCATGTTTTTCTAGCACTACCTTTTTGACCAGCCTAATAAGTGGCTTCACACTCAACAATCTCCCACTTGAAGCCACGAAAAAATTTTCACCTGTGCTTCAACTGTGTATCTGTATTTCTGTAAAACTTTAGCTCTTTCCTAGTTACCCTTGCCTTCTCTTCAATTAACCTGAAGGCCAGTTGAAGCTATGCAAAGCTTCAACTTCTCTAAGGTAACAACCTTAGTCAACATATCAGCTAGATTTTCAGTTCCTTTGATCTTCTTCAACTTCAGAGTGTCATCATTAATTTTTTCTCTGATGAAGTGATATCTCAGCTGTATGTGCTTTGTCTTCGAATGGAAGACAGGATTCTTTGCAAGATGAATTGCACTCTGATTATCACAAAACAGTGCACAATCAGCTTGTTCTTTGCCAAGTTCTTCGAGAAAGTTCTTCAACCATATAAGCTCTTTGCTTGCTTCAGAAACTGCCATATACTCTGCTTCTGTGGTTGAAAGGGCAACACTTTTCTGGAGTTTAGACATCCAACTCATTGCAGTGCCTCCCACTGTAAAGACATACCCTGTGGTGCTTTTGTATGAATCTTTACAACCACCAAGATCTACATCTGCATAACCCCTCAGAATGATATCTTTCCCCTTAAAATGTAATGCCATCTTTGAAGTTCCCTTCAAGTATCTCAACAACCATTTAACTGCTTCCCAATGTTCTCTCCCCGGATTGGACATAAAACGACTAACAACCCCGACAGCATGAGCTATATCTGGTCTCGTGCATACCATTGCATACATGAGGCTACCAACTGCAGATGCATAAGGAACTTTAGCCATTTTCTTCTTGTCTTCATCTAATTTGGGTGACTGATCTTTAGAAAGCTTAAAGTGACTTCCCAAAGGTGTGCTTCTGATCTTGGCATCTTTAAGGTTGAACTTCTCTAACACTTTCCCAATGTATTTCTCTTGAGATAGTGTCAAAGAACCATCTTTGTTTCTGAAAATACTCATCCCGAGTATTTGGTTTGCAGCTCCTAAGTCTTTCATTTCGAACTCTTCATACATCTGTCTCTTCAACTTCTTGATCTCTGACATGTCTGAACCGGCAATCAACATATCATCTACATAGAGTAGTAGAATGATATAAGAACCCTTAAACTTCTTGATGTAACAACAATGGTCGTTTTCACATCTCCTGTAACCAACCCTACCCATAAAGTTATCAAACTTAAAGTACCATTGTCTGGGCGCTTGTTTCAGACAATACAAACTCTTCTTCAGTTTACACACCAAGTTTTCTTTGCCTTTAACCTGAAAACCCTCTGGTTGTGTCATGTAAATGTCTTTATCTAGGTCATCGTGTAGAAAAGCTGTCTTGACATCTAGCTGCTCTAGATGCAAGCCTTCTGCTGCTACAATACTGAGAACAAGCGAGAAAATTTCATTGAAATTAATTCCCTCTTTCTGTTGATACCCCTTGACTACTAATCTGGCTTTGTACCGTTTAGTACCATCATGTTCATCTTTGACCCTGAAAACCCATTTGTTCTGAAGAGCCTTCTTCCCAGATGGAAGCTTCGTTAGAAACCAGGTCTTATTCTTTTCAAGCGAATTCATTTCATCTTTCATTGCTAGCTCCCACTGCAATGAATTTTTCAACCTCTTAGCTTCAGAGTAACACTCGGGTTCACCATTTTCTGTCAAGAGAATGTAGTTGACAGATGGTGAGTATCTTGCTGGTGGTCTAGTGACTCTGGAAGATCTTCTTGGTTGAACTTGAGGTGTGGCTGGGGATTCTGGAATTGGAGGATTGGTTTCTTCATCTTCAGAATCATTACTGGAATTACTCCCTGAGCTCCCACTGTCGGTTGAATCATCCCCAGATTAAGGGATTTCGACTGAAGCTTCTTTCTTCTTTTCACCACCTTCAAATTCAACATACTTCTTTTGAACTTCTGGACTTTTGTTGTTTCTGTCTTTGTACAACTCAGCTTCGTTAAAGGGGACATTCTTGCTTCGGATTAACTTTCTGTTTTCACTATCCCAAAGCCTGTATCCCATTTCGTCTGACCCATAACCAATGAATGTGCACTTCTTGGTCTTTGAATCAAGTTTATCCCTGTCACCATCATTCAACAAACTGTAAGCACTATAACCAAAGACTTTCAGGTGTTTGAGACTTACTTCCTTCCCTTGCCACATTTCTTCTGGCAATTTAAAATCCAAGGGAGTACATGGTGAACGGTTGATCAAGTAGGCTACAGTGTTAACTGCATCGGCCCAGAATGTCTTAGGCAAACCGGCATTCAATCTCATGCTTCTAGCCCTTTCATTCAGAGTTCTATTCATTCTCTCAGCTACACCATTCTGCTGAGGAGTTCCTGGAACCTTCTTGATCATCTTTATCCCTTGCTTGGCACAATAGTCAACAAACTCCTTGCTTATGTATTCACCACCATTGTCCGACTTCAGGCACTTTACCTTCAAATCAGTTTCATTTTCAGCAGTAGATTTCCATATCTTAAAAGCATCAAATACATCAGATTTGTTTTTAAGAAAATAAATCCATACCTTGCTCGTTGAATCATCGATAAAGGTTACATAGTAGTTTTTGCCTCCTAGAGATGAAACTGGTGTTGGTCCATATACATCCGAGTGAACAAGCTCCAACTTCTGAGCTTTCGGTGTCTTCCCCGTCTTCACAAAAGTAACACGCTTTTGTTTCCCAAGAACACATGATTCACAAAATTTAGTTTCAACTTTCTTCAAGTCTGGAAACTTCCCTTTCTGAGCCAACATCTTCAATCCCTTATCGCTCATGTGTCCGAGTCGTTGGTGCCATAAATTAGATGGACTCGGATTGGTGGTTACAGCATGAACACCATCATCAGGTATCTCTACCATGTATAGAGTGCCTTTCTTCTTTCCTTTGGCAATCACCAAGTTTCCTTTGATCACTTTCCAATGTCCACCCCTAAAGTGAACATTAAACCCTTCATCATCCAACTTACCAACTGAAATCAACTTCCTCCTCAAGTTTGGGATAACCCTGACATCTTTCAATGTCAAGGTGGTTCCCATGGAGGTCTTCAAATCTACGTCTCCAATACCTGTAATATCAAGCACTTGATCATCGGCCAAACGAACTTTGCCATGATTACCTTTTCGTAGGTTCTTGACCATATCTGGGCATGAGACAGCATGGAAAGAAGCACCTGAATCCATAATCCAGGATTCCTCTGAATTCTCAACACAACAAATGAGAAAATCTCCTGATTCTTCAGAGGATACATTGTTTACTTCTTTCTTTTCAGCTTGTGGTTTTGGGCATTGGTTTCTAAATTGACCTTTTTCTTTGCAGTTCCAGCATTCAATATCCTTTCGGTTCTTGGACTGCCCCCTTTTTCTAGACCTTGACCTGCCTCGATTTTGTCTTCTATCGTTCCTTCTTCCTCTACTTTCTGTATGTAACACGCCTTACAAGATTCAAGCAACATGTATCTTATGCTTGAAATAAAACTTGATCATCCTCTCGCGATATGCTAAGGCAGTTTGAATGGGATTTTCAACATCCAACAACTTACGATGTCCTAACCTGTAAACGTACAAAAAGTTAACAAAGGAAAACTATATAACAACAAATCAAATAATTTTACAGCGATCACAAATCACACCAAAAGCCTATACAGTCAACCCATCTACGATACAATAAAACAAATTAAGACTAATTTTTTTCACATAATAGTGAGGCTCAGTTTTCTAATGTTTAAATAGTTTCAAAAAACATCAGGATATAACCGCCATGGCTGCAATACTATAAAATATAGAATTGCAACGCCAAGACAAGGAAAATCACATCATTTGATTGATATCATCACAGCCTTTATCAAAGTAGACACTTATGTTATAAGCAAGCAATTGGAGACAATAAGACACTTTCAGCGTCTACCATACAATCAAACAAATTTTGACTAATTTTTTGCACATAAACATTTTCAAAAACATCAGGATATAACCAGCATGGCTGCAATAGTATTAAATATAGAATTGCCACGCCAAGACATGGAAAATCACATCATTTGATTGATTTATTAAGATATATCATCACAGCCTCTATCAAATACGACACTTATGAACAAAATAGAGTTTATACATGTAAAGGAGATGGTCAAAAAAGTTAAATGTCAATATGTTATAAGCAAGCAAGTGGAGACAGCTTAGTAATTTGAGCGTCCACTCGAAATCCCATTGCCATGTCTACGAAAAGGCTGCAAAGATTTGCACCAAACCTATTGCTTTGACAGTGACATAGGAATGGGTTTTCGAGGGGAAGCTCAAAGTACCAAGGTGTGCCGAATATATAATTATCGATTCTACAGAAGTGTATGTGTTGAATGGGATAATGAAGGAGCGTGGCCTGCCATGAACAATACACACTATATCAATACACACTATATCATTATCAAGTCGCATCTTTCTAACGATGTATATGGGTTCCATTTCTTAGTCACACCGAGATCCCTAAAACTAAACGGTCTTATATCATTATCGGTCAAACTAAGCAACTAAACCCATCTACATCGTTAGAAAGATGGGACTTGATAATTGAGGTTTTCAAGGTGAAGTTCAATGTAGCAAGCAGCGTATGGACACATTACTCGGTGAAATGTGTGCACCTTGTTACATCCAACTTCTAATTGAAACACTTTTATAGACTCCACATGTATAACATATTGATCTTTAACTTTCTTAAATAACTCCTTAACATATATAAACAATAGCATAATACTCACATAGATGATACAAATCTTCGAGCCAATCATGGTTCATTGGGACGGGCGTCTGCTAGGGAGATGATTATATACTCTCACAAAAAATATAAATTCATGTGTTGCCATAGGATGCCAACCACAATGAAACATGATTGACCCGAAGATGTTAATCATCTATGTGAGAATACAAATCAGGGGAAATCAGGGGTGTATTGTTACATGCATCGCCAAGGCTCAGATCTGTAAAAAGTTTGATAAACACAAACCATCAGGATATAACCGCCGTGGCTGCAAAATAATGTAACAAAATTGCCATGCCAGCTGACGGCTAATCACATCAATTGCTTGATGAAATAAGATAATCATCATCACAGCCTCGTGCATGTACCAAATACACCTTATAAAGTACACATAGCCTAAGCAAAAGTACCGACTAAGTTGAGCAGCCGCAATTCGAGCGGTGTACAGCGCCTGAGATTTGGTTCAGATTTGGTGGGCCATTGTACTTTTGTAAAAAGGTAAACAGGGGTGGACAATTCCCTCGATTGAGAAGTTGAGCATTCGAGCAGTCGAGCATGAGCAAAATGGGAAAAGGCACAAAATAATAACACATAAATGTGACCATGTAAAGGAAGCAACTCAGGTCTGTAGACGACCATGGGTTCGCGCGGTAAGTATTGTGATATGCATTAGCAAGGCTCAGATCTGTAAAACAACATCAGGATGTAACCACACATGGCTGCAAAATCATGCTATAAAATTGCCATGCCAAGATATGGTAAATCGCATCATTTGTGTCATCAAATAAGATAGTTCGTCATCACAATCTCTTGCATATCACAGCGCTGTTGACAGTCAAAAGTCTATGTTTTAGTCTATTTAAAATGATAACATCTACAAATTAGGTATTGTAGATCAGGAATAATATAGGTCAGGAATCAAATGTCAGATTTTCAAGTGTCATATAGTGTTTATCTACTAAAGAGGGTACACAATGTGGACTGTTAGCATGTGCCAAATAGTTTTGCCAATAATACTGTTAGCATGTGACTACCTTTTCTATGTGTAGTTTTTCCTATATAAGAGTAGACACACTTACTTCAGCATTAACCCTACTTCACTTTATTCTAAATATGTCAAATGCTAAAAAAGTTACATTCAAGCATAATGCTGGAGATAGGGAATGGTCAATCAAAGCACTAAGAGAGGTCATATTTCCTGAGATTGAACAGAGATATGGCCCAATTGCTGAACCAAGGGACCAATTACCCGCTAAATTTCTAGAAGAACTAAGACAACAAGTTTACAGCACTGAACAAGTAGAAGGTAGTAAAGCACGTGGTAGTGTTAACACCAGGGTACAACATTGCAAGAAAGGCAAGTCAGCCAATAATGATGTACCAAACCAACAAGGATCTGTTTCTAAGGGGCCGTAGTTGTTTAGGATCTTTGCCCAATATAGGTTTGAGTCGTCAGTTGTGCTAACGTGTCTGTTCTCTAAAAGATAGTTATTTGTATAATATCCTACTTAAGTAAGTAACGCTTCAAATAAAGGTTGGAGAAAATTCACTAAAGCATGGTCCTTTACATGGTGGTGACTTTCATGTGCCCTTTCCCATAAGAGTGTATCCAACAACCAAATGACACAATCAAACACATTTTGACTAATTATTTGTACATAATAGTGAGGCTCAGATCTGCATAAATCAATAGTTTCAAAAACATCAAGATATAATCGCAATGGCTGCAATACTATAAAATATAGATTTGCCACGCCAAGACACGGAAAATCAAATCATTAGCATGATTTATTAAGATACTTATCATCACAGCCTCTTAAACACAAACGTCGCGTAATATATTATATCAAAATAGTTCTACTAAAATAAGACACTTGTGAACAAAATAGAGTTTATACATATCAAAATAAGCAAGTTACCAAAGGATAACATGAAAATGAGGGAGTTGGAGGTTTTGGCAAAGGAGATACTAACATTGGAACAGGCTATGCTTAAGTTGATTGGGATGTGCAAGTGTCACGGGTGGCCGATTGCATATAGTGACTATAACCATTGCACAGACACGATCGGCAACCGGTCACTCATGACACTTGCACATCCCAATCAACCAAAAGATACTGTAGGACTTACTTTGTGTTTGTCCACTTGTAATGTAAATATGGTGTTTGTTGTAATAAATGGTTATCATACATACGAACAAAATTGATATAGTTTAAGCTATTAATTGGCAATGTTAAATGACTAACCTTAATAAGAAGATGCATAGCCACACACCACAGTCATCAAACAAACCACCCTGCTTAGGAACATATTCAGCGTTCTTGAACGTAATCCTGTAGGACTTAGGATCGAGACCCTTCTTCTCAAAGACCCCTACTTCTTTCATCACTTCGGGCAGCCTTGTCTCTAAAGCCTTCCTCATATCCAGATAAAAAGGACGCGATTCATTAGCAAACACAACGCCACTATCAAAGAATGTGACGATACCAGAATGGATGTGAAACACAGCAAGAGACCAATGAACCTCAGGTTCATTTATTGGGATAAAAACACGATCAACATCAACCCAACCAAGAGGGTATTTTTCGTTGTTGGCGTAGAACACAGGCAATGATCCTCCTCGCATCAATAGTGGCAAAAAAAAGCAACTAACCATTGACCAATCCATACTATATGGTCTAGTATGCCACATGTAACTGATCCACAGATCAATGTGCTGTAAGAACAATAAGAAAAAAAATATACAAATAAAATCAGTAATTTATATAAAATTGAGATTTTCATTTACTCTACCTACAAATCGATTTCAAGTGCGTTTTATACAAGAAATAAAGAGTTTATATAATCGTGTTGAATGGGATAACGTAGTGTGGCCTGTCGTGAACAATACACACTATATCATTATCGCAAACAACACGTGTCAATTATCATACCAGATATATATAAGGATTTAGATGGGTTTTATCACAAACAACACGTCCGTACAACCATCTATGTGCTTGATCTTTATCAAAAGATTTGGCTCTTACAATAACGGAAGATGGTGGTCGAGTTTATATGATATTTTCTAGACAACGAGCTTCCGTTATTGAAAGAGCCAAAACTTGTGATAAAGATCAAGCACACCAATTGTACTAGGGACGGGGTTCAAATTATGCAATGGAACCCATCTACATAATTAGATACACCCGAGCATGATAATTGAGAAAGTATGCAGTGTTTATATTTAACAATATGCAGTTTTTCTAGTACAAAATTTACTTGATATCGATTATCAGCTACAGACAATGAAAACCAAAAATATTATATAATTCTGAGTAAAGTAAATAAAAGATATATTTACTTCACCTCATCAAGCAGCCATCCTTTGCGCTTATCGTCGAGGCCAATTATAGCATCCCAAAAATAACGATCCACAGTTATTTCACCACACCAAGGAAACTTACAATTCCGCCACCCATCCATATACAGAAACCGCTCAATTTCGTATCCAAGGAAAATTCTATCGGTGTTTTGATATGGTCGATCAAGAACCTATACACAAAACAAAATAAATATAAGTGACCATTATAAAATGATTACAATTATATTAAAAAACCTGACAGATTTAAAAACATTGTACCTCGAGCCAAGGTTTAACTAATTTTAACCTTTCAACCATAATAGGATCAAGAAGATTCGTTCGATTTCTCAATTCATCAACACTGGGAACTGTTCTAGTTCTTGGGGATGGCAGAAAAGGTGACCTAATAACATCTTCAAACTTCCTCTTCTTTGTTCCACAACGCTCCATAGCAATTTTCATGTGAGATGACTTCATGTGAGATTGGGACATTCTCAACCTCTTTTCCCGAGGATCTTCCATAGGATGAAATACACCATCCCTCTGTGGTGATTTGTCAAGATCTTCCTGTTGGGAATCAAACAACTTCATAAAATCATTAACTTCACTGCAATACTCATCAGCAATATCAAGGCCCTGTCAATGAAATGCCACAATTGCATTAGCATGAAACATATAATGTGTCGACTGAAAAGTTGACACATTATCAAGAATACATATAATCTACAAGAAAATTTACCTTTTCAACACCGGATGGGATAACTTTGTCTTGTTGTTCGGGTCTATAAGTATAAAACTGCACAAAAAAGAATTTACCACGTATTAGTAGACAGAACTAAAAGATATACACAAAGAATATACCACATATTACCTTTTCATAAGTCTGGTTGTTGACTTTCTCCTCCTGATCTCTTCTACAAGTGTAAAACTGCATACCAAATTTGTTTACCAAATATTATTATACAAAAATAAATTAAAATACAAGTACATTTATAAAATGAATAACTAACCTTCTCATAGGTATCTTTGTTGACTTCATCTTTTCTTTTTGGAATGATCTGCAAATGAAAGTAATTTGGAACAAAACAAGCCTATTAGTGTATACCATGCTAACTGTTTAAAAATAAAATATATTCGACAAAAATCACAAAGGTAAAACATTAACCTCAACTATACTCTCAAGTTTCGATGTGCGCGCATCCAAAGACTTAAGAACAGCCTGAAGAGCAACAACATCTACCTCTACACGAGTACCCTCCACTTCACAATCCTCTACACTGGTTATTTGCTTAGGCGTGCGTGCAGCAGCAGCAGCCTTTGCTTTCTGAAAATACTCCTCATAAATTCCCCCCTTACAACAGGCGGCAATCTAGGGGTATACCACCTAAAAAATTCTTCACTTTGTGTATACCATCGCGACTCCGCTTCAACTCTAGTTGGGAATACAGTGTAGTTTGGTGTAGAGCCCTAAAAAATAATATAGGTATCAGTTTTTGCAAGGACCAGAGATATAATAAATAAACACTTGTACTTTAGTTTTCACCTTAGCAAAAAGCTGGTCGAAATTCTCAGATTTACCAAATGATCTGTGTTTAGACCATGCAAGCGCTCTTGGGATAACCTCTGAATCCTTCTTCCACCACTGATTACTTTTATCCGAAAGCTCTATAATCCATGTCTTGAAAACAGAAAAACGAAATCCTTAGATACATGCTCCAGGAAGATAATAAATAAGCATCAGGAAATTGTGTTATTACTAACCTTGAAAGCACAAATGAATCCTGACAAGCAGAAGGTAGGAACATGCTTGTATTTCGTTCCACCACTGTAACCCGGTCGATGCTCAGAAGCTACATTTCTGATTGAGGCATACAACTGCCTCCAAACATGTTCTCCCCAAGGAAATGCATTGAATTCATCTAGATCCTCAACCATTCTAAGCAACATATCATCAATGATAGCAGACAACTCTTTACCCATGAAAATAACCTCCAGTGTTAGCAGCAGACAAACCCGTAAAGCGTCTTCATTGGACAGATTCAAGAAAATATCTTCATCCTCAATAACCGATAGAAGATCAATGTTCTTAACATACTGCCCTCTCTTATCTGGAAACACACGATCACGGAAAGGGATATCACCACTTCTCCATTTCCTAAAGCTTAGAATACCAAATGTGAACCCAGTTACCAGACAGAATTCACGCCGACCAAAGGCAAAAGTATGTCCATTGACAGAGTAAACCAACGGAAGATCATAGCAATCATCGTATTGGCTGACTTGTTTCTGAAGCATAAATCGTACCAGCTCTTCCTCATTATCTAGATAAGTCAGATCCAGCCAAGGTCCGAAACATGAGGCCTTGAACATTGTAAGACGCGGTTTGTCTAATCTATCTTTAAGAAGTAACAAATAATTCAGTTTACTTCTTATAATAACTTTCGCATCATAGTCCTGCAAAAAAGACGTAATACCTTATTAATCACTTAACAATAACAAGTCACCAATTACATAATCGATAGTAACACAAAAAAAAATCCTAAAAACACTTATATAACTTCAAGAAACCTAATGAACATACAAACATTTCTTACACACTTATATTTATTAGTTATACATTTAGACTTAAGATCACACAACAACATTTCTTACACACTTATATTTATTAGTTATACATAGGCATATAAGCAGTAACACCTTATTAATCACTTAACAATAACAAGTCACCAATTACATAATCGATAGTAATACAAAAAAAAACCCTAAAAACACTTATATAACTTCAAGAAACCTAATCAACATACAAACAAAACATGAAAACCCCTATAAATTAACGTACAAATACCGTTAAAACCACTAAACGAACATATTTTTATTAGTAACCATTAAAACCCCTATAAATTAACGTACAAAGCCTAAAAAAAATTAACCTAATGAACATACAAATAAGCTGAAAAACCCTAAAAAGAAAATATAGACGCGCTTATTATGATTAAAAACTGAAAAACCATGAAAACCCCTATAATATAGACGCACTTATTATGATTAATAACTTACATATTCACTGAAAAATTAACAACTTACTTACATAAAATACCTAGTAAAGCTATTTAATAAAAACTCACCATATCTCGTTACTGGGGAAGCGACGATGATCAAGAAGTTATCAACACTCGGCAGTGGTAGAACAAGCGACGATCATCAAGAACACACAATCAAGGAGGCGATATGATCATCTATGGGTGTTAGTGTGTGTTTCTAGGTGATTTTACTTATTATTTTGAAATAAGAAAAGTAAAAAAATTATTTAAAATTAAAGTACACACAATCTAAGCAATAGATTGTGTGTACTTTCCCGTGCTACTTTTTACATTTCCAAGGTAAATAGAACTGACAAAGTTGAGCAGCCGCAAGTCGAGCGCCGTCAGTCGAGCACTGACTAATATTAAAAGACAAAAAGAATGTACAGTAACATAGATTTGGTGCAGATTTGGTGGGCCACGAAATATTAATAAAGGGTACAAGTTGGTGGACACGTGGCATAATTCTAGTGAGGTTGAGCAGTCGAGCATGACCAAAATGGGAAAAGGCAAATAAAAGTGACCAAAAAAGGGACAAGGGTTGACTTTTTTGCCTATTTTGGGAATTTGCTCTTTATAGTATTAGAAGGTTTTAATAATAGCTTAGCAAATTGTATTTGTTTAAATTTTATTTTAGAATGTTTTAAAATTTATAAAGAGAGGGTGGTAAATGCATTATAAGTAATTCTAAGATAATAAATACTAAATTATATAAATATGCTATGAAAATGTTGTTTTAAGTTATGAATATGAAATGGTTAAAGAGATTAACATGTTCTTTTTAAATTTTATAAAATATAATCCATAATTTTAGAGTTTTTTTAGTTTACGGTTTGCAAAAAGTAAGATCAGGTCGGATTAATATTAAGATCATATGGTCAAGATAAGGATTTTATAAGATCATAAGCTTGCTAAGATTCTACATAAGATACAAATCATTTTTACTTTATGGTATCATAAAATCGTAAGATTCTAAGATCAATATCAAAATCTTAAAAACTATGGTACGGAGTATAAGATTTGTAACATAAAAGAGCAAGAGCTAGTTATGCATAATTTAAAAACTTTAGAGCACAAATAATTACCCAAGAGACTTTAAAATAACTAGGTATATTTTCAAGTGATTCAAAGAAGGAAGGATTGACACGATTCTAAGTTGCATCTTCTACTATAAACTCGCGTCTGGTTTTATCTCTTTATTTATTTTCCCCCTTTAACATATAGAGATTTTTTATAAATAAACACCTTTACTCCACCTTTTTCAAAATGAACGATATAAACTCGTTTTACTAAAATCAACACTTTGGGCGAGCAAACATGGAGCGAGCAAGCATCTGCTCTTCATGTTCTTTGTCATGTAGCGAGGTGGAGAGCAATTGGAAGGGAAAGAAAAGCATGTGCTCTCCTTGTTCTTGGTCTTGTAGCGAGGTGGAGAGCAATTGTGAGAGAGAGCAAAGCATTTCACTACTACACAAACAGGTTTCTCCCACATATTTCTCACAAAATTTCTCACAGTTTCTAGTAGCCATTTTCCACACATATCCATGGTTTTTTTCCACAGTTCTTCAACGATTTTCACACAACAATTTTTGATGGTTTTATCACAGATTTCCCACAGAAAAATAAATTTTCCCCAAACAATTCTGTGGGAATTTTGTGATTAATTAGTGGGAAACACGTGGCTAAATTCTGTGGTATCTGTATTATAATAGATTTTCCGAACAAACACAAAAACTAATATTTAAAACAATAAAAACCATTAATAGATCACCAAAATAAACAAATCCATTACCCAAAATGCATCAATGTGTCGCCCAATGGACATAAAAATCAGTAATCCAAAAGTCATAGGTTAGCAACATGTTATCGGACAACGCAACATCGAAATTATTTTCGAGATACTACAACCCAATAATTCTAACACAAAAACCGAAGCTTACTTTGTATGAGCTTACTTTGTATGTGCATACTTAACAGAACCAAAAAAAGATAATGATGTTGGTTCCCCATGAGATGTTTTGTACGAGGTTTTAAGACTCGTGCTTCGCGGCAAAATGTTTGAATACAGAATTATTGATTTCCGTGTTTTACTAAACGATTGCGAAATCCCTCATTTCGTTTGTGTTTCTTGATCAGCACATCCGTAAATTCAGCCATTATAGACCATTCAATGTACTGTTCCTCTTTTGGAAAGAGCATCCACAGGTTTGCAAAGAAACATGATATTGAAGCTACCTGTAGTACAAAGTTGTACCTAATATTAATGATACTACATATGTTAATTTTTCTAACCTCACCCTTGATATAATTTTCAATTTTAGCTACCTTAAAGCATCACAGTTCTCTATAAAACACAACAATGATGCACATGAATTTTTACTGGAACACAAAAAGGCCACTGCTCATCAATTCATGGAAGACTAATTCTTGCTTTAGTTACTTCATCACCTTAATCATATGTTTCCTCTTTCTAAAAGTAATATGGTAGCAAACTGTAGTTTCTAAAATTCATACTGCTAATTGATTCAAATAATAAAATGAACTCTCATATGCTTCTTTCTCCGAATTGGTTCCTAATGTCAGTCATTTAAGATTCACCATCAAGGGAACAAAAAACAAAACTATTAACTTTCAAGATAATTATCTGTGTAACAATCACAGGTCATGTATTACCATAATGAGATTCCTTTGGTTTTGGAAATTTAACAACTCCTATGGCACTTTACCCTTTAAATTTCATACCTATTTTACAGTGAATGGGGGATCCCGGACTTTTTATTTACATAATACCAAAACAGTACTAAAATTTAGAGGGTGTTTGTTTAAGCTTAATTTCGGGGCTTATGAACTTATATTACTTCGCCTTATATTTCATAAGCTCCATTTCCGGGCCTATTTGGAAACTTCATTTATCTGAGCTTGTTATATCCTAATAAGCCTATATAAGACCATAAGAGACAAAATAAACTGAAAAAATGGGGCATATGTAATATAAGCAAAAAGGACATAAGCTCATAGGTCCAAAGATAAGCTTAAACAAACAAACCTCTAGATTATTTATCTTCATGTCAACTTTCATATAGGTTCGTCCATGATATCTATGTGCCAATGCAACATCACAGATACGGAGTCTTTGGGCTTGCTTTTTTAGCTTGTCCAGTTATTGCTTTTTCCTTAAATAGCAAATAAGCAATTATTAGTTTCTGGATGCAAAAAACAACTAATGCTTATCTGCTTGATATGGTTGCTTATTACTTGCTTTTTTAAAATAAATAAGATATTTTCAGAATTTTAATATCATGTACCAAAACACTAGTTATTAGATACTTCAAGAGTTTAGGGGAGACTAGCCTGTTTACAAGCCAAGGGCCCTAAACAATTTAATTGTTTGATTGTTGATTTGATTGTGTATTTAGTAATTGGGAAGATATTATGTCAGTGAACTTTAGGTTTAAAGGATCATTTGCTTGCTCATTTGAGTTCATAAAGCTTACGTTTAGCGGATTATTTTGACTTACATTTGAGTTCACAAAGCTTAGGTTTAGAGGCTATTAAATCATTGCCTACAAAGTGTTTGATAAAATTTCTAGCAACACTAACATCAGTTTACATGCATATTCTGTATTGTGTTCAATGGGTAAGCTCATGCTTTAAGCTGTGGTTGTCAATGTACTTGTACTAGCTTAGACTAAGTCAATTAAGCTGTGATTGTCAATGTTGTAATATGTGAAACTTCAGTATTTTCTGCTTTTTTAAGCTGGGATCCTTGTAAATATAGTGATCATCTAACGATTTAAGTTTTACCAACCTGCACATGACCAGTACTTTGGGTTGTTTAGTAAGTATGCAGATATCAAATTCTTTCAAGTGACAGGGAGAGTATTAGTTAGTTGTCTTTGGTGCATCTGACATATGCTACTATTTGAGTTGCCATTCATCATTGTGCTTTCTCTTTTTGAACTTGTTTATCTGTTACGACATGCTTGATTAGAACTAATGGTTCATATACGACATCAACCATTGACACTAGTTTTAGAGCTTAAGGAAACACCAGTGGTACTATTCGAGTTGCCATTCCCCATTCCTTTGACATTGTCTAGTTAAGTTTCAAACATTGTTAAGCTGTTGCAACTTTCTATATCATGTGCATGTGTGTACATGCTGTTTTGTCGCGTGCATGACATTTTCTATAGATTATAATTCTGTTGAAGAAATTTAGGATAATTGGCTCGTACATTAAGAACCAAAGTTTCTGTAACCTACATATCTATTGAATAAATAGTTTGCATCTTTTTTCAAATGTGGCAATGCGTTTATTATGATATTAATTTAATAGCCGAGTGACTATAATTTGATTACTTTATTTTTGACAGCTGGAGACATTTAAGAGACAACTAATGCAGTCACTAAACGACAATGATTCAACTGTAAGATTGTTGTGCCATTATTATTTTCTCTTCCTGTGTGCATTTCATGGCTCTGAAGTCTGAGCATGCTTGACCTATTTGGATGTAAACTATGACATATGTTGAACCAGCTATAACCTTTCAATTTATATTTCCAGCAAGCTGCCACTGTAGATATAGGAACCTATGACCAATCTGCTCCTAGAGCTTATCCAGGTAAATCTTGGTTTTGATTGTAAATATTATGCACTTGTTCATATCCCTTAGTAAGCTAATTTTGTATTTCAACTATCTTCTGCCTTGCGATTGTAATGTGTTCTCCCACTGTTGCTTTTACCCATGCAGAAGAGGAGACAAATGGTTATAGAAGGCACCGCTCTTTTAGCTCTGTAGATGGTGTAAACATGCCTAATGACGGTACCAAAACTGATTTTTTGCCATTAATATTTTGTAGCTCTATGGATGTGAATTTGTGAGAAAGTAGAAGATTATCCTAGTTCGAGTTTGTTAGCGATGAAGGTTTAGTTAGGTTTAGCAAGATATGGTGAGGCAGAGAAATAGTTGAAGGGTATACTTATATGATGTCTCTGGATGTAACTTTGTTTTTGCATACTTATAAATGCATATGCTCAAGTATGCTAATTGGTTCTGTTCAACTAATGGAAGTAGTATTACTGTTAGTCTAATGTTGTTTGATTAATCAATTGCACTCATAGGATCAGTTTAATACTAGTAAAGTCAAGATCAATATTAGCTAGTCATGCAATTTATGAGTTTTGTTTATTAGTATTTAGTAGAGTATCTAAAAATATGCCATAACAACACCTGAGTATCCAACTGTTGAATACAATCATATCTAGCTGTCTAGGAGACTGTGAAGGTTGGGCGATGGCAGAAAATGTATCCAACTGTTGGAGCAGGGAGCAGGGAGCAAAAGGGGTACTAATTAGGTGATGGGGTGAGTAGTTGATTATGGTCAGTAATAAACCGATTAGGAGAGAAATAAAATTGAACTATGAAATGATGATAATTATCTCATGGTTACTCAGGTTTATAAACAGATAAGTGAAATGAACTCGAAGAGAGGGAATCAGGTTAGTTGACTTTGTTCAAAAGAACACACCATGGTGCCTGTTGGTGTTCGTGGAACCATTAGTCTTTATTAATTATGTGAGATTGGATGCTCTTGAGTTCACTCATGCAATTGACAATGCTAAGAGAGGCTTCTGGTCTTGATGAAAGAGAATTAAAGGTCAGAATTTTAGCATAAAAGATAATTTTGACCCTAGTTTATGCTAAATGAGTGAATATTGGAGTTCTATTTTAATACCGATTCTTGCTATATTGCTGCAATGATCGTGCAAAGCAACTTCATACTTATTATTAATCATATTATCATCATTACAGAACAATAGTTAGTGTGATCTGGCCCGACAGGTTATTGACAAGTACATTTAGATATTACTGTATCTATTAAATTGTATGCCTAGTTTAACATTTCATATGGTTACTTAGCGCAAATATCTGTTTATTAGTATGGAGCATGCGTGCTTTGGTATCTCAACGTTTATGTCACCTACGTGATGAATTTTAATTGGTTCCTATTTGATACGCTTTGAGACCGGCTTCTAACTACTCTAATATGTGAATACTTGGATTGGGCACAGCTTGGACACACCCTTAAAGTCTATTTGCCCGAGTGTAATTTGGTAATAATTTTTATTGTTTACCATATTAATTAAGGCTGTATTCGTGTTTTTTATTTCAACTTTTGTTTAGTTATAGTTCTTTTAAACTTGGATTAAACCTGCTATTGCAGCAAAAGGATGCCTGGAAAGCAGAGTTAAGAGACTTTAGTAATAAGAACATATATGATATAAACGGGAATAGAGATAGCGGTGTGTTGCTGTTGGATGTACTTGAAATATGAGGTTTGGTACTTTTTTTCTCTCTTGTAGTGTAACGGTATTTAATAAGATGCACCCTAACCAAGTGATTGTGGGTTTAGTCCCAACTGGGACAATTGTGTGGTATTTGTAATGTATAATTCTATATAGTGTGAGACTGTTAAGTTATTTTTAAAAAATTAATGTTAGTAGAAAGTTTATATACATATGGGTGGGAAGCGGGGTGCTTAGATGTTAAGGGGAGTTTCGGTGTGTTAATGTTGGAAAGTTTATATTACTCCATAGTCCCATACTCAATGACCATTGCATTTTTGGACCACTGCTATTCTGTATACTAAAAGGCCATTTATCAGTGACATACAAATCATAGCTGGACTTATGCTCAACCATTGGAAAATATATATAACAAAAACTGATCAGATAATTTATTGATGTTATACTTCTTGTACCCAAGTGCGTACCAAAATAGTAAGGGCACAAGCAAGATCAGCCCCTTAAAAATTAAGAGCAGTTCTTTGATATAATGTTAGCTGTGCTTATTTGTAATTGTCTTGTTCCTCTGTAATTTACATTTTTTTTTGTTAAGAATTGAACTACACACTTCAGCATCTCAATGATTCTACTTTCCCATGAACGCATTCAAAGTTTGTTTCGAAGGTCCATAAGAAAAGAAAAAAAAAACACAGAATATTCGAGTTCTTGGGCAATATGCTGTAGACACTCACTGCATAGATGTTTCCTACTGAGTGACTATCTTTTGAATTATGCTTTGGCCTGATTTCAGATTTTTAATATAATCTTTGCTGTTTAAAAATAAAAAATAAAATAAAATAAATCCTACAAAGTGAGTATAGATCTTTCACATTATTCTGCATTTTCTAGCCAAGCCACTAGAATGACTTGTATTACTATTGCAGGTAACAAGAGATGTATCTCTTCTATCAAGGTGGATGACGATTGATCTTTACATGCGGGAAGTTGACAACCTCATATTCGAACTTTCTATGAAGTATGAACCAGTGTTGCCCTGGCCTATTAAGTTTGGCACAAGATATTATTGATAAAAGTATGTTCATTCTAGTACCGTACCATATGAGAATATTTCTTGTCAGTTCATTAACGACACCTGAGTTGGAATCATTAGTTTCTACTTTAGCTCACCAAACTGAAATACTCTAAGCCTCTAATATAGATCACAGTCATGTAATCCTATCTACCCTATAATTAACATAGCTGAATAGCTGTAGGGTGTTAGTCTGCTACATGAGGGTGGATTGTAGAAGTGTAGAGGAGACGAGAAGCTGATGCAAAGACCAGGGTGTGAATCGACTACTCGAGGTACACAAGGTAAGTGTCCCTTTGATATTCAGTCTGATAAAAAAAAACTTATGCTGAATAATTTGGCATGAGCTTATGAACTTATAATCATAAGCCAAAGCTGCTTATGAAATATAAGACTAAGGCAAAAATATAAGCTTAAATTGTAATCACAACTATTTATATGAATTTCAAGTTACGTATGTTTGTTAGAATTTATAGGAGTACCTTGCAGTCCTCAACAAGAAACAGAGGAGCATGACAGGTTTTATCTTCTTCAATCAGTTTTTCCGTTTTTTGTCCTATGATCTGCTACTTGAGTTGCTAATACTTTCTGCTAGATTGTTACATTGTAACAAAGTAATTGTATATATGTTAATCGAGCATCTCGATCTATATCTTATGGTTGTTCACACTTTAAATCCAACGATTGTGCAATTTAGTTGCTGTCCAATTGTGTTTAAACTTGACAATGATCTTGCTGGTTATCAAGTTAAAACTTGGCCTACTGACATGAAAAAGACCTTTTTTTGTGCCTCATATTGCTTCTGCCATAAAGGTACACTATTACTTATATATATATATACTCCTTTTAGCTGATACATTATTGTAGTAGTATGAAAAAGACCTTTCATTGTGTTTTTTGATGTTTGCTTGTTATGATCTTGCTGTCCAATTGTGTTTAAACTTGCTGTCCAATTGGGTTTAAACTTGACAATGATTTTGCTGGATAATATAAGTGATGTGCTTTGAAATTATTATTTTTATACAGGGGACTGAGGGCCTAAGGATGATGATGTGACCGAAGATTATGAAGAGGCTCGAGATGATGTTTAGTTGAAGTTTGGATGGAGGATAAGAATGCAAGCTGATGTTTAAGCGCATGATATACTTGTAGTAACAGTTTACCACTTGAGGATTCTCTTACAGAATCATGATTATCTCTTTATAACTTTCTTGTTAGATACAAATCGAATAATTGTTGGATATAACTGATATTTTGGCTTTGTTATGGATCAAGTAATTTCTTATTATATGTCTTTTTGCATTTTCAGTCTATAAATACCCATATTTACTATTGTAGGTACCGCATTATTGGGATATAGGTTTTTGGAAAGTGACGAAGTATTTCGTCACTATTGGACGTTAAGTTCACCCAAACAATGACGCTTTTCTTTCGTCACTAATTCCATCAAATAGTGACGACTTTAACCACTTCAGTGATGAAATTAAGTGATGAATTTAGCTCGTCACTCACCCATAAGTGACGAATTTAGCTCGTCACTAAATTTAGTGTCAAATTCCAATTTCGTCACTATTAACTTAGTGACGGAGCTATAGTGACGACAAGTGACGACCTTGATTTTCGTGACTAAGTTGGTTTAGTGACGAATTTTCCACTATTAGTGACGATTTTCCACTCGTAACTAAAGCCCTTTTTTCTTGTAGTGATTGTGAAGTGATGGAAGGCCTCGTAGTATCACATGACTGTTACCAAAATTTTATTTTGCAGTGATAATTATCTAAAATATACCGAATTTAATGAAATGCACTCGGTCCTAATGAACTATTTTTCTAGCTATGCCTTAATTAGTCCATCAATAAGTTAATAATTTTTACTAAATTCGATTGTTTTTATTAAAAAGCGTACATTTTTGGTAAGTACCTTTTTGTTTTGTAGTTAAAAAAATTTGTGACCCCGGTTACCTTTAGCTCTGGTTTAATTCGTCCATGAACCATGTACTAAGGTTGTATTATCATCTTAACTAGTGTATGAGTAGACTAGTTTACGTATATGTACTAGTAAATATTTTAGATCCAATACTCAAGTAACATTTATTTTATTTATGCATTAACGGATCCCCACATATACCTCTCATCAGTATCATGTATGCCATAGACCACTGACTAACGACATGATGAACATGTATACAACGAGAGTAAAGGACCACATGAACCCAAAGAGCAAGTAATGTCTATGTATACCAAGAAGGGACAGTTGATTTAAGAATTCATACTCGATGTAAGAGATGGGTCGGAAGCAAACAAACGAGTGTAGTCAAATTACCTAGTACAGTGTTATATGGTTTTCAAGGTACCTAAGTTAGTTCCCGAGATTAATCAGTTGGCCAATATAAACATGAACTCGGCTCATCTATCATCTTTTCATCTAGTGACACTGATTGAAAATTATAATAATTTGACTTTGAATTAGAAAATCTACTTGTAAGGTTGGAGGCACAAGTACACTGATCGAAAATGTAGGTATTTAAAGGCCTAAATTACGATAATGAAACAGGGCATTTGAAATCAACTAGACGACCCTGTTTTTTGAGAACAAATTCATGTAACTTAATTTAGTACAACAAAAACTGTAGGTGCACATATACGATGATTCAAGTGAAAAGATTCTTATTTTAATTGTTAAACACCTAGTTGTAAAATATTAACTAACCTCTATATCTCATAAGGGAAGAGATGCCATGTAGTTCCAAGAGAATCCTCAAAGTGTTTGCCATTGAATGTCTCATACATGCGAATCAACACCAAGACGAAGTGTATGCCACATTTGTTCCCAAGCTACATTATGGATCAAAACACGTAATCCATCACTTGCTGAAAATATAACCACCAAACAATCAGGGGCAGTCGGTGGTGCTGACAAACACGCAACCATAAAACCATGACCTGCTCTTGAGGCAGCTAACGCTCAAACTAGAGTAGTTCAGAATTGTAAATGACATGGAATATTATTTCGGTTGTGCGTAACTTTTTTATCACTATACTACTCCATGTTTATTGTCACTAAATAACCATTTTTGAGTTCGCGTCAATTTTCTCGTAGCGTCAACAAAAAGGAATGCAAATCGAAATATAAATAATACGTTAATTGGGGTAACAAAGTTCTTTTGTAGAACTTTTGCCATGTTTATTTTATTAGAGCTTTTTTTGGTTTAAATCCCACATCGGTCTGAGAGATGAACTTTTAATAGTTATTATACATGGTGCATATGGTTCAAGCAGTTTGAAATAAATGCTATGTTGTTGATTCTGACTTGGTTACTACTAATATGAATATTAGTAATCTCGGTTAGTGTCATAAATTTGTACAAGTTCTCAACTTTTTTTTGGTCCGGAGTTTCTCTCCTTAATGTATTTAACTATGTTGTTAACTCGTCATCTTGTATGTGTGTAAGTACAAGAGTTATTTTTTGGTCCGGAGTTTCTCTCCTTAATGTATTTAACTATGTTGTTAACTCATCATCTTGTATGTGTGTAAGTACAAGATTTATCGGCTTCGTTGATGATATTTTACAGCCCATTCATGCACCACATTTTGAGTTTTTGTAAGAAGTTTTTGAAAATTAGATAGTTTCTCTTCTAAGCATACGCATATTGTTGATACATTGTCTTGCTTGATGTTAAATTTAAAATATCTACTAGGTCATGTAACTTCTTGACTTTTTGGGTTGTACAAGTTTTTGAAAATGGATCATATTGTTGTACAAATTAATCGCTGTCTTGAACAACCACGCATATATCATTACATATATAACTATTATCACAAATAATTCGTTGGAATATTAAGTTTCATACGAAACTAAACAAGCAAAAGAAAACACACAGAAAGAAAGTCTAACTAAAATATGAAAACAAGAAATGAAAGCAACAAACATTCAAGAATCGCACACATGACCTTCTAGGTTGCTGAGAAATTTCTAAAAACGCTGGATTAATAGTATATTGCTGTTAACATGTGAGCCATAGACAACTCGAAACCAAAATGACAATGAGGTAATGTCTATGTATACCAAGAAGGAAGAAAACGTAACTGTTTGATAAGAATAACGACTCAAATTACGACTAACAACTGCACCTATGAACAACTGAAACGTAATACCCCTTTAGGTTCCAGTATCAGTTTATAATCCCGTTATGATTCTTAAGTCAAGATCATGATCCCAGATTCCTTCTTCATAAAGGTAAAGAAAATGAGAATAAAAACAAAGGTGAATCTTCATATATACGTACACAAGCTATCAAGTACTTAAACAGTCATGGTATCATGCTAAGTGACTTACGAATCACCAATGAACGTTGCCATTACCATTCCTTACACTCTATAGCTCACAACCAAGCACCCTCAAACACGATGAATGTATGTCTCTGGTGCAAAGTTTATATTCTAATTGGTCCATTGCTCTAAACTGTTATATCTTACAGTTGTCCAAACACTGTGTAAGATTTTTACTACAGTTTGGTAATTAAATTAACAAATTAGGATTGTAACAAACGTGAATCTGCATATATCTGCCGCTAACTATACCTGAATCCTAAACGAAAGAAATAAATAGAATATTGATACCCAATATCTAAAAATAGAATAAAGGCTTGAAATTATACCTGAATCCTAAACCAAGTAAACAAATAGAAAGAAAAGCATCTAAACACACTAATTAAGAGAATATGCAGTATGCCTGATAAATATACAAGCCAGTATAGTTAAGAACAATTTTCTACAGATCCGGGCCGTAATAAGACATCATTCAGCTACAGAGGACCCGAAAACAAGACGACTGCAGAAAACAAAACAAGAAACCGCGTGCCATTTTTCATGTTGTAGGACTACTCAGACCAGTAAAAGTTCTAAGCAATTCAATATAATAAGAAAAATGAACAGCGTCCTGACTTGTAAAATGCAAGTTAGAACCAACTTGGCTCAATCCACTCATAAGGGAAGAGATGACATGTAGTTCCAACAGTTGTTCCCGAGCTACATTATGGATCGAAACACGTAATCCATCACCTGCTGAAGATATAATCACCATACAGTCAGGGGCAGTCAGCCATAGAACTATGACCTGCTCTTAAGGCAGCTTGAATATGTCTAACGCTCAAACTAGTGTAGTTCTGTAAATGACAAGGAATAATATTTCGGATGTGCATAACTTTTTACCACTATACTACTCCATGTTTATTGTCACTAAATAACCATTTTTGAGTTTCGCGTCAATTTTCTCGTAGCGTCAACAACAAAGAGTGCAAAACGAAATATAAATAATACGTTAATTGGGGTAACAAAGTTCTTTTGTAGAACTTTTGCCATGTTTATTTTATTAGAGCTTTTTTTGGTTTAAATCCCACATTGGTCTGAGAGATGAACTTTTAATAGTTATTATACATGGTGCATACGGTTCAAGCAATTTGACATAAGTGCTATGTTCTTGATTCTGACATTGATTACTAGTAATATGGGTTATCTATACTAATAGTATCCGAGGTCGGCGTCATAAATTGGTACAAGTTCTCAACTTTTTAGATTTTTGGGTCCGGAGTTTCTCTCCTTAACGTAATTAACTATGTTGTTAGCTCATTATCTTGTATGTGTGTAAGTACAAGATTTATCGGATTTGTTGATGACAATTTACAACCCATACACGCTCCACATTTTGAGTTTTTGAAAATTAGATAGTTTCTCTTCTAAGCATACGAATATTGTTGATACATTGTCTTATTTGATTTTTTTTTTGCGTAAAGGGTTTTTACAATGGTAAATGGTGTCTTGTTTGATGTTATACTTTTTGGGGTGTACAAGATTTTGAAAATGGATCACACTATTGTACATTTGTAGTGAGTAACATACAAACCAACCGTAATCGTTACCATGATCATTTTTTAACCTCAAAAACCCATAACTAAACACTCCCAAAGTTTCTATTCTAATTGGTCCATTGTTCAAAACTGCTATAAGTGCTATGTTCTTAACTATAATCATAAAGGTGTACGAGTAGACTAGTTTATGTATGTGTAATAATGGAAATTTTAGATCCAATACTCAAGTAACATTGATTTAATTTATGCATTAACGGATCCCCACAAATGCCTCTCATCAGTAACATTTATAAACTATACCATTCTCAAAGATACCTCTCATCAGTATACCAAATGATGAGCATGTATACAGCGACAATAAAGAACCGCATGAACCCAAAGAGCAAGTAACGTCTATGTATACCAAGAAGGAAGAACACCTAGTAGTTTTACTAGAATAACGACTCAAATTATGAGTACTAACTGCACCTACCTAAAATCAGTCGTGGATAATTGATTTAAGATACTCGATGTAAGAGATATGTCGGAAGCAAACAAACGAGTGTACTGAAATTACCTAGTAGAGTGAGATATGGTTTTCAAGTTACCATTGTTAGTTTCCAAGATTTAGCTAATCAATCTTCATCATATTTTCATTTAGTTGCATAACTGGTAATCAATCCATAATATCTATGGCAAAATATGGCTTGACTAAAAATGTACGTATTCAGAGGCCTAAATTATGATAATGAAACATGGCCGCCAAATCAACGGGATCGGCTTGTTTTTTAGAACAAATTCATGCTACCTAATTTAGTATACAAGAATATAGACTCTTTGTACACATGTACGATGATTTAAGAGTGAAAAGATTACCATATTAATTGTAAAACACCTTGTTGCAGGGATATTAACTAACCTCTATATCTCTTTGACCAAAAATAGGGTCAAAATGGGTCGTTTTAAATTTTATGTTGGATAAGTCCGGGTCAAAAATCTTTTCATTTTCATAACTTTGTTTCAAGATATAATTGAAAGCCATGATTTGCATTTTACTATTTTCATTTCTACCATAAACGTTACATGACCTTATATATGTAAGAAGGTATAATGAGGAATGATTTTGATTGATTTTCCGATTACAATTACATCGAACCTAAAAATAGCAAATACGGAACATTCTAGACACGGGCTTGAGCCCGTTACATAAGTACTTCACAAGTAACACATTTCATTTGTACACTTCCACTCACCAGTATTAACCACCTCATCCTACCTAGCAAATTGTCCCATAAAACCAATATCACACGTTAAAAGACCACCATCTATTACATGCACAATTCAAATTAAAACATTACACAAAGATAGCACCACCACCTTCAAAGTTACTAGACACAAAAAAGTTACCACATTTATCGACCGTTCGTCCACCGTTACTTATCCCACTTCAAAAGCTAGCAGCTTCAGCTCTAGACATGTTCAAATGGTCACATACGGAGCCAGAAAAAAAACCATAAGTTACCAAAACCGGTTGACCCCGCAGTTCAACTCATTGTAAATTTCGCACCAGTTCAAAAGTGTCTGGTTCAGCACGGGCTAGAAGTAGTGGGAGAAATACTAGTCAAGTTAAGTAGTGTCTACTTAAGAAATGGTGCCAACCCATATTTTGAGCCAAAAGGTGGTCACCATTTTTATTCCCACATTGGTCAAAGAGAGGAACTTTTAATAACTATTATAGCATAGTGCATATGATTTAACCAGATTGATATAAGTGGTATGCTTTTGATTCTTACATGTTGGATTCATGTAATACACAAACATTTATATTTCATGGACGGGAAATCAAGAATTGGTACAAGTTCTCAACTTTTTAGTTTTTAAGATCCGATAGTTTTTCTTTTTAATGTATTTAGCTATGTTGTTAACGGATCATCTTATATGAGTGTAAGTACAAGATGTATCGGCTTCATTGATGACGAGTTACAACTCATGCAAGTTCGACATTCTGTGCTTTTGTTAGAAGTTTTTGATAGTTATATAGTTTCTCTTATAGACGTACGCATATTGTTGATACATTGTCTTGCTTGATATTAATTTCAAATATTTACAGTGTCATGTAACTTCTCTGACTTATTGGGTTGAACATGTTTTTGGATAATGGTACTATTGTAGTGAGTAACATACAAACCAATGGTAATCGTTACCATGGCCATTCTTTACCATTTAAAACCCACAACCAAACACTCCCTAAAGTTTATGTTCCATTTGGTCTTTTGTTCAAGAAACTGCTATACAAGTTACGCTCGTCCAATGCTGTATAAGCCTAGTTTGGCTGGTTGTTGGACTGTCTTCGTACTGTAGTTAGGAATTTGTGCGTTACCTGTGTTCTTGCATATGTAACTCATACTTGGTGTATATCTTATTGTTTAATAACAAGCATGCATGCGAGACTACACTACAAATAAGACAATGATACACACTACGAAACCAAATTATCTTCAAGTGTGTATTAGTTTAGAAAATTAAAGGGAAAAAACTTATAAATTATTAAGTACTTGTATGTTTTATGAATCCAAGTCGATTTTTTTCCTTCCATATCACCACATTGCTTGAGAAAGTAAAGACCGACCAATAAAAGAAACTGCCGTAAGTTTGCTACTCCACTTTTGGAAAGTTCCTTGAGTCTGCCGGTTATTGGTCCGGTTTAAGCTGCTAAGTCGGCCTAGGACATAATAATGTCGATGCTACAGCAGGGACGGATCCTATCCAAATCCGGTTTCGTGCAGGATTTACTTTGCTATGTCGAGAACTTCGGCTTCTTGTTTGATTTATTTTGCTCATCAGTTAGCCTCTCTGCTGATAATTGTTGACATGAGGGGATCGATTAGGAAACAATTTTAAAAAAATGAATTAAGAAAATAGACGATGTGTTCAATGATCCTATCCAAATCCGTATGGCTTATATATGTGCGTGTTGTGTGTATATATGTAAATAGAAACAGATTGTTTTTCTAGCCTCACACTAGTAAAAGAACCATTTTATGCTAATCTAATTAACAGACATGCACTACGTTCGTGTTGTATATATACACATACCTCTAGGAGAAGGTGGTCGCTGTTTATCCAGTGCCTCCTTGACTCTCTTCACGGTCTGATTCACAGCATCAGTGATCGACTCTATCGCCTGCTGCCTTTTTTCCTGCAATGGCTGGTCGCCCTTAACCAACATCCGTAATACCAGTGTGATAACTGAACCACCTGTATTGGTAGCGGTGGTGTGGCCATCGGTGCTGAGATGAACTTGGAGACTAAGCTTAGGGACACAATTAATGTGGTAATATTACAAAATTAAGAAAGTAACGATCCAAAACATGTTACCTGTTGTTCATAACGATTCATGATGGGACTGTGTGTATAAACAATGTGTTTGTGTGTGTGTGTGATACAATATTGAAAGCTACCTTTGATTCATCGTCGGATATGCGTTCAATTAAGCATCCAGAAGGAAGCCGGCGACAATAACTTGGGAGGGTATTAAGTGTAATCTCTGCAACAACCCATGTCCCTTCACCCATCTGTAAACACGTTCTGAGGACAGTGAGCTTCCTGTTGGCAACAATGGGTGCAGCAGCGGCTTGCAAATCTTTGTAGACCTGTGTAGGTGCGAGACATTCAATCATGAAGCAAGCAAATTAAGCTATGAATCAGAAAGCAAAAATGCGTGCAGATATGATTACGATTACCAGTTGCAAGGCCCCGTGTGGGCTATCCACTGATCCAGTTGACAAGACTTTAATGGTTTTCTCTGTCTCAACCATATTTGGAAACAGGAAATCCCACTCATACTATACAAGAAAAAAAGTAAAATTTATGATAGATATTATTCATTGCATTTAACAAAAGTATATGGTTTGTACATCTGTTATGACATCGGCGAGGTTCAAGTGATTCTTGTTAATAAAAACGACAGAGCGGGTTGCTTCGGTGATCCATGAAATGTGATTTCTGTTGGTGTTCCTCGGAAAGGCTTGTTGATATTTATCTTCATCAAGAACATCCCTTCCTCCTCCTTCAGGGGACTTGATCAACATATCATCTTTTGAAACCTGTTGCAACTCTTTCACACCAGCAATCACATATGATTTGTTCATACCCATAATTTTTTTGTTAATTTTACGAGATGAATAATGACCCAGCCCTTTCCCTATTTATTTGTGGTAAAAAAAAAAAAAGAAAAACAAAAAAAACAAAACAAAAAAGTAGAGTTAAGAGTAAATTGCAAAAATCGTCCTTGTGGTTTGGCCAAATTGCACGTTTTGTCCGCCTGGTTCCGAAAGTGCAAAAACCGTCCTTAATTTGCACTGTTACGTCCGTTTTAGTCCTCCGGCATTGCATGTTTCGTCCGTGTGGTTCCGAAAGTGCCAAACCACAAGGACGATTTTTGAAATGCCAGAGGACTAAAACGAACGTAACAGTGCAAAAAACGGATGATTTTTGCACTTAATAAACCACAAGGACGAAACGTGCAATTTGGCTAAACCACAAGGACAATTATTGCAATTTACTCCTAGAGTTAAATTACTTAAATGGTTCTTAAGGTTTCACATATATTGTCCCTGTGTTTTTTTTCCCTTATGGTTGGGTCCTATCCAATTTACTAGCGATGTTTAAACTTTCGTGAAAAAAGGGACGAACGCGATATAGATGCATAGCGTGAGGGCCTAAGATTGTATATGTGAAACCCGGTAAACCTTAAGGACCATTTAAGTAGTTAACTCTTTAAATATATTTAAAAAAAAAAAAAAAAAAAAAAAAAAGAAAAACTTTTTTAAGTTTTATTTTACTTAAATTTTGGGCTTATGTAGTAACCGGAAAAAAATTAATACGTTTTTGTTTTTTTTTATTTTATATTTTTATACATTTTCGTCCGTTTTTGTATGTTTTTATAAGCTTTTATACATTTTCATCCGTTTTTTTACATTTTCATATGTCTTTCTACGATTTTTAAGCGTTTTCGTCCATTTTTATATGTTTCCATCCGTTTTGTGCCCTTTTTACGATAATTATACGTTTTTTTCGTTTTTATACGTTCTCATCCGTTTTTATATGCTTTTGAATGTTTTATACCTTTTTCATCCGTTTTTATAAGCTTTAATTTTATACATTTTCATCCGTTTTTATAACTTTTTGTACGTTTTTATACGCATTTATACGATTTTTGTACGTTTCCATCCGTTTTTATACGTTTTGTACGATTTTTGTACGTTTTCATATGTTTTTATACACTTTTTTCGTTTTAATACCATCTCATCCGTTTTATACGTTTTTGTTCGTTTTTATACGCTTTTGTACGTTTTCATCCGTTTTTATATGTTTTTGTTCGTTTTCATCTGTTTTGGTACGTTTCCATCTAATTTTATACATTTTATATGGTTTTTGTACGTTTTTATACGTTTTCATCTGTTTTATACGTTTTTGTAAGTCTTTATACAATTTCTTTATGTTTTTGGTTTATTTTTATACGTTTTTGTATGTTTTTTGGGTTTTCATACAAAAAACGTATGAAAAGTTACAAAAAACCCATAGGAAAACGTATGAAAATAACGTACAAAAGTGGATGAAAACGTACAAAAACGTATGAAACCGAACAAAAACGTATAAAACCGTACCAAAACGGATAAAAACGAACAAAAGCGTATAAAATCGAATGTAAAAGTATAAAAACGTATAATAACATCCAAAAACGAAAAAAATCATATAAAAACGGATGAAACATACAAAAATCATATAATAACAGACGAAAACGTATAAAAACGTACAAAAACGGACGAAAACGTATAAAACAGATGAAAACGTACAAAGCGTATAAAAATTAATGAAAACTTATAAAAACTTATAGAAACATAAAAAACGGATGAAAACGTATAAAAAATAGATGAAAACGAACAAAAACGGATAAAAACGTACAAAACGTATAAAATGAACAAAACGTATAATAACGTCCAAAGACAAAAAAAAAACGTATAAAACAGATGAAAACGTACAAAAATCATAATAAAATGTATAAAAACAGATGAAAACGTATAAAAACGTACAAAAACGGACGAAAATGTATTAAAACGTATGAAAACATATAAAAGCGTATAAAAATCGTATAAAAATGTATAAGAACGTTTAAAAACCGGATGAAAACGTATAGAAACTTATAAAAATGTACAAAAACGGACGAAAATGTATGAAAACATATAGAAACGTAAAAAAACATACAAAAACGTATTAAAATTTTTATCGGTTAGTACATAACCCAAAATGTAAATACAATAAAACTTAAAAAAAACTAAAGAGTTAATTACTTAAATGGTCCTTAAGATTTACCGGGTTTCACATATACAATCTTAGGCCCTCGCTTTATGCATCTATAACACGTTAGTCCTTTTTTAACGATCATTTAAACGTCGTTAGTAAATTGGACAAGACGCGTAATTTTTGCATATCACAAGGACATGACCCGATGAAAAAAAACACATGGACAATATACGTGAAACCCGATAAACCTTAAAGACCATTTAAGTGATTAACTCTGGAAAGTAAAAACAAGTCCCCATCTAAGCATCCTCAGTTCTGCCACCTCTACCCTGTTAGCAAGAGCTTTGGAGATGGGCCAACACTCGGACCCGTATAACATAGCCGGTCTAATCACCACCCTATAAAATTTCCCCTTTAACTTTAAGGGGACGTTCCTATCGCAAAGGAAACCCGACGCCGCCCTCCATTTTGCCCAACCAGCTCTGATCCGGTGGGTTACGTTCTCATCAATCCCCCCTGATTTGTGAATCATCGATCCCAAATATCTAAATGCCTCTTTGGGTGGCAGGGTCTGGTCTCCGATAAGAATACTTGTGGTAAAACCTTGCTTGACATGATCCCGAACGGAGTTTTCAGAGCAAAACTGGAAGTCGGAAATATTATTGCGAAGATGAGAGAAGGAAGGTTGAGGTGGTTCGGTCATGTTAGGAGGAGGCCTCAAACAACGCCGGTTAGAAGGGTCGAGACATTGGTAGTAGATGGCGTGAGAAGAAGGGGCAGACCCAAACTCAGGTGGGAGGATAGACTTAAGCTTGACATGTCAGAGCTTCGCTTGTCGGAGCACATGACCTCAGATAGGAAAGGCTGGAGAGATAGGATTAGGATCTGCGGTTAGTCTTGGTTTGGGTCGTTGTGGGTTTAGATGGGTCAGGTGGGATAGACTTTAGGCGTCTCGTTTGTTTTGCCTTGCCCCTCGGGGCTTCGGTTTTTGGTGCATCTTTTTCTTGCTCTGCCGTAGTTTTAGGCCTCGTGCGCTGCTTTGTTTTGCTCTGTGTTTGTTTAGGCTTGCTTGCTTTCTTTGCCCTGCTTTGCTTTGGTGCTCTGTTTTTGCCCTGCCTTAGCTTTTGGCCCGTGCTTTGTTGTTGCCTTGCTTCGTTGCTTCCGTTAGGTCTACCTGCTTTTCTTGGTGCTTGTCTTTGGTGCCTTGCCTTGTTTTGCTTGCTGTCCTTCCTGCATGTGCTTGTCGTTTTCTGTTTTCTGCTTTCTTTTCTTTTCTTTCTCACCCGCACACTTTGCACTTGCCGGAGGTCTCGTTGGAAGCAGTCTCTCTACTTCCGGGTTTAACCTGGGGCAGGGGTAGGATCTGTCTACATTTACCTCCCCCATACCCCGCCTCGGTGGGATTGGGTATGTTGTTGTTGTTGTTGCTTAACTTTGCAAGAAGCCAATAACCTCAAGCACTGTTTTTGTACAATTGTTTAGCGATAATTTTCAAAAAAAATGTCCTTAGCGTTTTCAAGTTACAAGAATAGTCCCTCAAGTTATCTATAAGTTTAAAAGTTAGTCCCTAATGACTAACTTTGCAACAACCTGATAATTTTAGGGGATTTCTCCGTAAAAAAATTCATACTATTTTCAGCAATAATTTACGAAAATAGTACTTGGGTTTATCAATCTTTTGCATATTTTACTCCTTAATGAATAACTTACTATACGAAAATAGTCTTTGGTTAATTATTTCGTTTCAAATTTATATTTAACACGGCATTCCAACAGCAACACGTGGGTTCGCCCACTCGTTATTCCTAAAAATGACTCCTCCTACTACAAACGAACTAATCCACCCATTCCCCTTCTTCATTTTTCATTTTTTTTTCACTCTCCAAAAGCAATATCTCCTTACAACTAGCACTACCAAGCATCACAAACCCACCACCAAATACACTCACTCAAACACTACTTTATTTAACCAAATGTAAGTATACCAAACCCAAACACTCTTCGTCTTCTTGAATCCCATAAATCCGCTCTCAACCAACATCAACATTTCTCCTTTTTAAGTCACAAGCTTACTTAAAGAGTCTTAGTTAAATTTAGAGGAATGAATATTTGTGTAAGTATCATCAATTGACTTTTCGTTTGACTAGGTGAACCGTCTGGCATGGAGTTGTGTAACGATATACAAATCCAACTCGATAAATCAGTGAGAGTAAAATTGTTACAATATCTCTAAAAGAATAGAATAAAATTTTTGTCCCACTTCGGCGGGTGGAGATCAATGGACTGAGGAGAGGATTCTATAAACTTGAGAAGGTGCATTGTAGTTACTTATACCTCAAGGACTTGTCTCTATGTGCTTTATATTTTTAAAGGTCCTTATGTATAAGCTTTTTGTTTTATATTAGAGAGGGTACATTTAACACCAATAACATTTATAAACTATACAATTCTCTAGTTAAGCTTTGATGTTCTATATTATGTATGTCATGGAGTCATGTAGTATCACATGACCTTTATAATTTAGAGTCATATGACCTTTACAAATTTGGTCTTGTAGTATCACATGACCTTTATATTTTTGTGTCATATGACCTTTACAATTTTTTTTATTGTGTTAATTATCGTAAAAATACCGAATTTTTCTAAATGCATCCGGTCCTAATGGATTGTATTTCAAGCTATGGCTTAGTCCGTCAATAAGTGAATACTCAAAGTAGTTTTTACTAAATTCAATTGTTTTTATTAAAAATCGTACATTTTTGCTAAAAGAATTTTGTACTAGCACTTAAAAAAATGTGACCACGGCTACATTTAGCCCTGGTTCCGTCCATGGTTTATGTACTAAGGTTGTATTAAGTATCCGTACAAGAGAAACAATATATCATCTTAACTATAATCTTCAAGGCGTAGACTAGTTTATGTATATGTAATAATGGAAATTTTAGAAACAATACTCAAGTAACATTGATTTAATTCGTTGAATGAAATAGAATCTATTTTCGATATCAAAATAGAAATCGGATCCCTATATACACCTCCCCTCACTAACATTTATAAACTATACGATTCCCACATATACCTCTCATCAGTATTAGCTTATGATAAACCTATATATTCTTGTTATAGCAATGTATACATTAACAGATTCATAGTTCATGTGATAATGTGAAACAAAATAAAGGTGTTTATAAAGACTTCACCCAGCCAATTCTAAACCACTGGATTAATAGTTTATTGTTGTTAACATGTATGCCATAGACCACTGACTAACGAAATGATGAACATGTATATAGCGAGAATAAATAACCGCATGAACCCAAAGAGCAAGTAATGTCTATGTATACAAAGAAAGAAGAAAACCTAGTAGTTTCATTAGAATAACGACTCAAATTAAGAATAATAACCTACCTAAGATCAGTCGTAGATAGTTGATTTTAGAACCCCTTTAGGATCCGGTGTCCGTTTATTTTCACGTTTTCATTCTTTGGTCAAGATCATGATCCAAGATTCCTTCTACATAATGGTAGTTACAAGTTCCAGATTTGTAGTTATCGGAATGCAACCCACTTCAAAAGCCAGCAGCTTTAGCTCTAGACATGTTCGAATGGTCAGTTATGGAGCTTGAGAAAACCCATAAGCTACCTAAACCGGTTGACCCGGCGGTTCAACTCGTTAGGAAATTTCGCACCGATTAAAGAGTGTCCGGTTCAGCATGGGCTAGAAGTAGTGGGAGACATACCGGCCGAGTTTAAGCGAAAAGGTGGTCACCATTTTTTATTCCCACATCGGTCAAAGAGAAGAATTTTTAATAGCTAATATAGCATGGCGCATACAACTTAAGTTGTTTGATATAAGTGCTATGTTGTTGATTCTTACATGTTGCTTTCATGTAATATATAACATCATGTATTACATGAAGGAGCATTAAAAATTGGTACAAGTTCTCAAATTTTTAGTTATAGGGTCATGCATGACTCTACTCGACACCATTTTAAAAAAAAATGAAGACGAAAACAACCCTTTTAGAATGAAATGATTAACCGAAATTCGGTTGATCATGACAATAGGCAACTCGACACGGCGTGTTATCGTATCGGGATGAATTTGGATGTGGGCACCATAAAAAAATACTACTTGGTCATGCATGACTCTGCTCGACACCATTTTTAAAAAAAATGAAGACGAAAACAACCCTTTTAGAATGAAATGATTAACCGAAATTCGGTTGATCATGACAATGAGCAAGTCGACACGGCGCGTTATCGTATCGGGATGAATTTGGATGTGGGCACCATAAAAAAATACTACTTGGATGTAACACACATTTTGTTTATTTAGCAATCGTTGAACCTTGGCAAAAATGCAGTGGTAGGTTGACTTGGTGACACGACATGTCACCAAGTTTTACTATGAGAACAAGCGGTTTGGAAGTGAGCCGTGTTTTGTTTTCGTAGGAAACGGCGAGAAGGAAGATGAAGGGTATATATTGAGTTATGCTAGAGACGAAGATAGAGATAGGTCAGAATTAGTTATAGTTGATGCTCTAAGTATGAAACAAACGAGTGTGGTGAAATTACCTATTCCATATGGTTTTCACGGTACTTTTGTTAGTTCTCAAGATTTAGCTAATCAATATTGATATATTTTATAATCTCTTTCATGAGGTCATGGTACCATGCAATCTTAACTTTGATACATACACTTATGAAAATATTTGACAATTTATTTTTATAGATTCTGGCACTCTTGAGGCAACTTGAAAATGTATAACGCATAAATTAGTGTAGTTCATAAGTGTAAATGATATCGAATATTTTTTTGGATGCGCGTAACTTTTCTATCACTATACTACTCCATGTTTATTGTCACTCAATAATTGTTTTTGACTCTCGTGTCAATTTTCTCATGTAGTTACTTTCTCTTTGTATAAAACTATTATGTTTTCACATGAACTTTGTTTAAGTGACGAATCTGTTAATGCTCAAAAACAATGTTACTTCAGTACTGGATCTAGAATTTCCATTATTGCTATAGCAAGAATATATAGGCTTATCATAAGCTAATAATGATCGAGTTACTGTTATTTTTGTTCGTTTTTATTACTTGGATAAAAGGACATCTAGTTCCCCCTTATAAAAATGAGTAGCGTCAAATATGTCCGCAAGGTTTACTCCATACCATCCGGTTCAACCGGTCAAACGAGAAGGCCAATTGATGATAGTTACACAAGAATTCGTCTTTGGGAGTGCAAGGTTATGGGTTTTAGAGGGTAAACAATGGTCATCGTAACGAATTCCAACGAATGTACAGTAGCATGATCCATTATCCAAAATCTTGCACAACCCCAAAACTCGAGAAGTTACATGAAAAGGTAAATGTTTTGAAGTTTAACATCAAACAGGACAATGTATTCAACAACATGCGTATGCTTAGAAGAGAAGTTATCTAATTTTCGAAAACTTCTTACAAAAACAGAAAATGTGGAGCTTGTATGAGTCATAAATTCTCATCAAAGAAGCTGAAAAATCTTGCACTTACACGCATACAAGATGATGAGTTAACATCATCACTAATACATTAGGAAGAGAGACTCTCGTATCTTAAAAAACAAAAAGTTTGAGAACTTGTACCAATTTGTAGTTTCTGGGATCAAGTTTCTAGTAATATAGATTTTGTATATTACTAGAAACCTACATCTTAGAACCAACAACGTAGCACTTATATCAAACTATTTAAACTATATGCATCATGTATATTAGCTATTAAAAATTCTTCTCTTTGACCGATGTGGGAATAAAAAATGGTGACCACCTTTTGGCTTGAATATGAGTTTGTGACATTTGTTGAGTAGACCTCACTTAACCGAGCTGGTATTTCTCCCACTACCTCTAGCCCATGCTGAACCGAACACTCTTGAATTGGTGTGAAATTTCCAACGAGTTGAAATGCCGGGTCAACTGGTTTTGGTAGCTTATGGTTATTTTCTAGCTCCATAAGTGACCATACAAACATGTCTAGAGCTGAAGCTGCTAGCTTTTGAAGTGGGTTAAATGACGGTGGACTAACGGTCGTTAATTCTGGTAAATTTTTTGTGTCTAGTAACTTTGAAAGTGGTGGTCTTATCTTTGTGTACCGTTTTATTTGAATTGAGCATGTAATAAGGTGTAACGTTTATGATAAAAATGAAAAAATGAAAATAAAAAAAATGAGCGTATGTGATTAGCTTCTAAGGTGGTCGACCTAGCTGCTAGCAAGACTAAGTTATGAAAGATAGTAAAATGATGTCGAGAAATAGTAAAATGCAAATCATGGCTTTCAATTATATCTTGAAACTAAGTTATGAAAATGAAAATATTTTTGACCCGGGCTTATTCTACATAGAATTTAAAATGACCCATTTTGACCGGCACATTTTTTTGTCAAAGAGATATAGAGGTTAATATTTCTACACAAGGTGTTTAAGAATTAACATGAAAATCTTTTCAACCTTGAATCATCGTATAGGTTTACAAAGAGTCTATTAGATGTTTTTTGTTTAACAATTTTTGAGGCCCTAAGTGATATTGTCACATTTACATCACATGTTTTGGTGGATCTATATGTTGTCACATTTAGCAAGTCTAGAAAAATATGTTAGTATTATACTAGAGTTTCTTTACGCTACGAGTAAATTCTCTTACAAACGTATGTATCATAGTTAAGAATGTGTGCTCCTATGAAATAAGAGAATATAACCATATACCAAGATTGATTAGCTAAATCTAGGGAACTAGCAAAGGTACCTCGAAAACCATATGTCACTCTACTAGGTAATTTCACTACACTCATTTGTTTGCTTCCGACCTATCTCTTACATAAGATTCTGAAAACGCTAACATGGAATATGAAATTTAAAGCATAAATATGTCACCAGTTTTATGATAAATGTAGGGGTCAGGAAAAAACCCGAAAAAGTCCAAAAAACCAGTCAAATGAGAAGGCCAATTACCGCTGGTTTGTATGATTACTCATTACAAATTTATAGTTGTATGATCCATTTTCAAAAACATAGTAAATATTTTGAAATTTAACATCAAACAAGACAATGTATAAACAATATGTGTATGTTCAAAAGAGAAACTATCTAAATCTTCAAAAGCTTCTAACAAAAACACAAATTCTAGAGCTTGTATGAGTTATAAATTGTGATCAACCAAAACGGATAAATCTTGTACCAACACACATACAAGATGATGGGTAAACAACATAGCTAAATACATAAAGAAACTCTCGGATCTTAAAAAACAAAAAAGTTTGATAACTTGTACGAATTTCTAATTCACATCCTTCGGTTGCTATTAATATAGATTTTGTATATTAGTAGCTACCAACAGGTTAGAATCAGCAACATAGCACTTATATCAAGTTAGAACAACCATATGCACCATCGTATATAACCTATTAAAATTTCTTCACTTCGACCAATGTGGGATATGAACACAAAACAAGTTTTCAGAAAATAAACATGACAAAAGTTCTACGCAAGAACTTTGTTACCCCAATCAACATCTTATTTATGTTCCGTCAATACATTGCACTCTTTTTTGAATCCAAAGAGAAAGTAATGTCTATGTATACCAAGAAGGAAGAAAACGTAGTAGTTTTATAAGAATAACTGATATATATACCTACACAAGTTCTTAAGTAGTTGAGCAACATTCCCACTAACTTTGTGGGTGATTGATCATAGTATCATACGGAGTAACTTACGAACCAGCAATGAACGTTAATCCCTTACCCTCTAAAGCTCAAAACAAATGAACGTTACACAAAGATATCACCACCACCTTCAAAGTTATCGGACACAAAAAGTTTACCAGAGTTAATTACCGTTAGCCTTCCGTTACTTAACCCACTTCAAAAGCTAGCAGCTTCAACTCTAAACATGTTTGAATGGTCACTTTTGGAGCTAGAAAAAAACCCTAAAGCTACATAAACCGGTTGACCCGAGGGTTCAGCTCTTTGGAAATTTCACACCTGTTCAAGAGTGTCCGGTTCAGCATGGGCTAGAAGTAGTGGGAGAAATACCGGCCGAGTTCAAGCCAAAAGGTGGTCACCATTTTTTATTCCCACATCGGTCGAAGAAAAGAACTTTTAATAGGTAATATAGCATGGTTCATATGATTCAACCATCTTGATACAAGTGCTATGTTGTTGATTCTTACATGTTGCTTTCATGTAATATACAACATCATGTATTACATGAAGTAGCAGAAGTATCATAAATTGGTACAAGTTCTCAATTTTTTAGTAACAGGGTCATGCATGACTCCACTCGACACCATTTTTTTAAAAAATGAAGACGAAAACGACCCTTTTAGAATAAAATAATTAAACAAAATTCGGTTGATTATGACAACATGCAAGTCAACACGGCGCATTATCGTATCGGGGATGAATTTGGATGTGGGCACCATAAATAAAATACCAATTGGACGTAAGACGCGTTTCGTTTATTTAGCAATAGTTGAACCTTGGCAAAAATGCGGTGGTATGGCCAAGGTTGACTTGGTGACACGACATGTCACCAAGTTTTACTATGGGAACAAACGGTTTAATTAGAAGTGAGTTGTGTTTTGTTCATGTGGGAAACGCGAGAAGGAAGATCAAGGGTATATATTGAGTTATGTTAGAGACGAAGTTAGAGATAGGTCAGAATTAGTTATAGTTGATGCTTTAAGTATGAAGCAGACGAGCGTAGTGAAACTACCTAGTAGATTTCCATATGGTTTTCATGGTACTTTTGTTAGTTCTCAAGATTTAGCTAATCAATATTGATATATTTTATATTCTCTTACTTCATGGTACCATGCAATCTTAACTTTGATGCACACACTTAAGAAAATATTTGACAATTTATTTTTATAGATTCTAACACTCTTGAGGCAGCTTGAATATGTATAACGCTCAAATTAGTGTAGTTCATAAGTGTAAATGATATCAAATATTTTTTCGGATGCGTGCAACTTTTCCATCACTATACTACTCCATGTTTATTGACACTAAATAATTGTTTTTGAGTCTCGTATCAATTTTCTCATGGCATCAACAAAAAAGAGTGCAATGTATTGACGAAACATCAATAAGAAGTTGATTGGGGTAACAAAGTTCTTGCATAGAACTTGTCATGTTTATTCTCTGAAAACTTGTTTTGTGTTCATATCCCACATTGGTCGAAGTGAAGAACTTTTAGTAGGTTATATATGATGGTGCATATAGTTCATGTAATTTGATATAAGTGCTATGTTTCTGATTCTAACATGTTGGCTGCTACTAATATACAAAATCTATATTAATTGCAACCAACACCATTAGCATTAGAAAATTTGTACAAATTATCAAACTTTTTTGTTTTTTAATATCTGAGAGTTCCTCTATGTATTTAACGATATTGTTAACCCATCATCTTGTATGTGTGTTGGTACAAGATTTATCGGTTTTGGTTGATGACAATTTACAACTCATACAATCTTCACAATTTGTGCTTTTGTTAGAAGCTTTTGAAAAATTAGATAGTTTCTTTTTTGAACATACGCATATTGTTTATACATTGTCTTGTTTGATGTTAAATTCCAAAATATTTACTATTTCATGTAACTTCTCAACTTTTTGTGCTGTACACGATTTTGGATAATGGATCATACTATTATTGTACACTTGTAGTAGGTAACACAAAAACCAACGGTAATTGTTACCATGACCATTCTTTACGCTCTAAAACCCATAACAAAGCACTCTCAAAGTTTCTATTCCAATTGTCCATGGTTCAAAACTGCTATATGAGTTACATTTGTTCAACGTTGTGTAAGCCCAGTTTGGGCTTGTCGTAAAGTCATTTGGTTGACTATAATGGGCCATTTTATCATCAAAATGATTTCTAACGTATTCATGGGTCAAGTTTACCTAAATGTATTCGATTGACCTAATGGATATTTGATTTTAAGAGACTAATTCTTGCTTCTAGTCTTAGTTCGTGTGTCAAAAAGGGTATGTATGCACATAGCAGGAAAGCATTTAGTATCGTCTCTTTATAACTTTATATAAAGCACAAAGCAAGAAGTTAAAATTGGTATATGCAGGCTTAAGTTTACATTTAGTATCGTCTCTTTATAACTTTATATAAAGTACGATATGTGAGTTGTTCATCAACCAAGAGATGTGGGTTCAAGTGTTAATGAAGACGTATGCAAGATACAAATAGTAAGATATAAGTGTTTTGAATTGAATTTCCTTGCAATTAGCTAATTAAAACAGTACACGTTTAGCTACTTGTAGTTTAACATAATTTCATGCGAAGTATTGATTTAGCTGATGTACTGTTTAGTATGAATTTCCTTGTAGTTTAGCTATTGTATTGTTTTAATTATGCAAGCAAAACAAAGCGATTTCATGCTACTATTACCTTGTGCAAGTCTTCATTATTTAATATATAATTTATGTCATTTATTACAACTTTTTTGAATTTTTTTTTTTTTTTTTTTTTTTTTTTTTTTTTTTAAATATTTTATATGACTATTGTTTGACATGTAACGGTCCAATTAGTTTTTGATAAGTTATTTCATTTAAAAACATGACTACTTACATTTCGGGAACTTTTTCGGTACTATTCCGCTTTGTTATCGGTACCGTACTAATGATCCTGAATTTTTTTTGGCTCGAATCATGATACCGATCTCGTACCGTGTATCAGGAGTCGGTACCGTTTCGATACATGTTACTTGTATTTATCATCTAACAAACAAGAAGACCGTAAAAACAACACCAAGTTATTTTAAATTTTAAAGTATGTCGTATGTTTAGTGTTAGAAGATTTGTGACTATCATAATTATAATGTATTGTTATGTGAGAAGTCGTAAGTTTAATCCATGGTAGTCACAAATCACCCTGAATTAGGCTACGTTTGGCACTTGAGATTATAGAAAGATTATGATTATTTTTTTTCAAAAAATAAGCTACTTAAAAAATAATATCTGTTTAGCTGACATAACTTATAAGAGATTATAACAAAAAATAATCTTACATAATCTCTAAAAATAAAATGTTACTTCATGTAGCTTATAAAAATAATCTCTTTTTATAATCTTTTTCAGCAGCAACACCAGCATCATCAACCACACTACAATGAAAATTAGTTGGTCAAAAATGTCAAAATGCATGGGTATTATTTACTCTTTTAGAATTTGTTATTAAGAAAAAAAAAAGAAAAAAAAGAAAAAAAGATAACTCCTTTAGAAGAAGGGCCCAAGAATGAAAATTAACTACTATACATTTAGAAACGGAATTGATTTGCATACTCAAACTTTTGATTGGGACAATTCATTGTGTGCATTGGATACATGTACAAAGTTCACAGTGTGCTTTAACTGTTTGTACAGTTGATTGTCCCAATCATAAAGTTGAGTTTGCAAATCACTTCCCATTTAAAAAAGCCGGTTTATTATAAGTTTTTGACTTGTTTACATTCACATCTATACGGTTCATTTGGCCTTCAAAAACCGGGCAAGATTATTGTTATCAATTGGCCTTCTTGTTTGAACCGGTTATTTAGTAAATTGTTTTGACACTAAATAACCGTGTGTGATTTTGGTTATCAAATTTCTAATTGTTTGAAAGAGTGATTAAAAATATATTCGAAAGGAACACAAATGATAATAGATTACGATCTCTAAACAATCTTTTACCTTTACTTTTTTTGAAAACCGAGTATTTCATGAAGGTTGAAATAAGTTATTTGTTGTTGGTACATTATCATGTATATTGTTAAATGTAAAATTTTATCAAAGTCATTGATGCCAAAATGAGTAACGAAGTGATGCACAACTATACGTAATAGTCTTATAAGAATAACTACTTGTTGTAAAGTCATATATGTCATTTGGTTGGCTACAATGGGTCAACTAATCCTCAAAAAGGTTTTGATATGGATTTTATAGGATATCTAGACCCAACGAGTCTAGATGAGTATTTACAAAAAGTGATATCTAGAGCTGGCAATCTTAATAGGGTCATGCATGACTCCACCCGACGCTATTTTTGGCGAAAATGAAAACGAAACGACCATCTTAGGAGTGGACTAACCGAAATTCGGTTAAACATGACCACGGACGAGTCGACACAACATGTTATCGTGTAGAGAATGAATTTGGATGTCGGTACCATAAATAAAAGATTACTTGGACGTAAGACACGTTATGTGTGCTTAGCAATAACTGAACCTTGGCCAAAATGCAGTTGGTGACTAGATGTGTCACTAAGTTTTACTATGAGAACGCGCAGTTTGGAGGTGAGCCGTGTTTTGTTCCTGTAGGAAACGGTGAGAATGAAGATGAAGGGTATATAATGAGTTATGTTAGAGACGAAGATAGAGATAGGTCGGAATCAATTATAGTTGATCCTTTAAGTATGAAGCAAACTAGCTAAGTGTAGTGAAATTACCTAGTAGAGTTCCATATGGTTTTCATGGTACCTTTGTTACTTCTCAAGATTTAGCTAATCAATATTGATATATTTTATATTCTCTTACTTCATAGTACCATGCAATCTTAACTTTGATACATACACTTATGAAAATATTTGACAATTTTTTTTAATAGATTCTGACACTCGATCTTGAGGCAGCTTGAATATGTATAACGCTCAAATTAGTGTAGTTCACAAGTGTAAATGATATCGAATATTTTTTCGGATGCGCGTAACTTTTCTATCACCATACTACTCCATGTTTATTGTCACTCAATAATCGTTTTTGAGTTTCATATCAATTTTCTCATGGCGTCAACAAAAAAGAGTGCAATGTATTAACGGAACATAAATAAGACGTTGATTGGGGTAACAAAGTTCTTGCGTAGAACGGTAGAACTTTTGCCATGTTTATCCTACATCGGTCAAAGTGAAGAACTTTTAATAGGCTATATATGATGGTGCATATGGTTCAGGTAACTTGATGTAAGTGCTATGTTGGTGATTCTAACATGTTGGCTTCTACTAATATACAAAATCTATATTAATGGCTACCAACAGGATTAGGATTATAAATTGGTACAAATCATCAAACTTTTTCGTTTTTTAAGATCCGAGAGTTTCTCTATGTATTTAGCTATGTTGCTAACCCATCATCTTGTATGTGTGTTGGTACAAGATTTATCGGTTTTGGTTGTTGACAATTTATAACTCATACAATCTTCACAATTTGTGTCTTGGTAAGAAGTTTTTGATAATTAGATAGTTTATCTTCTAGACGTACATGCTACTCATTAGGGGTGGAAACGAGCCGAGCCGCTCGTGAAAAGCTCGGGATCGGATCGGTAAAAAGCTCGAACGAGCCGAGCCTAAACGAGCTCGAGCCCGAGCTCGAGCCTAAGTTTGGGCTCATTTAATAATCGAGCTCGAGCCCGAGCTCTATACAAAAAGCTCGTTTAGGCTCGCGAGCCTAAACGAGCCCTAGAAATATATACGTATATATATTTTCTATACGTATAACCGTGTTAACGAGCTCGAGCCTTGTGTTAACGAGTCGAGCTTTGTGTTAACGAGCCGAGCTCGAGCTTGTGAAAAATTTAACGAGCCGAGCTCGAGCTCAAAATGTGAGGTTCGAAACGAGCTCGAGCTCGAGCTCGAGCTTTTTATATATAAACGAGCCGAGCTCGAGCCTAAACGAGCTCGAGCTCGGCTCGGCTCGTTTTCACCCCTACTACTCATATTTCATTAGAGCTAACAAACAAGAAGACTGTAAAAACTATATAGTTATTGTAAAGTATGTCGTAACTCGAATGTTTAGTGTTAGAAGGTTTGTGTCTATCATGCATAAATTATAATGTATTCTAATGTGAGGGGTCTTAAGTTTAATCTGTGGTAGTTACAAACCACCCTCAATTAGCCACACTAATTTTCTGAAAAGCAAGACTTTATCTAATTTAAAACATATGAATTAGTTGGTCAAAATCATGGGTACTATCGAGTGAAAAAAAAAGGCAATTATTTTTAAAAAGTACTATAATTGACAGATAAAAGCGGACGAAAAAGTATAAAAACGGACGAAAACTGATAAAACGGATAAAAAAGTATAAAAATGGACGAAAACTGATACAAATGGAGGAAAATGGACAAAAACGTATAAAAACGGATGATAACGGATAAAAATGTATGAAAACCTAAGAAAACGCATGAAAACGTAAGAAAAACGGACGAAAACGTAAGAAAAACAAACGAAAACGTTTAAAACGGATGAGACCGTATAAAAATAGTCAAAAACGTAGTAAAACGGACGAAAACGTAAGAAAATGTATGATAACTAGCAAAAACGTAAATAAAAGAAAAATACATGTTTAGGGACGGTGGATGCAATTTTCGCTAAACCACATGTACCATTTATGTAATTTACCTTAGGGATGGTGGATGCAATTTTCTCAAATTCACAGGGAAAAATGGTCATCACAAGTTTTCATTGCCCATAAAAGATAAAAGTACTCAAAAGCAAAAAAAGAGTGTTCGCTAACCAGAAAAACAAACGGTTTCAAGTACGATACTTTTTTTAAAACATTTACCAAAAAAAAAAAAAAAAACTTTTTAGAAGAAGGGCCCAACATTGAAAATTAGCTACTCCACATTTAGAAAACCCGGTTTATTATAAGTTTTTGACATGTTTACATTCACATCTATACCGTTCATTTGGCCTTCAAAAAGCGGGCAAGATTATTGTTATCAATTGCCTTCTTGTTTGAACCGGTTATTTAGTAAATTGTTTTGACACTAAATAACCGTGTGTGATTTTGGTTATCAAATTTCTAATTGATTAAAAAGGTAATAAACAATTATATCTTTTACCTTTACTTTTTCTGAAAACCGAATATTTCATGAAGGTTGAAATAAGTTATTTGTTGTTGGTACATTATAATGTATATTGTTAAATGCAAAAAATTATAAAAGTCATTGATGCCAAAATGAGTAACGAAGTGATGAACAACTATACGTAATAGTCTTATAAGAATAACTACTCAAAAAATTATCAAAGTCATTGATTGCTAGCAGCTAGGTAGACCACCTTAGAAGCTAATCACATGGGCTCATTTTTTTCATTTTTACGATAAACGTTACACCTTATTACATGCTCAATTCAAATAAAACGGTACACAATGATAAGACCACCACTTTCAAAGTTACTAGACACAAAAAAGTTACTAGAGTTAACGACCGTTAGTCCACCTTTATTTAGCCCACTTCAAAAGCTAGCAGCTTCAGCTCTAGACATGTTTGTATGGTCACTTATGGAGCTAGAAAATAACCATAAGCTACCTAAACCGGTTGACCAGGCATTTCAACTTTTTGTAAATTTCGCACCGGTTCAAGAATGTCTCGTTCAACATGGATTAGAAGTAGTGGGAGAAATACCGGCTCAGTTAAGTGAGGTCTACTCAACAAATGTCACAAACCCATATTCAAGCCAAAAGGTGGTCACCATTTTTTATTCCCACATCGGTCAAAGAGAAGAATTTTTAATAGCTAATATAGCATGGTGCATATGATTTAAGTAGTTTGATATAAGTGCTATGTTGTTGATTCTTACATGCTGCTTTCATGTAATATGAGAAGCAAACAAGTTTGAACCAACAACATTGAACTTATATCAACCTTCTCTAATTATATCCACCATGATATATAAGGTATTAAAAGTTCTTCTCTTCAACTGATGTGGGATTTAAACATAAAACAAGTTCTCAAAAAGAAAACACGACAAAGTCTACACAAGAACTTTGTTATCCCAATCAACGAACTATTTATATTTTGTTAAATCAATGCACTCTTTTTTGTTAACGCTATGAGAAAATTGATATGAAACTCGAAACGTCTATTTAGGTGAAAATAATAACGGAGCAGTATAGTCATAAAATATTATGCATATATTCGAAAAAATATTTGATATCATTTACACTTCTGAACTACATTAAGATGATGAGTCAACAACATATCTAAATACATTAAGAAAAGAAACTATCAAATTTTGTACTTCAACACTTTGACACATACAAGATGATGAGTTAGCAACATAGCTAAATACATTAAGAAGATAAACTATGAAAAAGTTTGATAATTTGTACCAATTTTTTAATGCAATTCCTGTAGGTTGCTATTAATATGGATTTTGTATATTAGTAGAAACCAACATGTTGGAATGAAACATAGCACTTATATCAAGTTACATGAACCATATACACCATTGTATATAACCTATTAAAATTTCTTCACTCCAACCAATGTGGGATATGAACACAAAACAAGTTTCGAGAAAATAAACATGGCAAAAGTTCTACGCAAGAACTTTATTACCCCAATCAACGTCTTATTTATGTCCCGTTAATACACTGCACTCTTTTTTGTTGATGCCACGAGAAAATTGATACGAGACTCAAAAACAATTATTTAGTGACAATAAGCATGGAGTAGTATAGTGATAAAAAAGTTACGCGCATTCGGAAAAATATTCGATATCATTTACACTTATGAACTGCACTAATTTGAACGTTATACATATTCAAGCTGCCTCAAGAGTGTCAGAATCTATAAAAATAAATTGTCAAAAATTTTCATAAGTGTATGTATCAAAGTTTAAGATTGCATGGTATGCATGAAGTAAGAGAATATAAAATATAGGGCAAATGATAAAAAAAAGTATCATATTTGCCATCATTTTCTCTTGTGGGTAGCGAACAAAAAATTTTGCTTTTGTGGGTACTATACTTTCAAATTCATCCTCTTTAGGGTATTTTGCGAAATTTTTGGACATTTTTGCCCCTCTTAGCTAATAGAAAATTTTTTTTCCTGAAGGGCAAAAATGTCACATAGTACCCTAAAGATGATGAATTTGAAAGTATAGTACCCACAAAAGCAAAAAAAATTGTTCGCTACCCACAAGAGAAAATGGTGGCAAGTATGATACTTTTTTTTTATCATTTGCCCTAAAATATATCAATATTGATTAGCTAAATCTTGAGAACTAACAAAAGTACCGTGAAAACCATATGGAACTCTACTAGGTAATTTCACTACACTTGCTTCATACTTAAAGCATCAACTATAACTAATTCCGACCTATCTCTATCTCCGTCTCTAACATAACTCAATATATACCCTTGATCTACCATCGAGCCGCTTCCTATAGGAACAAAACATCGTTCACCTCCAAACCGTTTGTTCCCATAGTAAAACTTGGTGACATGTCGTGTCACCAAGTCAACCTTGGCCATATCACTGCATTTTTGCCAAGGTTCAACAATTGCTAAATAAACAAAACGTGTCTTACGTCCAAGTAGTATTTTATTAATGGTGCCCACATCCAAATTCATCCAAGATACGATAACGTGCCGTGTCGACTTGCCTATTGTCATGATCAACCGAATTTCGGTTAATTATTTCGTCCTAAAAGGGCCGTTTTCGTCTTCATTTTTGTTAAAAATGGTGTCGAGTGGAGTCATGCATGACATTATAATTAAAAATTTGAGAACTTGTATCAATTTTTGATACTTATGCTTTTTCATCTAATACATGATGTTGTATAATATACAAAATTTGTATTATGAGAATTTGGAGCTAGGCCATCAATTGGTACAAGCTATAAACATTTTTGTTTTTTAACGTCTGAAAGTTTTTCTTCTTAATGTATTTAGTGATGTTGTTAACCCATCATCTTATATGTGTGTTAGTACAAGATTTATCAGTTTCGCTGATGACAATTTACAACTCATACATGCTCTACATTTGGTGTTTTTTAAGAAGTTTTTGAAGATAGATAGTTTCTTTACACATATTGTTGATACATTGTCTTGTTTGATATTAAACTAAAAATATTTACTAGGTCATGTAACTTCTCGACTTTTTGGGTTGTACAAGTTTTTGAAAATGGATCATATTGCGATTGGTCCATGGTTCTAAACTACTATATGAGTTACATTTGATCAACGTTGTGTAAGCCTAGTTAGATGGTTAGTAGAATTGTCAAAAACTCACTTAGTTGACTATAATGGGTCAATCATCATTAAATGGTTTCTAAGGTATTCATGGGTTAACTTTACTTGAATGTATTTGATTGGGCTAATGGATATTTGATCTTAGGAGATTAATTTTGTTTCTGGCCTTTGTTTGTGTGTCAAAAAGGGTATTTGCACAAAGTGGAAGCAATTTGGTTATCTCAAATTGGTATATGCAGGTCTGTTGAGCAACTTTTTTTTTTTAAGTCATTACTTAAATACTCTTAGTTAAATTTAGTGAAATGAATATTTGTGCAACTATCATCAATTGGCTTTTTCGTTTGACCAGTTGAACCGGCTGGTATGGAGTTGTGTAACCACAATATACAAATCCAACTCAATAAAATAGTGAAAGTAACGTTATTATAATATCTCTAAAGGAATAGAATAAAATGTTTGTCCCACATCGGTTGGTAGAGAATGATGGACTTACGAGAGGATTTTATAAAGTTGGGAAGGTGCATCGTGGTAACTTATAGCTCATGGACATGTCTTTAAATGCTTATAGTTTTAAATGTTATGGATGAAAACGGACAAAAACATACAAAAACGGATGATAACGGATAAAAATGTATGAAACCTAAGAAAACGGATCAAACGTAAGAAAAACAGGCGAAAATGAAAGAAAAACGAACAAAAATGTATAAAAATAGACAAAAACGTAGTAAAACGGACGAAAACGTATGATAATTAGCAAAAACGTAAAAATAAAATAAAAATAAAATCCGAAAAAGAACAAAAAAAGCCGAAAAAATGTTTAGGGACGGTGAATGCAATTTTCGCAAAACCACATGTACCATTTATGTAATTTACCTTATACATGGTGGATGCAATTTTCACAAATTCAAAAGGCAAAATCGTCATCACAAGTTTTCACTACCCATAAGAGATAAAAGTACTCAAAAGCAAACAAAATAATAATAATAATAATAATAATAATAAATAATAATGAAAAAAAAAATGTTCGCTAACCAGAAAAACAAACAGTTTCAAGTATCATATTTTGTTTTTTAACATTTGAAAATAAATAAATAAATAAATAAAACTTTTTAAAAGAAGCGTCCAACAATGAAAATTAGCTTCTCCACATTTAGACAATTTACAACTCATACATGCTCTACATTTGGTGTTTTTTAAGAAGTTTTTGAAGATAGATAGTTTCTTTACACATATTGTTGATACATTGTCTTGTTTGATATTAAACTAAAAATATTTACTAGGTCATGTAACTTCTCGACTTTTTGGGTTGTACAAGTTTTTGAAAATGGATCATATTGCGATTGGTCCATGGTTCTAAACTACTATATGAGTTACATTTGATCAACGTTGTGTAAGCCTAGTTAGATGGTTAGTAGAATTGTCAAAAACTCACTTAGTTGACTATAATGGGTCAATCATCATTAAATGGTTTCTAAGGTATTCATGGGTTAACTTTACTTGAATGTATTTGATTGGGCTAATGGATATTTGATCTTAGGAGATTAATTTTGTTTCTGGCCTTTGTTTGTGTGTCAAAAAGGGTATTTGCACAAAGTGGAAGCAATTTGGTTATCTCAAATTGGTATATGCAGGTCTGTTGAGCAACTTTTTTTTAAGTCATTACTTAAATACTCTTAGTTAAATTTAGTGAAATGAATATTTGTACAACTATCATCAATTGGCTTTTTCGTTTGACCAGTTGAACCGGCTGGTATGGAGTTGTGTAACCACAATATACAAATCCAACTCAATAAAATAGTGAAAGTAACGTTATTACAATATCTCTAAAGGAATAGAATAAAATGTTTGTCCCACATAGGTTGGTAGAGAATGATGGACTTACGAGAGGATTTTATAAAGTTGGGAAGGTGCATCGTGGTAACTTATAGCTCATGGACATGTCTTTAAATGCTTATAGTTTTAAATGTTATGGATGAAAACGGACAAAAACATACAAAAACGGATGATAACGGATAAAAATGTATGAAACCTAAGAAAACGGATCAAACGTAAGAAAAACAGGCGAAAATGAAAGAAAAACGAACAAAAATGTATAAAAATAGACAAAAACGTAGTAAAACGGACGAAAACGTATGATAATTAGCAAAAACGTAAAAATAAAATAAAAATAAAATCCGAAAAAGAACAAAAAAAGCCGAAAAAAAATGTTTAGGGACGGTGAATGCAATTTTCGCAAAACCACATGTACCATTTATGTAATTTACCTTATACATGGTGGATGCAATTTTCACAAATTCAAAGGGCAAAATCGTCATCACAAGTTTTCACTACCCATAAAAGATAAAAGTACTCAAAAGCAAACAAAATAATAATAATAATAATAATAATAATAATAATAATAATAAATAATAATGAGAAAAAAAAAATGTTCGCTAACCAGAAAAACAAACAGTTTCAAGTATCATATTTTGTTTTTTAACATTTGAAAAAAAATAAATAAATAAATAAAATTTTTTAAAAGAAGCGTCCAACAATGAAAATTAGCTTCTCCACATTTAGACAATTTAGAACTCATACATGCTCTACATTTTGTGTTTTTTAAGAAGTTTTTGAATATAGATAGTTTCTTTACATATATTGTTGATACATTGTCTTGTTTGATATTAAATTAAAAATATTTACTAGTTCATGCAACTTCTCGACTTTTTGGGTTGTACAAGTTTTTGAAAATGGATCATATTGTTGTACATTTGTAGCGAGTAACATACAAACTAACGGTAATTGTTACCATGATCATTCTTTAAACTCAAAAACCTATAACGAAAACTCCCAAAGTTTATATTCCGATTGGTCCTTGGTGCAAAACTGCTATATGAGTTACATTAGTTCAACGTTGTGTAAGCCTAGTTTAGATGGTTCTTGGGCTTGTCGTAAAGTCAATCGGTTGACTACAATGGATCAATTTATCACTAAAACGGTCGTTTAAAAGGTATTCATGGGTCAACTTTACTTGAATGTATTTGAGTGGGCTAATGGATATTTGATCTTACGAGATTAATTTTGTGACTCGTCTTAGTTTGTGTGTCAAAAAGGGTATATGCACAAAGTGGAAGCAATTTGATTATGTCAAATTGGTATATGAATGTCTCTTGAGCAACTTTTTTTGAAGTCATAAGCTTACTTAAAACACTCTTAGTTAAATTTAGTGGAATGAATATTTGTGTAACTATCATCAATTGGCCTTCTCATTTCCTTGCGGACATATTTGACACTACTCATGATGTAAGGGGAAAATAGTTGTCCGTTTATTCAAGTGATAAACACGAACAAAAATAACAGTAGCTCGATCACCCAGCCAATTATAAACCACTTGACTAATAGTATATTGCTGTTAACATGTATGCCATAGACCACTGACTAACGAAATGATGAACATGTATACAGCGAGAATAAAGAACCGCATGAACCCAAAGAGCAGGTAATGTCTATGTATATCAAGAATGAAGAAAACGTAGTAGCTTCATTAGAATAACGACTCAAATTGTGAACAGTAACTGCACCTACCTAAGATCAGCCGTTGATAGTTGATTTCATAACCACTTTAGGATCCAGTATCACTTTATTTTCCCGTTTTCATTCTTAGGTCAAGATCATGATCCAAGATTCCTTCTACAAAATGGTAGTTACAGGTTCGAGATATGTATTATTGGAACGCAACCCACTTCAAAAGCTAGCAGCTTCAGCTCTAGACATGTTTGAATGGTCACTTATGGAGCTAGAAAAAAACCATAAGCTTCAGCTCTAGACATGTTCGTGTAGCGCGCCCTACATACTATAGGAAACCTACTGTAGTTAGTCAACAATTGGTACAAGTTCTCAATTTTTTTAGCTTTTTAAGATCCGAGAGTTTCTCTTCTTAATGTATTTAGGTATGCTCTTGATTCATCATCTTGTATGTGTGTAAGTACAAAATTTATCGGCTCATTGATAACGAGTTACAACTCATACAAGTTTCACATTTTGTATTTTTGTAAGTTTTTGATAATTAGATAGTTTATCTTCTATACGTACACATATTGTTGATCATTGTCTTGTTTGATATTAAAATTAAAATATTTACCATGTCATGTAACTTCTCGACTTATTGGGTTGTACTAGTTTTTGGATAATGGTACTATTGTGGTGAGTAACATACAAACCAGCGGTTCTCGTTTACAATGATAATTCTTTATCATTTAAAATCCACAACCAAACACTCCCAAAGTTTCTGTTCCAATTGGTCCATTGTTCAAAACTCCTATACGAGTTGCACTTTTCCAATGCTGTATAAGCCTAGTTTAGATGGTTCTTGGATTGCCTTTGTAATGTAGTTAGCAATTTGTGCATTACCTGTCTTCATGCATATATGTAACTCATACTTGGTGTATATCTTATTGTTTAACAACAAGCATGTATGGGTGACTACACAACCAATAAGACAATGATACACACTATTCGTATTTTGAGAGAACTAGCAAGAAAAGGATTATCACTACGAAACCAAATTATCTTCAAGTTACAAATTGAGTACTCGTATGTCTTTTGAATCCAAGTCGATTTTTTCCCTTCCATATCCCCACATCGCTTGAGAAAGTAAAGACTGACCATTTAAAGAAACTGCCCTGCTATGAAAAGTTTGCTACTCCACTGTTGGGAAGTGCCTTAAGTCTGCCGGTTTTTATTGGTTCGGTTTAAGCTGCTAAGTCAGCCTAGGACAAAAATAACGTCGATGCTATAGCAGGAGGGCGGATCCAGAAAAAAATTAAAGTGACGGCAAAAGTTATGAGCATTGGATCGGATCATCAACTCAATCTTTCATGAGAACTACTATCTCATGAATGCATAATGTTTACATAACACTCTCCTAAATAACCATCTTCACAAATAACCTGTACGTAATTATCCTCACAAATTAATCGCTGTCTTGAACAACCACGCATATATCGTGACATATATAACTATCATCACAAATAAATCGTTGGAATATTAAGTTTCATATGAAACTAAACAAGCAAAAGAAAACACACAGAAAGAAAGTCTAACTAAGATATGAAAACAAGAAATGAAAGCAACAAACATTCAAGAATCGCACACATGACCTTCTAGGTTGCTGAGAAATTTCTAAAAACGCTGGACTAATAGCATATTGCTGTTAACATGTGAGCCATAGACTACTGGAAACCAAAAACAACGAGGTAATGTCTGTATACCAAGAAGGAAGAAAACACAATTGTTTGATAAGAATAACGACTCAAATTATGAGTAACAACTGCACCTATGAACAACTGAAACGTGATACCCCTTTAGGTTCCAGTATCAGTTTATAATCCCATTATGATTCTTAAGTCAAGATCATGATCCCAGATTCCTTCTACATAAAGGTAAAGTAAATGAGAATAAAAACAAAGGTGAATCTTCATATATACGTACACAAGCTATCAAGTACTTAAACAGTCATGGTATCATACTAAGTGACTTACGAATCACCAATGAACGTTGCCATTACCATTCCTTACACTCTATAGCTCACAACCAAGCACCCTCAAACACGATGAATGTATGTCTCTGGTGCAAAGTTTATATTCTAATTGGTCCATTGCTCTAAACTGTTATATCTTACAGTTGTCCAAACACTGTGTAAGATTTTTACTACAGTTTGGTAATTAAATTAACAAATTAGGATTGTAACAAACGTGAATCTGCATATATCTGCCGCTAACTATACCTGAATCCTAAACGAAAGAAATAAATAGAATATTGATACCCAATATCTAAAAATAGAATAAAGGCTTGAAATTATACCTGAATCCTAAACCAAGTAAACAAATAGAAAGAAAAGCATCTAAACACACTAATTAAGAGAATATGCAGTATGCCTGATAAATATACAAGCCAGTATAGTTAAGAACAATTTTCTACAGATCCGGGCCGTAATAAGACATCATTCAGCTACAGAGGACCCGAAAACAAGACGACTGCAGAAAACAAAACAAGAAACCGCGTGCCATTTTTCATGTTGTAGGACTACTCAGACCAGTAAAAGTTCTAAGCAATTCAATATAATAAGAAAAATGAACAGCGTCCTGACTTGTAAAATGCAAGTTAGAACCAACTTGGCTCAATCCACTCATAAGGGAAGAGATGACATGTAGTTCCAACAGTTGTTCCCGAGCTACATTATGGATCGAAACACGTAATCCATCACCTGCTGAAGATATAATCACCATACAGTCAGGGGCAGTCAGCCATAGAACTATGACCTGCTCTTAAGGCAGCTTGAATATGTCTAACGCTCAAACTAGTGTAGTTCTGTAAATGACAAGGAATAATATTTCGGATGTGCATAACTTTTTACCACTATACTACTCCATGTTTATTGTCACTAAATAACCATTTTTGAGTTTCGCGTCAATTTTCTCGTAGCGTCAACAACAAAGAGTGCAAAACGAAATATAAATAATACGTTAATTGGGGTAACAAAGTTCTTTTGTAGAACTTTTGCCATGTTTATTTTATTAGAGCTTTTTTTGGTTTAAATCCCACATTGGTCTGAGAGATGAACTTTTAATAGTTATTATACATGGTGCATACGGTTCAAGCAATTTGACATAAGTGCTATGTTCTTGATTCTGACATTGATTACTAGTAATATGGGTTATCTATACTAATAGTATCCGAGGTCGGCGTCATAAATTGGTACAAGTTCTCAACTTTTTAGATTTTTGGGTCCGGAGTTTCTCTCCTTAACGTATTTAACTATGTTGTTAGCTCATTATCTTGTATGTGTGTAAGTACAAGATTTATCGGATTTGTTGATGACAATTTACAACCCATACACGCTCCACATTTTGAGTTTTTGAAAATTAGATAGTTTCTCTTCTAAGCATACGAATATTGTTGATACATTGTCTTATTTGATTTTTTTTTGCGTAAAGGGTTTTTACAATGGTAAATGGTGTCTTGTTTGATGTTATACTTTTTGGGGTGTACAAGCTTTTGAAAATGGATCACACTATTGTACATTTGTAGTGAGTAACATACAAACCAACCGTAATCGTTACCATGATCATTTTTTAACCTCAAAAACCCATAACTAAACACTCCCAAAGTTTCTATTATAATTGGTCCATTGTTCAAAACTGCTATATGTCTCACATTTGTTCAACGTTGTGTAAGCCTAGTTTAGATGGTTGGTAGAATTGTAGTAAAGTAACTTAGTTGAGTACAATGGGTCAAATTATCATCAAATGGTTTTTAAGGTATACATGGGTCAACTTTACTTGAATGAATTTGATTGGGCTAATGGATATTTGATCTTACGAGAGTAATATTGTTTCTGGTTTTAGTTTGTGTGGAAGCAATTTGTTTATGTCAAATTGGTACATGAAGGTCCCATGAGCAACTTATAAATGTTTGCCCCACATCGGTTGGTGGAGAACAATAGGTTGAGGAGAGGATTCTATAAAGTTGGTAAGGTGCATTGTAGTAACTTATAGCCTCAAGGATATTTCTTTTTTATAGTTATGGTTTTAAATGTTATGGGTTTTAGAGGTCAATATGTATGAATTTATATTACATATTTTTCTTCTAACTCTCATAACATTTATAAACTATACAATTTTCTAGTTAAGCTTTGCTGTATTTAAGTATCCATACAAGAAAGACAATATACTACGTATCATCTTAACTATAATCATAAAGGTGTACGAGTAGACTAGTTTATGTATGTGTAATAATGGAAATTTTAGATCCAATACTCAAGTAACATTGATTTAATTTATGCATTAACGGATCCCCACAAATGCCTCTCATCAGTAACATTTATAAACTATACCATTCTCAAAGATACCTCTCATCAGTATACTAAATGATGAACATGTATATAGCGAGAATAAAGAACCACATGAACCCAAAGAGCAAGTAATGTCTATGTATAGCAAGAAGGAAGAACACCTAGTAGTTTTACTAGAATAACAACTCAAATTATGAGTACTAACTGCACCTACCTAAAATCAGTCGTGGATAATTGATTTAAGATACTCGATGTAAGAGATATGTCGGAAGCAAACAAACGAGTGTAGTCAAATTACCTAGTAGAGTGAGATATGGTTTTCAAGGTACCATTGTTAGTTTCCAAGATTTAGCTAATCAATCTTGATCATATTTTCATTTAGTTACTTAAGTGGTAATCTATAATATTTATGGCAAAATATGGCTCGACTAAAAATGTACGTATTCAGAGGCCTAAATTATGATAATGAAACATGGCCGCCAAATCAACGGGATCGGCTTGTTTTTTAGAACAAATTCATGCTACCTAATTTAGTATACAAGAATATAGACTCTTTGTACACATGTACGATGATTTAAGAGTGAAAAGATTACCATATTAATTGTAAAACACCTTGTTGCAGGGATATTAACTAACCTCTATATCTCTTTGACCAAAAATAGGGTCAAAATGGGTCGTTTTAAATTTTATGTTGGATAAGTCCGGGTCAAAAATCTTTTCATTTTCATAACTTTGTTTTTCGATATAATTTAAAGCCATGATTTGCATTTTACTATTTTCATTTCTACCATAAACGTTACATGACCTTATATATGTAAGAAGGTATAATGAGGAATGATTTTGATTGATTTTCCGATTACAATTACATCGAACCTAAAAATAGCAAATACGGAACATTCTGAGCCCGTTACATAAGTACTTTACAAGTAACACATTTCATTTGTACACTTCCACTCACCAACATTAACCACCTCATCCTACCTAGCAAATTGTCCCATAAAACCAATATCACACGTTAAAAGACCGCCATCTATTACATGCACAATTCAAATAAAACGTTACACAAAGATAGCACCACCACCTTCAAAGTTACTAGACATAAAAAAATTACCACATTTTACGACCGTTCGTCCACCGTTACTTATCCCACTTCAAAAGCTAGCAGCTTCAGCTCTAGACATGTTCAAATGGTCACATACGGAGCCAGAAAAAAACCATAAGCTACCAAAACCGGTTGACCCAGCAGTTCAACTCATTGGAAATTTCGCACCAGTTCAAAAGTGTCTGGTTCAACATGGGCTTGAAGTAGTGGGAGAAATACTAGTTAAGTTAAGTAGGATCTACTTAAGAAATGGTGCCAACCAAGGTTTTCAAGATCGGGATCTTACTCAGGATCGTTTTCGTTTTTACAAGATCGGAATCGTAAGATCAGGATCGGGATCCTAAGATCCTATTATAATGTCATTTTCTTAATATTTTTTGTAATATTATTCAAATTTACAAATTATTATATATCATTAACACAAAATTATATGAATGTTTTATGAAAATGTTTAAATTTTGAATATGGAATGTTTAATAAGATTAACATGTTGTTTTTAAAATTCCATATATTATGACCCATAACTTTCTAGGTTTTTAGCTTGCTATTTGAGAAAAGTAAGATCGGATCGGATAAGATCATATGGTCAAGATCATGATATTATAAGATCCTAAGTGTGCTAAGATCCTATATAAGATCCATATCGTTTTTGCTTTGTAGTATCGTGAAATGGTAAGATCCTAAAATCAAGATAGGGATCCTGACAACTATGGTGCCAACCCATATTTTGAGCCAAAAGGTGGTCACCATTTTTATTCCCACATTGGTCAAAGAGATCAACTTGTGATAGCTAATATAGCATGGTGCATATTATTTAGCTAATTTGATATAAGTGCTATGTTGTTGATTTTGACTTGTTGGTTTCGTGTAATATATAACAGCTTTATTGCATGAAACCATCAACACAAGTTAGCAACTGGTACAAGTTTTCAACTTTTTAGTTTTTCAAGATCCAAGAGTTTTTCTTCTTAATGTATTTAGCTATGTTTTTAACTCATCATCATGACGACAATTTACATCTCCTACAAGCAGTGGCGGAACCAGAAATATATGATGTGGGGGGCAAAAATTTTTTTGACGGTAGCAACAAAATACGGAAGAAAAAAACTAGAATCGTAATGATAAATTCGAATATTTTTACTTAAAGATGAAGGATTTATAAGGCTTTAGAGTGTTAAATGTTGGGTTTTATTATGTTAGTGGGGGCAATTTGAGTTTCTTGTTGTTGATTACTTTGTACGCAACTTTTGCCATGTTTATTTTCTGGAAACTTGTTTTTTGTTTAAGTCTCACATCGTTCGAAATTTTAATAGCTAATATACCATGGTGCATACATTTAAAGTGATTTGTGATAAGTACTATGTTGTTGATTCTCAAATTAGCTTCAAGTAACATACATAATCTATATTATTAGTAGCTCGGTTGAGTTTCATAAATTGGTACAAGTTCCCAACTTTTTAGTTTATTTGGGCTGTACATGATTTTGGAAAATATATAGTACTACTGTACATTTGCCGGTAATCGATACCATGACCATTCTTTACCCTCTAAAACCCATAACCGTTCACTCCCAAAGACGAATTCTTGTGTAACTATCATCAATTGGCCTTCTCGTTTGACTGGTTGAACCGGCTGGTATGGAGTAAACCTTGCGGACATATTTGACGTTATTCATTGATGTAAGGGGAAAATAGTTGTCCTTTTATCCAAGTAATAAAAACGAACAAAAATAACAGTAACTCCATCAGTGTTAGCTTATGATAAGCCTATATATTCTTGTTATAGCAATAATGGAAATTCTAGATCCAGTATTGAAGTAACATTGTTTTTGAGCATTAACGGATTCGTCACTTAAGTAAAGTTCATGTGAAAACTTAATAGTCTTATACGAAGAGCAAGTAATGTCTATGTATACCAAGAAGGAAGAAAACGTAATAGTTTTATAGGAATAACGACTCAAACTATGACTAAAAACTGATATATATACCTACACAAGTTCTTAAGTAGTTGAGCAACATTCCCACTAACTTTGTGGGTGATTGATCATAGTATCATACGGAGTAACTTACGAACCAGCAATGAACGTTAATCCCTTACCCTCTAAAGCTCAAACCAAATGAACGTTACACAAAGATATCACCATTAGCCCTTCGTTACTTAACCCACTTCAAAAGCTAGCAGCTTCAACTCTAAACATGTTCGAATGGTCACTTATGGAGCTAGAAAAAACCCAAAAACTACCTAAACCGGTTGACCTGGGGGTTCAGCTCGTTGGAAATTTCACACCAGCTCAAGAGTGTACGGTTCAGCATGGGCTAGAAGTAGTGGGAGAAATACTAGCCGAGTTCAAGCCAAAAGGTGGTCACCATTTTTTATTCCCACATAGGTCAAAGAGAAGAATTTTTAATAGGTAATATAGCATGGTGCATATGATTTAAGTAGTTTGATATAAGAGCTATGTTGTTGATTCTTACATGTTGCTTCCATGTAATATACAAGATCATGTATTACATGTCTCAGCAGTAAGTATCAAAAATTGGTACAAGTTCTCAATTTTTTAGTTGTAGGGTCATGCATGACTCCACTCGACACCATTTTTAACAAAAATGAAGATGAAAACGACACTTTTAGAATAAAATAATTAACCGAAATTTAGTTGATCATGACAACAAGCAAGTTGACACGGCGCATTATCGTATCGGGGATGAATTTGGATGTGGGCACCATAAATAAAATACTACTTGGACGTAAGACACGTTTTGTTCATTTAGCAATAGTTGAACCTTTGGCCAAAATGCAGTGGTATGGCCAAGGTTGACTTGGTGACAGGACATGTCATCAAGTTTTACTATGGGAACAAACGGCTTGGAGGTGAACCGGAATCGGCTCGAAGGAAGATCAAGGGTATATATTGAGTTATGTTAGAGATGAAGATAAAGATAGGCCAGAATTAGTTATAGTTGATGCTTTAAGTATGAAGCAGACGAGCGTAGTGAAATTACCTAGCAGAGTTCCATGGTTTTCATGGTACTTTTGTTAGTTCTCAAGATTTAGCTAATCAATATTGATATATTTTAGTCTCTCTTACTTCATGGTACCATGCAATCTTAACTTTGATACATACACTTATGAAAATATTTGACAATGTATTTTATAGATTCTGACACTCTTAAGGCAGCTTGAATATGTATAATGCTCAAATTACTCTAGTTCACAAGTGTAAATAATATTGAATATTTTTTCGGGTGCACGTAACTTTTCTATCACTTTACTACTCTATGCTTATTGGCACTAAATAATTGTTTTTGAGTCTCGTATCAATTTTCTCATGGCGTCAACAAAAAAGAGTGCAATATATTGACGAAACATAAATAAGACGTTGATTGGGGTAACAAAGTTCTTGCGTAGAACTTTTGCCATGTTTATTTTCTGAAAACTTGTTTTTTGTTCATATCCCACATTAGTCGAAGTGAAGAACTTTTAATAGGTTATTTACGATGGTGCTCATGGTTCATGTAACTTGTTATTAGTGCTATGTTGCTGATTCTAACATGTTGGCTTATACTGATATACAAAATCAATATTAATAAGAACCAGGATGTGGATTAGAAATTGGTACAAATTATCAATCTTTTTTGTTTTTTAAGATCTGAGAGTTCTTATATGTATTTAGCTATGTTGTTAACCCATCATCTTGAATGTGTGTCGGTAAAAGATTTATCGGTTTTGGCTGATCACAATTTACAACTTATAGAAGCTCCAGAATTTGTGTTTTTGCTATAAGCTTTTGAAAAATTAGATAGTTTCTCTTTTGAACATACGCATACTGTTTATACATTGTCTTGTTTGATGTTAAATTTCAAAATATTTACTATGTTTTTGAAAATGGATCATACAACTATAAATTTGTAATGAGTAATCATACAAACTAGCGGTAATGGTTACCATGATCATTCTTTGCCCTCTAAAACCTACAACAAAACACTCCCAAAGTTTCTATTCCGATCGGTGTATGGTTTAAAACTGCTATATCTGTTACATTTGTTCAACCAACATTGTGCAAGCTTAGTTTAGATGGGTCAACTTTACTTGAATGTATTGATTGGGCTAATGGATATTTGGTCTTAAGAGATTGATTTTGTAACTCGTCTTAGTTTGTGTGTCAAAAAGGGTATATGTACAAAGTGGAAGCAATTTGGTTATGTCAAATTGGTATATGGTGGTCTCTTGCGCAACTTTTCTTTAAGTCTCAAACTTAGTTAAATTTAGCCGAAAGAATTTATGTGTAACTATCATCGATTGGCCTTCTCATTTGACCGGTTTTTTGGTTTTAGTTTAGTTTTTCGGGTTTTTTTCTTCACCCCTACATTTATCATAAAACTGGAGACACATTTATGCTTTAAATTTCATAGTCCATGTTAGCGTTTTCAGAATCTTATGTAAGAGATAGGCCGGAAGCAAACAAATGAGTGTAGTGAAATTACCTAGTAGAGTGACATACGGTTTTCGAGGTACCTTTGCTAGTTCCTTAGATTTAGCTAATCAAATCTTGATATATGTTTATATTCTCTTATTTCATAGGAGCACACATTCTTAACTATGATACATACGTTTGTAAGAGCATTTACTCGTAAAGAAACTCTAGTATACTATAATACTATGTGACAACATATAGATCCACCAAAACATGTGATATAAATGTTTAGCTTATGATCAATATCACTTAGGGCCTCAAAAATTGTTAAACAGAAAACATCTATGTTGATACAAAAGTTGGGCGTTCCTTGTTTGGAGCTCCGGCTCTCGTACCAATTGAGAATCGTTGCTTGAGACCTGCGCACTAAGAGACAGAAAACACCGTTAGGCTTACCGTGGGATTGTCTCCCACGATTATCCTCCGGCGTGAGAGTAAGTAATCGGTTTAGGGTTTAAGGAGAGTTAGGGTTTGTAGATCGTACCTTAAACGAGGGATGGGATTCCCTTTATATACACACGGAATCCTTGTTGGTTCCGTGTTCCCCAACCTTCGGCGTATCCCGCCTAAGTCGGTTGGGAATGATAATCTTCCTAATTAGAAGATATCGGATATCTATTCTATGAATAGCTTTGGGTTTGGGCCTTCGTGAGCCCAAACATCTAATCAGCATAGCCCAGTTCGTACCGGGCTAAGTTGGTGTTGGACTTTAGCCGGGTTCGTGACCCGGATATAGATTATACGTCATCATGTCCCCCCAGTCTAGTATGCGCAGTGACTAACTGCGGATGCTAGACTAATAACCGTAGTCATTGAAAAAACTTCGAAGCGTAGCTAAGAAGCCATAAAAATATACCAACCGGTACATTGGATCTAGACATTGGACTAAAAAATGGGCGCCTCAGAAGTCGGGGGAAAGTTACTGCACCCGTGTCCCATCAAGTAATCTCAACCACATATTTAGGGTTGGTGGGGTCCACGTGTCACTCATCGCGTGGATGAGGTAGGTCATATAACCCTTCGCCTCATTTTCACCATTCCTTCCAACAGTAAAAAGAAAACGTTATCCGCCATTACCACAGCTTCAAACATTTCCAGCCACCATACCGTAATATTCACAAGGTAACCGTTTGGCAGCAAACACCAATGCCAGAACTAATTTTTCCATGACGCTATAGTTCATCTCCGTCTTCTTGAGCGCCTTGCTTACAAAGTAGACAGGGGTTTGTACTGAATCCCTATCTGTTAGTAGCACTGCGCTCACTGCTCCATCAGTTGCGGATAGATACATAATTAACTCTTTCCTAGGTCGGGGTGCGACAAGTGTGGGGAGCGTTGCCAGGTGTTGTTTAAGTTGTGTGAAGGCTTCTTCTGCCTCCGTAGTCCATCGAAAATCTCCCTTTTTGATACACTTCTTGAGTGTTTTGAAGAGAGGTAGAGACTTGTCTGCTGACTTAGACAGGAACCTGTTATGACCAGCTAGCTTTCCATTGAGAGATTGGACCTCCTTCAACGTGCGCGGTGAAGGAAGTTCGATGACAGCCTTTGTCTTTTCTGGACATGGTTTTATACCGTCGGGCTCTATTAGGTATCCGACGAACATGCCTTCAGTGGCGCCGAAGGTACATTTTTTGGGGTTTAGCTTCATATTGATCTCTCGTAGAGTTTTGAACGTTTCCTCAATATTGCGCACTAACTCATTTTCAGTATGGCTTTTTATGACCAGGTCATCAACATAGACCTCCAGGTTGCGGCCCACCTGTTTTTCGAAAGCATTATCTACTAACAGCTGGTAGGTGGCGCCTGCATTCTTCAAGCCAAAGGGCATTTTTGTGTAACAGTAGACGCCTTGGCTCGTGTGGAAGGCCGTTTTTTCCTCATCCTCCTTTGCCATCTGGATTTGATGATATCCTTTGTACGCATCGAGGAAACACTTCAATGGGTACCCGCACAGAGACTCTATTTTCCAGTCTATCTCTGGTAATGGGTAGCAGTCTTGTGGGCACGCTTTGTTAAGATCGGTGAAGTCCACGCACATTCGCCAGCTACCGTCGCTCTTTTTGACCATTACTGGGTTAGAAATCCAGTCGTGGTAGTAGACTTCACGCATAATTCCCGCATCCACCAGTTTGTGTACCTCTGCCAAAATCGCTTGCGCGCGCTCTGGGGCTTGGCCGCGCTTCTTCTGGCGTATTGGTGAGTACCCTTGTCGGATTCTCAGTTTATGCTCTGTGATTGAGCGTGGTACCCCAGTCATGTGTTTTGGCTCCCATGCAAAAATGTCCGAGTTCTTTTGCAAGAGCGTGCACACAGCCGCTTTGCCGTTGTCCGACAATGACCCTCCGATGGATATTTCCTGTTTCGGGTATTCTGGGTGAATCGCAACCTTCAGATTTGGAACTTTGGTTGCGCGCTGTTCTGGGATTGGTGCCGTTTCGCATGTAATCGTGTTACATTCTCTATGCGGTATAGTGGTATTGTAAAGAGTAACTATGCCCCCTTCCACTGGGAATTTAAGCATCCCGTGCGCTGTTGATGGCACTGCGGGCATAGAGGATATCCCAGGCCTCCCGATAATGCCGTTGTATGGCGAGGGAGATTTGATCACCATAAATTCCATCCAGGCTGTCGCAGAGTGTTTTTTGTTTCCGATGCTGACTGGTAATCGTATTTGCCCCATAGGCCATATCTTTTCACCCGTAAAACCAGTCAACGCCGTTCTGACCGGGCTTAACTGACTACGTATTTCAGGCCGCAGTCACTTGAAGCAGTGCTCATACATGATGTCCGCCGATGCTCCACCATCAACATACATGCGATGGATGTCGTGACCCCCCGCACTAATCTCAATGGTGCGTGGCTCAACCACTGCGTTGTCCGCAGTTAAGGCGGGGAAAGAGATTTCGATTCCTCGGGAAAACTCCTGGTTGAACTTCTGTCGAGTGACCCGCTGCCATGATTGAATCATGTAGATGGTGTCGGCCTTTTCCTTAGGTGTCTCCTTCTTGTTTCCACTCTTCTGTCTATCCTTTCCCTCCTTGATATTTTTGACCAAATGGTCCAATCTGCCATATTTAACCATTTTGTCAATGAGCTGGCGCAGTTGGACACATTCGTTAGTGGTGTGGCCCTTCTGTGCGTGGTAGTCACAGTATCCACTCCCTACTCGCCGATCCTCTGGAGTGCGCATTTGTGGCGGTCTTGGAAAGTTTGCACCCTCTGTTGCGAGTATTTCCTTCAGCGTTTTTGTCAGCGGGGTGTACTTGTCATTGTCACGCCCACTCCCCTGGTTGCGATAGTTCCTGTTACGGTTACTATTCCGGTCCGTGGATTGTCTCCCAGGTTGTTCCTGTGACCGGTAGTTTGAATAGCTTCTCTTGCTATCCGCCGCAGCAGCTTCTCCTTGGATGAAGGACCGTGTGCGTTTCATGACTTCATCAAAGGATTGGGGAATCTTGTCATTCAATCTTTTGATAAGTTTTGGGTTGCTGATCCCATTCATAAACCCTGAAATTTTGAGTACTTCGGGACATGCTTTGACTTGCATACATTCGTCCTTGAAGCGCTCCATAAAAGCGCTCGTGGACTCTCCTTGGCGCTGTTTGACCCTAGCGAGTTCAATGGGATTTTTCGCACACTTTTTACATTGTGTAAAATTTAGGCGAAACGCCTTTCTCAATTCTTCAAAACCATTGATGCTTCTGCATGGAAGCTTGTTGAACCAGTTTCGCGCGCTTCCCACTAGTGTGGAGTTAAACATGTGGCACCACACTGCTTGTGGCCAGTTCTCAATAGTTGCGGCTGATTCGAAAATTTTTAGGTGATCGTCGGGGTCACCTGTTCCGTCATAGTTTTTGACATTAGCAGGCATGCGCCTCTTCTTGTTTTCTGAGAAATCACTGATGCGTCTAGTGAACGCATCCACCTTCTGACGACGCCACGGGAGAGACATGTCTTCCTCCTCTTGGTCACGGTATTTCCTTCTGGACTTCCAGTGTCCAGTCTCGCTATCCTCGTTGTTCGAGGAATTATCAGAGGATGAATCTTCCCTCCTTCGGCGCTTGCGCCGACTGTCCTCAGAATTTGTGCTTGAAGGACTTTTACTTGGGGAGTATCGTCGCCCAAGTCTGTCCTGGACTCTGCGACTACCAAGTCTGGCGTGGACATTGGTGCGCCTTTCATCCTCCTCACTTTCTTCCACATGCTGTGAGTCAGATGTATCATCTTCCTCGACTCTCCTTCCGATTCTGTTGAACACTGGGGGTCGGCGACTATCCCTCCCGCGCTTCTCCTTTTGACGACGCGGTGGGGATGTCTCAAACTCTGGGCCAAAGTCGAGTCGAGCATGCAGACTCCGACCTGGCCTTTTCTTTGCTTCCTCTTGCATGAGAATAGCTAAGGCTTCATAGTTTTGAGAGACAAAACTACCTGGTTCTAATTCCGGTACGACCCCCTCTAGAACAGGGGTATCTGTTTCCACCAATATGCCCTTGTTCTTATCGGGTGCATCGGGTGCTTTTGTGAAGTTAGCTTCTAGCACCGATTGGAGTGGAGTAAAAGGAGTGCGCAGTGGATCTCTAGCACTGGTGGTGGTGGTGGTTGCCTGGGTTGTCGTCGAGCGCGGTTCCACCAGAGGGAAGACCGAGTCCTGGCCTGATCCCTGATTTTTAGCAGCGCTGGTTGTCCCAGAAGTCTGCTTAGGAGTTGATCCACTGTGCGTCTTTTTTCCCGTGAGGTCTGTTTGCGATCGCTGACTTCCATGCTTCGTCATTCTAGTTCTTGGTTCTTAGTGAATGGTCCCACGGATGGCGCCACTTGTTGATACAAAAGTTGGGCGTTCCTTGTTTGGAGCTCCGGCTCTCGTACCAATTGAGAATCGTTGCTTGAGACCTGCGCACTAAGAGACAGAAAACACCGTTAGGCTTACCGTGGGATTGTCTCCCACGATTATCCTCCGGCGTGAGAGTAAGTAATCGGTTTAGGGTTTAAGGAGAGTTAGGGTTTGTAGATCGTACCTTAAACGAGGGATGGGATTCCCTTTATATACACACGGAATCCTTGTTGGTTCCGTGTTCCCCAACCTTCGGCGTATCCCGCCTAAGTCGGTTGGGAATGATAATCTTCCTAATTAGAAGATATCGGATATCTATTCTAGGAATAGCTTTGGGTTTGGGCCTTCGTGAGCCCAAACATCTAATCAGCGTAGCCCAGTTCGTACCGGGCTAAGTTGGTGTTGGACTTTAGCCGGGTTCGTGACCCGGATATAGACTATACGTCATCAATCTAATAGACTCTTTGTAAACATATACGATGATTCAAGGTTGAAAAGATTTTCATATTAATTGTTAAACACCTTGTGTAGAAATATTAACTAAACTCTATATCTCTTTGACAAAAAAAATGTGCCGGTCAAAATGGGTCGCTTTAAATTCTATGTAGAATAAGCCCGGGTCAAAAATATTTTCATTTTCATAACTTAGTTTCAAGATATAATTGAAAGCCATGATTTGCATTTTACTATTTCTCGACATCATTTTACTATCTTTCATAACTTAGTCTTGCTAGCAGCTAGGTCGACCACCTTAGAAGCTAATCACACGCTCATTTTTTTATTTTCATTTTTTCATTTTTATCATAAACGTTACACCTTATTACATGCTCAATTCAAATAAAACGGTACACAAAGATAAGACCACCACTTTCAAAGTTACTAGACACAAAAAATTTACCAGAATTAACGACCGTTAGTCCACCGTTATTTAACCCACTTCAAAAGCTAGCAGCTTCAGCTCTAGACATGTTCGAATGGTCACATACGGGGATAGAAAAAAACCATAAGCTACCAAAACCGGTTGACCCAACAGTTCAACTCATTGGAAATTTTGCACCGGTTCAAGAGTGTCTTGTTGAGCACGGGCTAGAAGTAGTGGGAGAAATAGTGGTCAAGTTAAGTAGGGTCTACTTAAGAAATGGTGCCAACCCATATTTTGAGCCAAAAGGTAGTCACCATTTTTATTCCCACATTGGTCAAAAAGATCAACTTGTAATAGCTAATATAGCATGGTGCATACTACTTAACTAATTTTATAAGTGCTATGTTGTTGATTTTGACATGTTGGTTTCGTGTAATATATAACATCTTTATTGCATAAAGCCCGCAATTCAAAGTCATAAATTGGTACAAGTTTTCAACTTTTTAGTTTTTCAAGATCCGAGAGTTTTTCTTCTTAATGTATTTAGCTATTTTTCTAACTCATCATCTCGATGACAATTTACAGCTCATAGAAGTTCCAAATTTTGTATTTTTGTATAAGTTTTTCTAGACGTACACATATTGTTGATACATTGCCTTGTTTGATATTAATTTAAGATATGTCATGTAACTTCTTGACTTATTGGATTGTACAGTTTTTTTTTTATAAAGGTACTATTGTAGCGAGTAACATATAAACCAACGGTAATCGTGACCATGACCATTCCTTACCATGTAAAACCCACAACCAAACACTCCCAAAGTTTCTGTTCCAATTGGTCCATTGTTAAGAACTGCTATATGAGTTACACTTGTTCAACGCTGTATAAGTCTAATTTAGATGGTTCTTGGACTGTCTTTGTAATGTAGTTAGCAATTTGTGCATTACCTATCTTCATGCATATGTAACTCATACTTAGTGTATACATATACGTTATTGTTTTACAACAAGCATGTATGCGTACGTGACTACACAACCAATATATAAGACAATCGATCATACGCACTACTCGTATTTTGAAAGAACTAGCAAACGAAAAGATTATCACTACGAAACCAAATTATGTCCGTGTGTATTGGTTAAGAAAATTAAAGGGAAAAAGTTACAAATTAAGTACTTGTATGTTCTTTAATCCAAGTCGATTTTTTTTCTTCCATATCCCCACATCGCTTGAGAAAGTAAAGACTGACCAATAAAAGAAATTGCCCTGCTTTGCTACAATCAGGTAAAGTTTAAGCTTCGACCTAGGACAAAATAACATCGATGCCATAGCATGGTTAAAACCAGAAAAAGTTTAAAGTGAGCAAAAGTTGTAAGAGTTTGTAATAAGACATCATTTAGCTAGAGAGGACCCCGAAACAAGACCACTTCAGAAAACAGAACACAAAAACCCGTACCATTTTTCATGTTGTAGACTACTCATACCAGTAACGTTCTAACTTCTAAGCAATATGATAAGAAAAATGAACAGTGTCCTGACTTGTAAAAAGCAAGTTAGGACCAACTTGGCTCAATCCAAGCACAGGGGCGGAGCTAGAACTTTATTGTCGATGGGGCATTATATGATAATTTTTAGAAACTACACTAAAATTGGTCCGTTGGGGGGGGGGGGGGGGGGGAAGGGGCAAATTGTAAAAATAGCCGAAAATTTTTAAAAATTTACACTCCAATTTTTTTCGCCGGGGGTCACATGACCCCCCCGACCCCCCTTTATCTCCGCCACTGTCCATGCACAAGGGAAAAATGAAGAGTGTACGCCATTGAATGTCTCATATGTAAATGTCAAGTGAATAGAACACCATCTTCCTGTTCTTGGAATGCATAGATATGTTGAACCATCAATATAAATCATGCAATTTCCTAAACTATCTACTGTCTCCCCTTCTTGTTTAGAACCATTAATATAAATCAACACCTTCTCCAAAATTACCCACTGGCTTTTAGAAGATCTTGATCGCATTTGATTAAATAATATTGCGTTCAAATAATTAGTATAGTTCATAAGTGTAAATGATATGGAATTTTCGGATGTGCATAACTTTTCTGTCACTATACTAGTCCATTAAATTGTCAATTTTCTCATAGCGTCAATGTATTCAAACAAAAAATATATAATACTTGATTGGGGTAACAAAGTTCTTATGTAGAACTTTTGCCATGTTTATTTTCTGAAAACTTGCTTTATGTTTAAATCCCACATCGGTCAAAGAGAAGAAATCTAATAGGTAATAAACCATGATGCAAATGACTCAAACTAGTTTGATATGAGTGCTATGTTTTTGAATTGTCATGCTAGCTAGTACAAAGTGTTTATTATCAGCATTGTCCGTAGACAATCCTTAATTGGTACAAGATCTCAACTTTTTAGCTTTTCAAGATACGAGAGTTTTAGGCTACAGCTAGTCGCTAAAGGCTTTGGCTTCACTCAAATAGAAAACTTGATGCAAGGCTTTTCAAGATCCCAGAGTTTATTCTTGGTGGTTGATTATTCTTGGGACGTCGATGGGTCTGTTTTCAGTCCTATTCCATTAGGGTTTGAAGTTATATTCAGATCGCATCGTTCTATTTATTATGGTATTGTTAAGTTGTAACCCTAGATCGCATGTGACGTATCCCTTCATGTGATCTTGGATCTGCTGATTTTTGCGGTTTGAGATCAAATTGTGTATCGATCTGAGTGGTTACGTGAGGGATTTGATGGCTGGGTGAAACCCTAATATTTTAGGGTTTTATTATTGTTCGTGGTGGCTGGATATTGGGATCCTTATCTTTAGGGTTTCGTTTTTATTATCTTGTCTACCTTGGTATCACTATTTGATGGGTTATGTTCTGCATGATGGCTGATTAGGCTATTTTTTGCCTGACCTGGGTAGTCATAATGATGCATCTATTGTATAATCTCCAAGGGCTGATATGAATATTGTTCGAGTTGTGTATCTTGCGGATTGTTCAGATTTGGACCTCGTTTGGTATGCTTATTGGGGAGGTTACTATTGTGATTGGACTGCTGTGATGGATGTGGCTATGGAAGCTTTTGGTGATAAGGAGTTTGTGGCCTCTAGTGGTTGTTTGTGTTACTAATGCATCTACGCATGATACATGTGGTCATCATGCTTGCTTGGGTGTGATGCTGGATTGTGTCTGCTCCTATTCCCGGTTCGCTGCTTTTTGCTATTATGGGGTGAATGGTATTAGTGCATTTAGAAGTTCCTGCATCTGTGTGGGATTTATGGTTCGTTGTCATGTTAGTGAGCCGCGAAGGCTATTTGGAAGATGCTACTGAAGTACTCTGCATGGACATCTCAAGGTTTAAGAGTTAACACTTTTGTTGTGTTAGCTATAGTTGAGTCGGTTTCAGCCATTTTGATGGTTTAGAATTCGAAAGATATTTTAGTTTCTTTCTTTGGTTGTTATAGGAATGGTGTGTCATTCTTATTTTGTTTGTTTTGGTAGTTGCACCGTGGTGCATTCTTGTATTGGTTGTAGTTAGTTGACATTTATGGCCTGTCATAAATGATTTAGCGGTTGTGTCAAGCGTTTGCTTGCGGTTAATGTGGTACTTCAGCTAAGCCATGTTATGTTTATATTGCAATAGCTAAGCTTGGCAAAAATGCAGTGCTATGGCCAAGCTGGTTGACTTGGTGACAGGACATGTCACCAAGTTTTACAACGGGAACCAACGGTTTGGAGGTGAAATGTGGTTTGTTCCTGTAGAAACGACAAGAAGGAAGATGGGAGGTTATATAATGAGTTATGCTAGATATGAAGATAGTTCACAATTAGTTATCGTTGATGCTTTAAGTATGAAGCAAACGAGTGTAGTGAAATTACCTAGTAGAGTTTTATATGGTTTTCATTGTACCTCCCAAGTTTTAGCTAATCAATATTAATCCATGTTTATTTTGTCTTGCTTCATGGTAACATACGATCATAACTTTAATACAAACACTTGTTAAAACATGTTATCGAACAACGGAATGCGTACATTTGAAAATTTCATTCTAGTCGTAATATTTCTATTTTTGAAGAACAAATTTGAAAGAAGAGATGCCAAAACCCTTGTAACTTACCTCGAACATCCTACATACAGAAACTGACACTCTTGAGACAGCTTGAATATGTATAACGCTCAAGTTAGTGTAGTTAAGTGTAAATGATATCGAATATTATTTCGGATATGCATACTTTGTTATCACTGTATTACTCCATGTTTATTGTCACTAAATAGTCGTTTAAGAGTTTAGTATCAATTTCTCATAGTGTCACAAAAAAGCGTGCAATGTATTAACGAAACATAATACTAATACTTAACTAGGGGTGATAGAGTTCTTGTGTAGAACTTTTGCAATGTTTATTTTATGAAAACTTGTTTAAATCCCACATCGGTCTAAGAGGGGAGCTTTTAATAGGTTATATACCATGGTGCATATCACTTGAATAATTTGATATAAGTGCTATGTTGTTGATGCTAACATATTGGTTTTTATTAATATACATAATCTATATTAATAGGTCTAATTGTTGCATCAAAAATTAATACAAGTTCTCAATTTTTTTGTTTTTTAAGATTTTTTTAAAATCGGAGAGTTTCTTTTAATGTATTTAGCTATGTTGTTAACTCATTACATACACATATCCTTTTAAAATCGGAGAGTTTCTCTTCTTAATGTATTTAGCTAAGTTGTTAACTCATCATCTTGTATGTGTGTGTAATACAAGATTTATCGGCTTCGTTAATGACGATAAGTTTTTAAGATCCTTTTAAAATCGGAGAGTTTCTTTTCTTAATGTATTTAGCTAATCGGAGAGTTTCTCTTAATGTATTTAGCTATGTTGTTAACTCATCACATACACATAGCATTTTAAAATCGGAGAGTTTCTCTTCTTAATGTATTTAGCTATGTTGTTAACTCATCATCTTCTATGTGTGTAATACAAGATTTACCGGCTTCGTTATTGATGATAAGTTTTTAAGATCCTTTTAAAATCGGAGAGTTTCTTTTCTTAATGTATTTAGCTAATCGGAGAGTTTCTCTTAATGTATTTAGCTATGTTGTTAACTCATCACATACACATAGCATTTTAAAATCGGAGAGTTTCTCTTCTTAATGTATTTAGCTATGTTGTTAACTCATCATCTTCTATGTGTGTAATACAAGATTTACCGGCTTCGTTATTGATGATAAGTTTTTAAGATACTTTTAAAATCGGAGAGTTTCTTTTCTTAATGTATTTAGTTATGTTGTTAACTCATCATCTTGTATGTGTGTAATACAGGATTTATCGCTTTTGTTAATGTTGCATCACAAATTGGTACAAGTTCTCAATTTTTTAGTTTTTTAAGATTTTTTTAATATCAGAGAGTTTCTCTTATTGTATTTAGCTATGTTGTTAACTCATCACATACACATATTCTTTTAAAATCAGAGAGTTTCTCTTCTTAATGTATTTAGCTATGTTGTTAACTCATCATCTTGTATGTGTGTAATACAAGATTTACCGGCTTCGTTAATGACGGTAAGTTTTTAAGATCCTTTTAAAATCGGAGAGCTTCTTCTCTTAATGTATTTAGCTATGTTCTTAACTCATCATCTCGTATGTGTGTAATACAAGATTTATCCCATTTGTTAACAACGATTGACAACTCATACAAGTTCCACATTTTTTGTTTTTGTAAGAAGCTTTTGATAATTACAGAACCCTTCTCCTTTGGATACAAAAATTGATGGTTAGATCCTCACTCAGTGCAAAAGGTCTAAGCTTCTCTATCTTTGAATAAGGGTAAGGCTGTCTACAATATCACTTCATCCATACCTCGTGGAAGATGGGATTGGGTTAACATTAATTAAAGTTGATGTATGCCAAACATGTATGTCGTAGACCATCGACTAACGAAATGATGAACATGTAATACACCAAGAATAAAGAACCAGATGAACCTAAAGAGCAAGTAATTTCTATGCATACCAAGAAGGAAGAAAATGTAGTAGTTTTATTAGAATGACGACTCAAATTATGAATAATAACTGCAACTACCTAAAATTAGTCGTTGATAATTGATCTAAAAGTTCATTCTCGATGTAAGAGATAGGTCGGAAGCAAACAAACGAGTATAGTGAAATTACCTAGTAGAGTGTTATATGGTTTTATTGGTACCTTTGTTAGTTCCATGATTTACGTCATAAATCTTGATGTATGTTTTGCATTCTCCTATTTCATAATAGCATACATTCTTAACATTCTTAACTTTGATACATGCATTTGTAAGAACATTTACTCCTAAATAAACTCTATAATACTATTGATATATTGTTCTACACTTGTTGTTGAATCTCACTTTTATCGGAAATGTTTGTTATTTTTTAGAAATGTTGGATGATGAATGGCATAGGGCCCAATATCACTTAGGATCTCAAAATTTGGTCGTCTTGGCGAGGGGACTTTTTTTTAATGAGTATGTGAGGTATTTTTAGTGATGTGTTATATGAATTTTATTAGAATGAGTGTTATATCGTAGTTATGTTACTAGGGTTAACCATATATGCTTGCCAACATGTCCACTCTACACACCACAAAATAAACACAAATCCAACGGCCCACATTTCATCACAACACATTTCACACGGATCGCCAACCTGTCACTCCACAAAAAGTACAACACCATTTGTTACTAGGGTTAACCATATATGCTTGCCAACCATATATCTCTTGCCATGATTTCATGAAGCAATCAGATTAGTTCAGAGAACACATTCAAATAACTCACTACACAAACACAACCTACCAATTATGATGGTACCCATCCATCCTCCACCAGATCCAGACCCATCAGGACTTTTTATCTTGATTTAGTATTAAAATAGGAGGTCTCGGAAGTGTTCTCTTTCACCCGATTCATCCTCCGGCTACCTTGATGAGTCCTGGTATCAGTTTTATGTACATGCTGACTTGTTGTCTCATCTACATATTTACAAAGAGTATCATAGGACCACATCAGAAGTTGCTGTGGGGAAGGTTTTGGTAGTAAGAACATGCAAACATATTAAGGAAGGGTGGTTGGTTGATTGTTGATACTGCCCAAGTTGAAACCCTAGTTGGAAATGGTTACCGACTTAATTCACATTGATTTTGTTGGAAAATTTGGTGTAAATTTGTGTGAATGAGATATCTATTCTCAAAGTGACGTGTTTAGAACAAGTTATGAATTTCATTTGCATGAGATAAACTAGTAACACCAAATTAATTACATGGTTAATGGTCATTAGAACAATTAACTAGTCAATTATTTGGTTGATGGGTGTTTATGGCCATTAAACAGAATTAATGCATGCCATTACACCATTTGTTACTAGTTGGTAGTATTTATACTAACCTTCTTGTTGTTCTAGAGGAGACTAAGAATACACACGAAAGAAAACTACACACGAAGTAACCACATAGAAAACATGTACTTTCGTTTTCATACGAGATACACTCTTGTCCGATGAGAATTTCAGGCATAGGTCACATCCGGCAATACAACGTATTGTTCCGATCGTTGTACCCTGGGAAATAGACGCCTAATGGACGGCGAATCTGTTTTAAGGGAAGCGTGTCAAACACGTGCCTCGATCTCGTTCTCTATTCGGTTTGGTCTACTTTCTGTTCTTGTTTCAGGAAAGTCTATGTTCATACTTTAATTTATCAATTTCTGTTTTCTTCTTGTATTGTACTATTGTGATTTACTATTCAGGTATTTCCCTAAAATTTGCTGATTTTTGGTTTGCCATACCTACAATCTTAAAACAGATTCTTTCTCATGTGTTTATATCAGAGAAGAACAATAGTATTTACGGAAGTACAAAATTTTTATATTTAAAACATACTTACTGGCGATAAATTTTATGAGAGCATTTTTTTGGTTCTATTGAAACAATTTTGTTTGAGTGTTATTAAATCATGGCAATGCAAAACAGTTGGTTTTGAAAATAGATTTAAGTAAAAAGAAAGGGTTTTTGGTTTTGACAACGAAAGTCAGATATTATTTGTGAAAATGGAATTCATTGAAGAAGGAATTCATTAATCATATTGAACTATAATGTGGCTGAGCTAAACGAAGAACGCCAACACATGTAAACGGGGAAAAACAAAGTTTCATTATTTTTTTTAATTGTTTAATTTCCCATGTGTTATAAATTTATAAAGGCTTGTGAAATTGGCAAGCAATTCGCATGTGATGTAAATTTGATATGCTAAATGGTACATGTCTCTGGAATTTAAAAAAAAAATACTTTCGTTAAGCTTCTTAAGAGGTTTTTTGATATGGTTTAGCTGTAATGGGTAGTTAAATCTCAGTTTTTCTGTTTATATATGCTGAAATCTCAGCATAAACTTTAGCATGATTGCTGAAATTATGTGTTGAAAAAAAAAATTGTGCAGAATATTGTAGCCACCTTATGCTAATTTTTAGGCTGTTTTGATCAGCTTTTTGAGGTGTTTTTGTGCATAATCTTTTGGCTAATTTATGCAGAATTATAGGCCGTTTGGATAAGCTTTTATAGGTTGTTTCGTGCAGAAATTTTATGCCCATTTTAGGCAGATTTTGAGGCTGTTTGGATCAGGTTTTATGGGTTGTTTCGTGGAGAAATTTTATGCCCATTTTATGCAGATTTTGAGGCTGTTTGGATCAGCTTTATAGGGTTGTTCAGTTGCTAAGTTTTTTGTGTAGAAAAGTCAATTTATAGGGCTGTTTGGGCTGTTTTTTTTTTGTGCAGAATAAGGGTCTTTGGTTACTGAATTTTATGAAAAAAAAAAAAAAAAAAGCTCCTTTAGTTGCTGATTTTTCTGTAGAAAATTGGCATATTAGTTGCTGAATTTTTTGCAGAAACTTGGTTATTTGGTTGCTGAATTTTGTGCAGAAAAAATACCTTTAAAAGGCTATTTGGTTATAAAACTTTTATGCAGAAAATTGGCGTTTTGGTGATCAAGTTTTTATGCAGAAAATTGATTTCTTGGCTATTGAAATTGTGTGCAGCAAAGTGATGTTAAAGGGCTGTTTGATTTCCATAATTTTTGCGTGTATAGACAAATGTGGTAAGCGACTGTTTGGACACAAAAGCAGCTTTAAGTATTTTGGTTGCATATAATCACTTTTTGGGACTTTTGCACATAAATAGTCTTGGTGTTGTTTGGTTCAATGGTACTGGCTTAGTAGTATGACAATATACAAGTCACTTGATTTTGTATCGAGTATTGAGAGTTTGGATGTTGCAAATATTCGGTTGTGAATATTTTTGCAAATAATCAAACGAGTTGCTATACTAAAAGAAATAAATACTTACGAGTTGTTGCAACTATTGTTGAAATTAATCTAAGTTTGTCATTTCGGAAGAAATGCCGAAATGCTACGGATTTTTGGATCGACATTGTGTCGATAAAGTTCGCATATGTGTAGAATAAAAGATGGCAACAAATTACATTGTTTTGCAACTAATGTAATTGTAGTAATGGTCATCAAAGTGAGCTATATACGTTCCTTTCTTTATGAGACGTATATTTATTGGATGTAATTATTACAAATTCATAATTTGTGATTATATTGACATGATTACATGTAATCATATGCGATTATATAATCACAAGTGAATATGGATGACGTGTGTGTGAGACTTACACAAACACCATTTTGAGATACACCTAAAACATGTGGTTTAAGGTGGTGATTGAATCTCATAACTAATTTGTCTTATAAAAGAATGTTAGTAGACGAAGCAATGAATAATCAGAATGATGCATCTTCTGCTCATGTGCTTGATTCCTTGGTCTATAGCATGCTAGACATGGAATCTAATTAACGTGAAACATTCAAAGAGTGTATACACAAATATGAAATTTGTGTGGTGACAAATTACTAATGTTATTGATATCATACACTTAAAAGAGTATATTTTAAACGAGATAAAAGTTGAAAAGGAGAACTTTTCTACAATATTCTTGAGATAGGTTCAATGTGGGGGATTCCGGCCCGGCTAGAGTTCAAATGACACCAATCAACATCTATTCAAAATAGAAATGGATGTGTTACCTATTTGAAATACTCAGGAATTATTGGTAGAACCACAATTACAGTTTTGTTTAGAGCAAACTGTAACAACTATTTGATGGGTAATTAATGTTATTAATGGCCATTTGATTTCAAATCATGAGTGGCTATGTATACACTCTTGAAATGAACACTATATTTTGGATGTCCTCTAGACATAAAATATAGCTAGGTCAATGACGAATTCTGACTTTATCACGATTGATAAATTTGGATAAGAGATAAAATGTGTACGGTTAATAGAAAATGACACACCAACGCTCCTAGAATGGTAGTTTTATACAATGTGGTAGCCCTTAAAGAATTGGCAGAACTTATACCACAATATATAATGGTGGGTCAAGACATATTTTGTCAATACGACAACTACTCTCAAGATGAGTTATTATTGTAGACAATGTGAAGTCTAATGATAACAATGCGGATCCGCTTATAAAAGGCTTAATCAGAGAGTAATTACCAAGTCGTATGGAGGAATGGGACTAAAGCCCCAGAAAAGTTTATATGAAGGAAAACCTAACCCAGTTGACTGGAGATCCCAAGATCTGGGTTCAATAGGACAACCTAATTGTATAAACCGAGGGAGGTCACTGTGGGGGAGTAATCAATTCTCCATCCATATAAGGGAGTTTGTAAACTTCCTAGTCCATTCCTATAACAGTGACATTATGAGGATAAGCTTACCGCTTTTAATGATTCGATTGGAATCACCTATGTGAGAGAGAAGTGGGGTCGCTTCGAAAGGAAATGTGTGGGGCGCAATTCCTAAAAGCTTTCGCAGAACCAGGCTAGTGTTCATGACCATAACGAACACAACTATGAGGATTTGACTATGTCAGGGAGAGTCCTGTGTGAACTTATATTGTCGTCTATATAAATAGCAGATCAGTTCAAAGACATCGCGTTCTACTGGCAGCTAGTAGGCTAAGTATATTTCACAAGGGAAGGTTCAAAGGATAACACCTACCTATTCTATGCAGGATTCAACTGTTGAAATTTTCATTGGAAATTTGTGTGTTTTCAAATTGATCTTCATTCATGTGGGGGATTGTTGGAAAATTTGGTGTAAATTTGTGTGAATGAGATATCTATTCTCAAAGTGACGTGTTTAGAACAAGTTATGAATTTCATTTGCATGAGATAAACTAGTAACACCAAATTAATTACATGGTTAATGGTCATTAGAACAATTAACTAGTCAATTATTTGGTTGATGGGTGTTTATGGCCATTAAACAGAATTAATGCCTGCCATTACACCATTTGTTACTAGTTGGTAGTATTTATACTAACCTTCTTGTTGTTCTAGAGGAGACTAAGAATACACACGAAAGAAAACTACACACGAAGTAACCACATAGAAAACGTGTACTTTCGTTTTCATACGAGATACACTCTTGTCCGATGAGAATTTCAGGCATAGGTCACATCCGGCAATACAACGTATTGTTCCGATCGTTGTACCCTGGGAAATAGACGCATAATGGACGGCGGATCTGTTTTAAGGGAAGCGTGTCAAACACGTGCCTCGATCTCGTTCTCTATTCGGTTTGGTCTACTTTCTGTTCTTGTTTCAGGAAAGTCTATGTTCATACTTTAATTTATCAATTTCTGTTTTCTTCTTGTATTGTACTATTGTGATTTACTATTCAGGTATTTCCCTAAAATTTGCTGATTTTTGGTTTGCCATACCTACAGATTTCATGTGGATGTTTGATCGAAGACCTAACCAATAGAAGATCACGGGTTTGTAAATTTTAGATCTTATTATATGAAGCAAGCAAGCGCGCGCAAACACACATAACGCTTCTTTGTGTGCCAATTTGAATAGGTAACCCGGATGGAGCACATTGGATTTGCTGAGTTAGTGCCTGATAATTTAATCCTCTGGGGTGGGATGAAGTTTGGGCCCAAGGAATGTTAGATCTACTTCAAAGACCGTGCGAAAGAAGAAGGAATATTATTCGTTCAATTGAGAATCTCAGGAGCTTTAACGAGATCTCTACGACTAACACAATGGCTTAGAGGGCTATGTTCATGCCATTTGTCATACCAAATAGAAGCGAGACCTTCCACTGCATGTTGTTTTATATGTTTTTGTAAACTAAATGCGTTTCACTAAAAGAGAATATAACAAGGCTAGTATTTGCATGAATTGGTATGAAAAGAGTTGTTTCATTGTAGAAGGAGGAACAGATGGTTATGCATCTTAGAGTTTTGGTTGTTTTTGACCGAGCTCAAAGTTTTGGTGATGCCAATCTTTGTTTGTTTTAGTCTATTTATGACTCTGAAAATGTAGTTATAGTTATACATTGTACTAAATGTAGCCATTGTTTGGTGAGCTGGCTTTAAGTGGTCCAAAACATATGATGATGCCTTCCGGTGTCCTACAATCTTGTTACCGGTGATACTGGCTTTGGCACAGTGGAAGACATGTAGTCTTTGTTTAGGATATTCTTAGCTTTCTTACTTAGATTGCTTTGTGTGTTACACTAGTTTGAATAATGAGTAATGTTTGATTTATTTTGCCGCTTCTTGATGGTGTTTGGGACATGTCCATACTCAACAACTTGCTATGGCCAGTTAGTTTTTCAAATGACTTTTGTATTCGTATCACAAGTGAGGGATTTTTTACACTTGTCCTAATTGGTCCATTGTTCAAAACTGTAATAACTTACACTTGTCGAAACGCTGTGTAAGCGAAGCTCAGATGGTTATTGGACTTGTTGCAAAGTCATTTGGTTGACTACAATCGGTCAACTTATCCGCAAAATGGTTATGATATGGTTTTCTAGGATATTAATATTGGGTCAACTTTACTTGAATGTAAGTATCAGTTTGTGGTCTCAGTTTGATTATATGCACAAAGTAGGAAGCTTACTATTTTCTCATGTTCCGGGTTGTGGTTGGAATCTGACAGCTTTCTTTCGTCAATGCAATATAGCCCGTTGAGGTTGTGTATTCGATTTTGTTATCTAATAATATCAAGCTGTTAAAAAAAAAAAAAAAAAAAAAAAAAAAAAAACTAGGAAAATGGTTCTTGCTCATGGAATGCATTTCACTTCTATCTTTTTTACTTTTGGTTTTTTTGTTGTTTTTCATTCAAGGTCAACCTTTTCTAATAGTGTAAACTCGATTTTGTAATTATTTTGTTACCGTTTTTACAAAAATCAAAACAAGCCAGTTTTAGAACTTGTTCGGTTTTCTTGGAGACATGTTTATGCTATAAATTTCATAGTCTATGTTAGCGTGTTCACAGTTTTATGTAAGAGATAGCTAATCAATCTTGATATTATGTTTATATTCTCTTATTTCATAGTAGCATACATTCTTAACTTTGATACATACCTTTGTGAGAACATTTACTTGTATAATATTGTTCTAGACTTATTAAATGTGACGATCTATAGATCGACCAAAGCATGTGATCACATTTAACCGGATTTCTAACTAATTTTTGTTGCACGCCGATTGTGTACGCTTTGTTGCAGAAATCTTAACTAACCTCTATATCTCTCTGATAAAAAAAAAATGCGTGGGTCAAATGGGTCGTTTTAAGTTTTTTTGGTCAAATAAGCCTGGGTCAAAATTATTTTCACTTTCGTAACTTAGTTGTAAAATATAATTGAAGGCCATGGTCCGCATTTTTCTATTTCTCGACAGCCAAATTTATGTATCTGATAAAGTGATAAAGATTGCAAATTTAGGGGCCTTTTCTTCTAAAAATACTACGTATTGTTTTTCATGCACATAACGGAACCTACAAACATGAAGAATGGCTAATTTCTTGGGTGAAAATGGCAGGTATGTTTCAATTCCATTATAAGAATCGAATATAATGTGATTCACTTACAGATAATATATCGTCCATAACCTGTTTAACGAATATGGTTACAACGTTACAGCCTTACAGGATGCCTTATATTGCATAGGTTCATTAGACGCGACTAAGGATATGCCTTTGTTGGATGTGGTCATCAATAAATGATCAAAAAGCAATTTTGATGCACATCTGAACATTTTTTTATCGTGGTTTATATCTTTTGATTAAATGGCACCTGATCGGGCGCGACATGTAGACAATATCAAAACAACGGATGAACATGTTGATGCATACCCGTGTGTACGAAATGTATCTGTTCAGACAGGTGAAGAGTTTTCTCCTGAGTTTCTCCGTAAACCAAGATTAGGCCTACCAACAACAAGCGAAGAACCTTTTCATGGATTACCTATAGAAGTCGAGAAAAATGCATATCCAAATGTAGCAAGCAGATACGAACAAAACGCGCCTTATAGACATGTCTCAAGTGTCTCAGAAGGTTCTTATTTCGGGAAGTTGAAGTTTCTATGCAGTTTTGGTGGAAGAATATTGCCAAGGCCAAGTGACGGGAAGCTTAGATACGTGGGAGGGATCACTCGGATTATATCAGTTGATAAGAATCTTGATTATCGGGAACTTGTGATGAAAACTTTAACTGTATGGAACGAACCTCATATGATAAAGTACCAGCTTCCTGATCAAGATCTTGATGCACTTATATCTGTATGTTCAAATGATGATTTTCATCATATGATAGAGGAATATCATGAACTAGAAAATGGTTCTCAAAGGTTACGTGTATTTCTTGTGCCTTTGAATGAGCCTGCGAGCCCATATTCTTACGATTCAGTTAGCCAGACTAGTAGTAGTGACTATGAATATGTGATTGCTGTAAATGGTATGACAGGGTTTAGTCTTAAATCGTGCTCCGATAAAGAGAGTATTGACGCGGCTACAAAGGACTTTAACCAAACTTTTCGGCAAGAAGTGCCTGCTAGCTCTTTGGATATGACGTCGAATGTCTCAAATGCTAATTCAATGCAGAGGCACAGTGATAGCATGACACTGAACGTACAAGCAGCGTCATCTGGTGTGACAGCTCAGCTTACAGGTCTGATGGGATATAGTGAACCGGTGAACCAGCAAGACAATTTTCAAGATGTTAACAAGCCGTATATGGCATGGCAAGAAGATATGATAAAGTGGAACGAGCCACATGATTTAGACTCGACTTCTGATTTGTCCAACTCACATACGACAAGTCAGGATCTTGGCATGGTCTGCATGACTGAAACCGCTTGCCTTTTGAGCTCAAGTTCAACCGATTATAACCCTCCTTCTAATGATATGGAAATTCTAAATTCTGTCAATCCCATTAGCAGTGATGTTTCTCTTGGTGAAAGCTATGAAGAGAATATTGGTGGAAAAAACTTATCACAGACATCAGAGGATAAAAATGTAGGCGATATATCCGGTATTCCTGTTACAGTTGAAGATGTAACTGCTAATCTGCCACTTGGCATTCCATTGTCGACGAAAGTGGTTCAATTCTTACAAGAAGAACCTACTGCTGAGAGTGTTGCTCAATCTAACAATGAGGTAACTTAATTATAACTCGTGTCTAAACCTTACATCTTTTTCATATTAAGTATGTTAGTACAAGAACCAAAATGATACATTTGAAAACGTATGTTAGTATCTTATGCAAATGACCTGTCATATTTCCTATAGTTGAGCTGTTACTAAATGGAACCAGTGTTCGGGTTGGTGATGTTGGTTTATCAAGAATTAAGCATAACACATTTGTTTCGGGTGGTGTATGTGGAACACTTCCATGGATGGCTCCAGAGCTCCTAAATGGAACCAGTGTTCGGGTTTCTAAGAAAGTAAGGTTAAACTCTCACGTTGTCATTGCATTTATTAGAATTAATGTGTTCGTCATCTTAGAATTTGTATTTGCTTTATTCTTATTCTTTTCCGATTGTGGATTGTCGCAGGTGGATGTATTCTCATTTGGCATTGCAATGTGGGAGATTTTACCTGAAGACGAGCCCTACGCTGATATGCGTTGTGGTGCCATCATAGGTAAACCTTTGCATTGTGGTGCTATTCTGTTAATGAGCGTTTTATGATGTGATCATATGCTATGAAGGTGGAATTGTGAGTGATATGCTACGGCCACCTATACCAGAAGACTGTGACCGAAGATGGAAAGGTTTGATGGACCCGGATGACAGACCAACTTTTACAGAAGTAACAAACAAGCTCAAAGCAATGTCAATGGGTCAACATTTAAAAAGACATAAAAATTCGAAAGAGGAGATGCCAAAACCATTGTAACTTATACCTTAAACATGCTAAATACGTACTTTAAGCCTCAAATTCCTGTAGTTCAAAAGTGTTCTATAAGATTTAGCAAAAAGAATAGGCTTCGAGTAAACAAAAAGAGTGGTATATAGCCAAGTACATTTTTCAGAAAAAAATCGGCTTACGTTCGTATTTGTATAGGCTAAAGTTTTTAAGCAACTAGCTAGTAACAAAAATGTTACATCGGTGTAAACAAAATATATCAGTGTAGTAACTGTAGTAACTATGCTCAAATGTTACAACATCTCAAACCATTGAGAAAATGGGCTTTTATGATTCATTTTTCTGCTTTTTGTGGGCTCAGCCCAGTTATACTTTTTGTGGACCGGTTTACCCACGCATTTTCGGCTTTGTATATTTGATCATTAACGACTTAACTAGTTAAGTTCGTCTATTTCCCAAGTTCGTTCATAAATACAGCCATACAGGGGTGTTCATGGTTTTGGGTAATGCCTAAATAAATCGAAAACCGAAATCAAATTGAATTGAAAATAATCGAATGAAACTTGTAACCGAACCAAAGTAAATATTTGGTTCTCGGTTCGGTTATAGTTCTAGCAATTTAAATTGAAAACCGAATTCAAATAATTACAAATAGTTTTTTCATATATTTATATATAAAAAAAAATATTAAAACTCTTTCATACTACAAATAAAACAGTTTTTAGGATTGATTTTTTTTGCTAAAAATATAAAGAAATGAATAAATAATTAAAATTATGTAATTCGGGTAATTCGGTTCGGTTTTTGGTTACGTGAGTTCGGTTTCGGTTATTCGGTTCGGTTTAATCAATTTTACTTTGGTTCGGTTCTCGGTTATACCCATAAATCTTTTTAACCGAACTAACCGAATCGAATAAATCGAACAACTCGATACCGAACCGATGAACACCCTTAGATAAAGACCAGTTTCGTCTAAGGACATAAACGAGTGAGCTCGTGCTAGTTGGAGCTGAGCTTTATCGAGTTTTTAGCTCGAGCTCGAGCCAATAAAATGAGCTTGAATTGTTTAACAAGTCGAGGCCATTAAATGAGCTCGAATTGTTTAAAGAGTCGAGCTTGAACTTACAGGCTCTACTTGTATTATTGTCGAGTTTTTAAGTGATTATATGTTTTCTTAGATATATTATGTATATTTTGTTGGGGGTTAAATCCCAGAACAGGGTTAAGACAATCAATGACAGTAGCAATACCACTAGGTGGTTACCGGATATCACTTGGAATCGTGTGATCACTTTCCAAAGTAAACTATTCGACCCTAATGCCTGGGTATCACGAATATCTACTTGGGATAAGACCAAATGCAGTTAGAGAATTAGGCACAATTCTATAACCATTTCGCTAATAAGTGTTTATCGTTTTCTGTATTTCACTCATGCATGTTCAGATCTCCTATATATAGGAGGTTACTCTTGAGCTATTCCAATGGAATTATGAGTATTAATCGGCCCATTAATAGCCTCATAATTATCCCCATTATAGCTGTTAGTGGTTACATGACCAATTAAACGTGGTCATAAAGAAGTTGTAACTGCCATTTAGCAGTACTTTCCCATAAGCAGTACTTTCCACTAGCAGTACTTTCACTTACAGTGGAAATACAGCCTATTAGTGGAAACACTGCTTATCAGTACTTTCATAGCATCAGTACTTTCACAGTGCTATCAGTGGAAACACTGCCTATCAGTGGAAGCACTGCTTATCAGTGGAAACCACAAGCAGTACTTTCCACAAGCAGTACTTTCACCAAGCAGTACTTTCACCAGTACTACCAATACAAACCACTATAAGAGTCAGGGTGTTCATAGACCTTATGGGTGTACACTGCGTACCTCCTAACCCATTACAAGGTGTGAACTAATCCCACAAGTGCACTAAATTTTCCAACAATCCTCCCCAAATTTAGTTCACTTCCTTTGAATGAAAAATAAACATCAATCAAAACATGTGCATAAATGAAAATGTCCAGAGGATTGAATTTCCATCTTAGTAAATTACACGTTCAAATATTCGAGAATCAGGGTGTTCTAAGAATTGAACCCTTCAACCCATTTGAATACCTGAAGATAAAATACACACAAGTTTTCAAACACTTAACAGCTCCTGACACTATACAAGCCATGTGTCCATATCCAAATTCATAAATGTTGTAAAAGCTAAAAGTCCAAAGCTTCCTGAAGCGGCAAAACTTCAACATTTACATAGGTGGTTCCTCTTTAGTCATGCTCCTGCCAAGCACTTTTTCAAAGAAAATTAACCATTAAGAAGTAAAGACTTCATCCTCCTTTCAGCAGGTTCTGAGCACAACCTTGGGATGTAAATAAAACATGTGCTCCAGTCCACTGAATGTTCAGCTTTCCACATTGAACTCAGCTCCTAAGTTTCCTCAGGAGGGAGTTGGGTGTCCTAGCATTCAGTGACTAAGTTGGACTTAAACCCATCCCTTTAGCAGACTTTATAACCAAGTCTCTAGCCGGACCCTTCGTCAAGTGATCAGCTAAGTTCTGTTGAGATCTCACAAACTCTATAGATACCACCCCATTCATGATAAGCTCACGAATCATGCTATGCCTGACACCTAAGTGTCTAGACTTACCATTGTACATCTGGCTATAAGCCTTAGCCAATGTAGCTGCACTATCACACCGGATAGAAATAGGTGCTATAGGTTTAGGCCACAATGGAATCTCAAGAAGCAAGTTTTTCAACCATTCAGCTTCTTTACCAGCAGCTGCTAGAGCCACAAATTCAGATTCCATTGTTGAACTGGTGATGCAAGTTTGCTTCTTGGATGCCCAAGAAATTGCACCTCCACCAAGTAGGAATACCCAGCCACTGGTAGACGAATTGTCTTCAGTGTTACTGATCCAACTTGCATTAGTGTAACCTTCCAACACTGATGGGTAACCAGTATATGAGAGACTATAATCCATAGTTCTCTTCAAATACTTCAGTACCCTTTGAACTGCTTGCCAGTGATGAGCACTAGGACTACTAGTATACCTGCTCAATTTTCCCACTGCAAAACCAATATCAGGTCTTGTACAAGTCATGGCATACATCAGGCAGCCAATTACCCTAGAATACTCAAGTTGAGATACAGCCTTGCCATTATTAGGCATCAGCTTCTCACAAGTATCCATAGGTGTACTCACAGGAGTACAATCAAAGTAATTGAAATTCCTCAGTACCTTCTCAATATAATGAGACTGAGAGATAGAAATTCTATTACTTTCATTTTTAATCCTTATACCAAGGATAACATCAGCCTCCCCCATGTCTTTCATGGAGAACCTTGATGACAAAAATTCCTTTGTCAGGTCAACCTGATTTTGGTCAGTGCCAAAGATCAACATGTCATCAACATATAGACAAATGATGACTCCTTTACCAGATTCATCAAATTTGCTATATACACATTTCTCAGCTTGGTTAAGAACATAACCACTAGACAAAACCACTTCATCAAACTTTTGATGCCATTGCTTAGGTGCCTGCTTAAGTCCATAAAGAGACTTAATCAGTTTACACACCTTGTTTTCATTGCCAGGCATGATGAAGCCCTGAGGTTGGTTCATATAGACCTCCTCTTCCAATTCACCATTCAAGAAAGCTGTCTTCATATCCATCTGATGAATAACCAGATTGTGAATAGATGCCATAGCAATCAGCAGTCTTATGGTACTGATACGAGCCACAGGGGCATAAGTATCAAAATAGTCTATTCCTGACTTTTGTTTAAAGCCCTGAATGACTAGTCTAGCCTTGAACTTTTCAATAGTTCCATCTACCTTCATTTTCCTTTTGAAAATCCATTTGCAACCCAGAGGTTTGCAACCAGGAGGTAGATCAACCAACACCCAAGTGTTGTTGCCCATGATGGAATCCATCTCATCATTGATTGCTTCTTTCCAGAAAGCAATGTCCTGGGACTTCATTGCTTCTTCAAATGTTTTGGGGTCATCCTCAACAATGAAGCAATAGGAGTATTGGTCTGAGACCTCATCCCTAGTACCTTCAACTAAATACAGTTGAAACTCAGGTCCAAATGACTTTGGAGTCCTAACCCTTTTGCTCTTCCTGAGCACAGGTTCAGGTTGCTGAACCACAACCTTATCAGGGACCACTGATGGTTCATTATCAGGGACCTCTGATACACCAGTGTCATGAGTTCCATTAGGAATCCTCATACTTGGTCTAGGGACTGATGAGAATCTATTCTCATCAAAGTCAGCATCCCTTGATTCAATTATTGAGTTAACTGAAACATGTTCATTAGGTTCAATAACATAGAATCTAAAAGCCTTGGAATGCTCAGCATATCCAACAAAGATGCAGTCAATGCCTCTTTCACCCAAAGTCTTTTGCTTTGGATCAGGGAGTCTTACAACAGCCCTACAACCCCAGACCCTGAGATAGTTCAGGTTGGGTTTCCTTTTAGTCCAGAGTTCATAAGGGGTAACCTTGTTCCTTTTGTTGGGAACCCTATTTAACAAATAGCAAGCTGTTAGCATAGCTTCACCCCAGAACCCTTGACTCAGTCCTGAATAGGATAACATGGAATTAACCATCTCCTTCAGCACCCTGTTTTTCCTTTCAGAAATACCATTTTGCTGAGGAGTATAAGGGGCAGTCGTTTCATGGATTATTCCAACAGACTGAAAGTACTGAGTATCCATGTACTCACCTCCCCTATCAGTCCTTAATCTTTTGATCAAAGACCCAAGTTGTAATTCAACTTCTGTTTTAAACACTTTGAATTTATCTAATGCTTCATCCTTGGTATGTAACAGATAGACATAACAAAATCTAGAAGCATCATCAATAAATATCACAAAGTACTTATTATTCCCCAAAGAAGGAGTAGCATGCAAATCACACAGGTTACTGTGAATAAGCTCCAAGATCTTAGTCTCACGACTAACACCCTGAAAGGGTTTCTTGGTTATCTTGGTCAACATGCAAGTTTTACACTTTTCAGTGTCCATGTCAAAAGCAGGGATTAAACCATCCCTAGACATATCTTGCATCCTTTTATAGTGAACATGACCAAGTCTAGCATGCCAAAGGTTAGAATCACTCTGATCAAATGTGGTCACAAAAGCTGAAATAACACTGTCAGTGGTAATATTAAGCCTGAACATTTGATTACATAAATAACCAAAACCAATAAAAACACCACATTTAGAAAGAACAAATTTATCAGATTCAATAACTTGTTTATATCCATGATTATTCAAAACACTACTTGAAACCAAGTTCTTCCTGATATCAGGAACATGAATAACATTAAACAAAGTTACAATCTTTCCAGAACTAAACCTAAGATCTACACAACCACGACCATGCACCAAGGCTGTTGACTCATTTCCCATGTGAAGAATAGAACCATCATTCAGTGACTCATAAGTCTTGAACCAGCTTCTATCTTTACACACATGAACTGTTGCACCAGAGTCAACCCACCACGCAACATCATCATCCTGCACATAAAAAGATTCAGATACATATGTAACATAATAAATCTGAAAAGACTTATTAAACATATTCTGACCTTTAGTGCCTGATCCATTGGCTTTACCACCAATTTTAACACCCTTGCAGTCCTTTTTAATGTGACCAGTCTTGCCACATTTCCAACAAGTAGGTGTTGCCTTCTTGTTAGGATCTGCCCTTGTGTTATCATGAAATTTGCGTTTGCCTTTGTTGTCATTGTACCTGGTGGAGTTGTTATGCTCCACCATATTGACAACAGATGGTCCAGTAGCATTGCTACTCTTTGGCTTGTCATTATCCTGCACTTTGAGAGATTCCTCAATGTGCAGATGACTGCCCAACTCAACAGGAGTTAACTCCTCCTTCATATGTTTCAAGGTATGCTTGAAATCTTTCCATGAAGGAGAGAGTTTGTCAATGACACAAGAGACTTTGATAGCCTCATCCATGTTCATTTGGTTTTGTGTAAACCTTCCAAGTATTCCAAGAAGTTCATTGTATTGTTCCATGACTGGTCTTGAATCAGTCATTTTGTAATTTGTGAAATTACTAACAAGGAACTTCTTACTTGATGCATCCTCAGCCATATATTTGGCATCCAAGGAATCCCACAGTTCTTTGGAAGATTCAAAGTTCTGATAAATATCAAACAGAGAATCAGACATACCATTGAGAATAAGACCTCTGCATATGTAGTCATCATTCTCCCACTTGCTCCTCCTCCTGATCTGCTCCACAGTAGCATCATCCCCATCATCAGGAATTGGAGTAGTCAGCACATAAACCACACTCATGCTTGACAGCAAGAAGTGCATCTTCTTCTGCCACCTCCTAAAATCCACCCCTTCAAACTTGTCCAGCTTAGCAAAGTTTGAAGCCATGTGTTTCATTGCAGCAGTTGCCATTGATTATCACAAAATAGTTTACTTTGATTGTTGGGGGTTAAATCCCAGAACAGGGTTAAGACAATCAATGACAGTAGCAATACCACTAGGTGGTTACCGGATATCACTTGGAATCGTGTGATCACTTTCCAAAGTAAACTATTCGACCCTAATGCCTGGGTATCACGAATATCTACTTGGGATAAGACCAAATGCAGTTAGAGAATTAGGCACAATTCTATAACCCTTTCGCTAATAAGTGTTTATCGTTTTCTGTATTTCACTCATGCATGTTCAGATCTCCTATATATAGGAGGTTACTCTTGAGCTATTCCAATGGAATTATGAGTATTAATCGGCCCATTAATAGCCTCATAATTATCCCCATTATAGCTGTTAGTGGTTACATGACCAATTAAACGTGGTCATAAAGAAGTTGTAACTGCCATTTAGCAGTACTTTCCCATAAGCAGTACTTTCCACTAGCAGTACTTTCACTTACAGTGGAAATACAGCCTATCAGTGGAAACACTGCTTATCAGTACTTTCATAGCGTCAGTACTTTCACAGTGCTATCAGTGGAAACACTGCCTATCAGTGGAAGCACTGCTTATCAGTGGAAACCACAAGCAGTACTTTCACCAAGCAGTACTTTCACGAGTACTACCAATACAAACTACTATAAGAGTCAGGGTGTTCATAGACCTTATGGGTGTACACTCCGTACCTCCTAACCCATTACAAGGTGTGAACTAATCCCACAAGTGCACTAAATTTTCCAACATATTTTAAGTGTTTATATGTAAATATATTAAATGTAAATATTTATTTATGAATATGTTGAGCTTTTCGAATCGAACTTGAGCCTAATTCAAATTTTATCTTACATGTCAATTTTAGTTAGTTTATAAAAAACACATAATAATAATAATAATAATAATAATAATAATAATAATAATAATAATAATAATAATAATAATAATAATAATAATAATAATAATAATAATAATAATAATAATAATAATAATAATAATAATAATAATATTAGAGGTGGATATTGGGCTTTGTGGAGATGGGGACAAATCCCTGCGCCTGGCCGATGTTCTGCTTTATTCTTGGGACAGTGGGCGTGATGTATGCGTTGATCTTACGGGATCGTCGCCTTTGACGCAATCTGGGATGATTGATTTTATGCCAGGGCGTGCGGTCATTGATGCTGCACGACGTAAGCGAGTCAAATACGAGGCTAAATGTGCAGATATTGGATATGGGTTTCTCCCCTTCTCCTTTTCTTCTTTTGGGGAACTTGAGAAGGATGCTGTAACCTTGCTAAAGCGTATTAGACGATTCTCTGTGACTCAAGACATTGGAGCTCGGGCGGCTGTTCATATTTTTAATAGGATTGGTTTTACTATTGCTAGAGGTGTGGGAGCCCAGTTAGTTTCTCGGCTTCCCACTATTTTTTTGTAAATCCTATGGTTTTCTAATAAAAGTGTTGATTTATAATTAAAATAATAATAATAATAATAATAATAATAATAATAATAATAATAATAATAATAATAATAATAATAATAATAATAATAATAATAATAATAAAAATAATAATTAATAAATAAAATCAAACATTTCGAGCCTAGCTTAAGTTTTCTTTCATGAAGGCTCGCCGAGCTATTGAGCTCAACTAACATAAAGATATAGAACATTCAACTGAAACCAACTGCAAGTCACTTGTATACAAAAAGATATATATTTGTAACTCATCTTAAAAAGGGAGAGAGGTGATATGCACACCACAATAAATGATGTGCAAACCACAAATATATATGTGGTATTATATCATGTGTATTACTAATGTGATTTTGTGATGTGCACCTCACTTATTGTGGTGTTTATATCACCTCGAGTGTAGCGGTGTCCTATAAGTTTATAGGGCACGTCAACTCAACATCTACCTTATAAAGCCACTATAAATAAACATCAAGCTCAATAAAATTCATATAACACACCATCAAAAATACATCAAGGGTCCAGTTTGGCGGCATCATAAGTGCCCACAAGATCTTATGGCATGTTATATGAAAACTGTACCAAGCACTCTAACAACCAAAGAATTTGATGTCTTGGGAGACCATATGCTATCAAATTTATTTAAGCTAAGTAAGTAATTTTGGTCTAATACTAACAAAGGTCGCTTGACAACTTTTTCTATTATACTTTATCTGATAACAAATTTCATTTTACAAAAATGATTTGTTTAATCTTCAAATTATGATACACCAGCCTCTCATGATAATCATTTGGATGTACTTCATCAAATTTATTCTTGTAAAGTATCCAAAGATTCATCAAATTATCTCTATCAAAATACTGAAGCATTTGTGAAAATTTATTATACTCAGAAAATATCTGCTTTATGTGTATTTACTTTTCCAATATCTGCTTTAAGGTATCAAATTTCTTGATATCGTGAACGAATCATCAAGACAGTAATGAACTGCGGTAACAAGCCATCACCTTGAATAACTATCACCTCTCTCTAGAATATCCGGCCACCAGAAACAGCCTCCGCCTCTATTTTTCCGGCTACTTTTCCGGCCAACCACCGCCTGAATATTCGACCCTTACATCAAAATGTAGATCGGATAAAGGTGACCAAAATGAGCTAGAGCACGCACGGTGAAAACCCACCTACGTGCCCTAGATCTATTATTGTAGGTTCGAATTATTGAGTTGTGGTGTCGGTAGGGTCATGTATATTTGTTTGGGTGATTGTTCGTGTTTCTCCATCACGTCCCTTCACTATCTCTAGCATCACAGTAGGCAGCCGCCACTCCGGCTACTTTCCGGCCAATCTCCAGCCTTCAGTAGCCACCTCCTGTTGTCCTTTCTCTCTTTTCCTTCTCGATTCATAGGCGTCTTCCACCCATAACAACGATGGCAAACGGAACAAATAGCATTTCAGAAACCATGAGGAACGGTCAACATGTTAACAATCGTAACCACGAGCAGCGAACACAAAGGTATTCACAAAAATTCCAACGTTAATTTTCGTGAGGTTCATAAGTCGTATTCATCAATCTTTGTCTCTAATATCCCATGGAAAGCGACAGTCCAAGATCTTTGGGATACATGTAACAAATGGGGTGTGGTGATTGATGTTTATATTGCAGCAAAGAGATCCAAATCGGGTCACCGGTTTGGTTTTGTACGGTTTGAAAACGTTAATGACATCAACCTGTTAGTTTCTAATCTAAGAACGGCATGGATGGGTGGGTTCCATTTATTTGCTGATGTGGAGAAGTATGGTCGAACTAAACCCAACAAAGGTTTGAATTCTAAACCTGTTCGTGATAATGAGAACGTTTTTCAGTCTTCCAACTCATATGCTAAAGTGGTATTGGGCAATAAATCAATGGGTATGTCGGGTAATAATGATGCAAGTAATGATGGAGCAAAATCTGTGGGGGTGTCGGTTTGTAATAAGGTAAACGAGGAGTCGGGTAATGAAGCGGTGATGTTTATCTCGGTAGATGATTGTTTAGATTTGGATGGTATGGAGCCTAGTATTCTTGCTAAAGTCAAAGATTTAAATGTCATTACGGATCTTCTGAAAATTATGTCTTCTGAGGGTTTCGATGATGTTGGTCTTAGATACGTTGGGGGACGTTGGGTTTGGTTGGAATTTGATTCTATGGATCACGTGGAAAGTGTCAAGACTTCTAAGGCGTTAAATGAGATATTTTTGGAGTTCAAAGATGTTTCTCACGAATTTATTCCGGACGAAAGATGTGTTTGGATAGACTTGGTGGGTTTGCCATTGGCATCATGGGCTCCAGAGGTTTATAAGAAGTTGGGTGCTCGGTGGGGATGTAGTGTGTTTACTGACATGGAAAATGACGGACCAATGTCTCATGGGAAGGTTTGTGTCCTTACTGAGTCTTTACATCGAGTGCTAGAGTCCTTTATAGTTTCGTATCGTAATCAGTCTTATCGTATTATCGCTACTGAGTTTGCATATTGGGCGCCCAATATAGAGTCCAATACAGAATCGACGGAGGTTAATTCCGTAAAGGATGATGAAGGTCCTAGTTTGGATGGAGGATTGGAACATGAGGTGCCTTTGGACGGTGTTGGTTGTGATTCAGACTCGTCGAATGATGACAGCAAACATTCGGGTTCATCTAGTCATTTATCAGCTACTAGTCGGTTTTTGCAAGAGGAGGATGTTCATGGGGGTGGAAAGTGATCTTGTTGACTCCATTGAAGAAAGTGAGCTCCATGGCGATTCGGTCTTGTATAATGATAGCAATCTGACTTATATGCTCCTCTCCCCTTGCTTTATTACACCGATAACTGCAGATGAAGCGAAGGACATCGATTATCTATTTAGACGAACGAAGAATAAGATAAAGGCATCTAATTCACCCGCATCTGTTGGAGGAAGGAATGGAGGTGTGTTAGGAAATGTATGGAAAAGAAATTGGAAGACGATACTGGTATAGATATTCCAGATTGTTATAAAAGTGGTAATGAGATATGTGAGGAGGTTAATAACAATATGTCTAATAAGGTGGAAGGCGAGACTCTTAGAGAACATTTTGAGCCAGTTAATGCTCCTGCAAAGGATCCCAACATCGTGTCTCCATCTACACCCTCGGGTAATGATCTAAACCTTGCTATCGAGTCTGATTCTACGTGGCTTGATTACGTTGGTCCTCTAATTAGCGGAGAGCTAGACTCTGAAAAACGCTGGAGCTATAGAGACCCAAAAGGGAAGGTTCATGGGTTGTTCTCTCTCGCGCAATTACGTATGTGGAAAGATTATTTTCCTAGCGATCTTCAGATTTGGAGTTATTATGGCAACGTTAAAGAAGCTATTTTTCTACACAATGCCTTAACGAGACAAACAAAGGATGCCGGTGGGTTTCGTTCACGGGAGGTCATTTTTTTGGCGCCATGGTGGCATCTCCTGTCTGATTCTAGTTGTCATCGGTTTTTTTGAGTGTTTGTCCTATTTTTATTACAGCTTAATTAGTTCCCTACTCTCTTTGGTCTAATGGATCGATTTGCGTGTAGCTTGTACTGCTAGTTTCTTTCTAGCTTTTTTTAATATAATCTCAATTGCCGTTAAAAAAAAAATGAAGTGGTTAATACTAATATAGTTACAGTGAAAGTAGAAACTTACTTTCTAAATAGAGAATAGTTTAGATTGTTTTTGATTAAACATATTTTAAAAGAGAAAAAAAATAATTCAAGTATTATCTATCTAACAAGGAAAGAATTGTTTTTTTTCAAAATGTCAAAGTCCCCGTTAGGGTTCTTTTATTAGAGCAAAGAGTATGGTAAATTGGTGTTGCATGTTAACTCTTAATATGCCCGCGTTAAGAGATGTTAACCATACCGCGTCCTAAGTTAAGGGGGTGTTAACATGGGCATGTCAAACCCCTAACGCCACGTTAAAAGCATTTTTGAGTTAATTTAATTTTATTTTTTATTTTTTTCTACCCCCTAAACGAAGGGTTGTTTTTGTATTTTGTTGTTGAGTTAAGGTTTAGCTTGGTTGAATTATGATAAGGGGTGTTTTTTTTGAGTTAAGGTGAAATGTTAAAGCTGATGTGGCGCTGACGTGGCATGGTGTTAAAACTTAACCGAAGTTATCATACCCTTTGCTCTTATGGTCATGTTTGGAGAAGATAAGATGATGTTCTTAATTTCGAGAAGATAAAGATGCTGTTTTTGGCTTTTATTCTAAAATGAAGAATAAAAGTTTAACATAAAAAACAGATTGAGATATTATAGAGAACTAGACGAGTACCCGTGCATAACAACGGGATTTTATAGCGGCATATAGTTTTAGTGATAAAAAAACGTTTATGGATTATAAATGAAAATTAATAAAAGTTTGAAGATTTGAGGATTAAACATAATGTTTTGAAACCCGGTTGGACCTGGGTGGTTTAACCGGTTGAACCGTTCCGGTGAAAAAAATGTTTCAATTTAAACCGGGTTAACCCGACGGGTTTGGTCGAAAAACGGGTCAAATTAAACCGGATCAACCCGCGGGGTTTGAAGCGTCCCGGGTCAACCCGGTTTTCGATGTGTATTAATAGTTTCCTTTAACAAAGATTGAGCAAACCAGAAATAATTCAAATTACATTCAATATTGACTATTTTTACTTTATATATATTAAGATTAAGATGAGGTGAATTGTTTTTTTTTTTTTTTTTTTTTTTTTTTATATATATATAATTTCTTAATATTAATAATAATAAAAATATAAAAAAAAAAGAAGGGAAATGATAGAGAGACCTAAACTTAGAGCTAAACTAAGTGTCATCATTTTAATGGGTTGTAACATAAGTGGGTCCCTGTCTGTAGCCATCATGATGATGCCACTTGTTTTTAGGTCTAAGTTTAGGCCTAACTTTATGTCCCTCTATCATTTCTCATTTAGTAATTTTATGTTGTTTAACGAGTCGAATTAACGGTCAACAACAAATTGGACTAAACCTGAAACAAAAGTATTACTTATGGAATAAATCCGAAACTTTTTGAAAAATTAGACCAAGAGAGCAAACCACAAGGACCAAAATTGTAGTAACTCAAAAAAAAGAGAGGAAGAGGAGGAGGAGGAGGAGGAGGGAAAAAGAGGGGCTATAAATAGGGGGAGGGCTGGGCGTTTCATTTAAATTCCCATCTTGTAAAAACAAAACAAAACAAAAGAAAAAAAATGGAGGATTCTTACAAAAGAAGTGTGTCTGTTGCTGTTGATACATTGCGCCGACTTGCAAAAAATGAGAAGAATGATCTATGGGTCAAGTCCAAAGAAGACGATGGAAGGGATGTTCTTGTTCAGCATAAGTATCAACAAGCCTTTCCGTGGTGGTCCAACAATCCTTCATCATCATGGACCACTGAAGCTTCCCGTGCTTCCGCTTTTGTTCAGATGGATCACTTGGACCTCGCCGATACGCTAGCTAAGCATGATTGGAGTGAATGGTTTCCAAACATGGTTGCGAAAGAGAAAATCATCAAAGTCTTGTCACCTGGATCATCAGAGGATAACCCACACGGGACCTTGCACATGGTAATCATATATACTTTTGCTTTCTAATTCATACCATCCATTAGACTTCTTTTTTTTTTGCTTCATGAATGAATGAATGTAGGTCTACAAAGAGATGCAAGCCACTTCACCCTGCATGGTTGCCAACAGGAAGTTCAGTCTCCTCAGATCCTGTACACAAATTGATCAAGCCACGTGGGTCATTGCAGAAATTTCATATGTTTGCCCCACAAGTAATACTTATCGTCGCCTTCCTTCTGGATGCTTAATTGAAGGCATAACTGAGGATTTATCAAAGGTAATTAATTAGCTAGTATATATACACACACATCGTTTTTACTCATCATAATTAATTATCAACAACTAACAGGTAACATGGGTAGAACATACGGAAGTAATTCATGAATCACTGCAAAGCCAAACGTTGTTCTACGATCATCTAATCAGGAGTGGATTCGCATTTGGAGCCGAACGAATGGTAGCGTGGCTTGAAAGATCATTTGAAAGATGGGCACATAAGAGCTTTGTAAATGACATGGTGCATGAAACTCCAGGACAAGGTACTAATTACATTTATCATTAATAATATTTGAGTTTTGCCTTGTACATACATTATTAATTTGTTACTAACAAATATTGTTTTGTTAGATTAGATAAAATAAAAGATCACCAAAAATCTATCTTTGACAATGTTTCACATTTGTATAAATTTCACTCAAGCAGAGTGTAGTTCGTGAGAGTTATGTTTTGTTTTGGATTGTTACTTTGTTGATTTTGTAATTTGGTTTCAACATATATCGAGTTGTAGTTGGATTTGATTTAGTCAAAGTCTTTCCTCCTAACTCCACAACTGAATGCATGAACAGAGGTTCCATGGATTCTAGAGAAGCTAACTTTGATGGAGTTTGGGGACATCATGGTGAGTGGCTTGTTTCAGAATGTTAGTCCTAATGACGACTGCAATTCCATCCTATGAGGTCTGTTACTGGTTCTGAGGACTTGAAGGTTTATGCCAGTCTCTATAAGTCCTCTGCCAATTTTGAAGTTGCGGCTGGTGTGGTGGCCTTCAGTGTAAGACATTCTCCCGAGTTTGTGCTTAAGACGCTTGGAGATGAACGCACACACCATGAGGTACTGCTACTAATAAACCAACACACACACTTGCACAAGCTATACGCATACTTACTAAATTTCAATCTTAATTGTTGTGACAGTGGGACGTGCTTGGAGGGCTTACAAAACTAAATACATTTAGAAAATACTTAACTGGCGTTGACATCAGGAACAGCATATCTGCTTTTATGGTAACTAGTTGTTCACTCGATGAACCCCCCCTCCCCTTCACCCACTTTGGTTTAACTCCTTACAACATCTGATGATGTGCAACAGATTTCGAGCAATGAGATGTTAATCAAAGAAGTGAATGTCAACCGGTCTGGATCACTAGTGTTGTGGTCCACTGTCTCAATGAAAGCTTTTGATCTCATAAGCCGTGGCAAACGATTTTCAGAAGATCCCGTGCTGATATCAGGGTTTTCCATCACCACCAACGGCCACACCTCCGCTTCCAATGCAGGTGGTTCCGTTATAACCCTGGTATTACGGATGTTGGTTCAGCAGCCATTGCAGGAACAAAGGCAGCAAGCGATAGAGTCGATCACTTTGGCTATAAATCAGACTGTGGGGAGAGTTAAGGAGGCATTGGAGAAACCACAACCACCTCCTTCTCGAGGTATGTATATATACAACACGCAACACACACATAAAATGGTTCTTACTAGTGTGAAAGGCTAGAAAAACAATCTGTTTCTATTTATATAAACACGCAATACACACATATATAAGCCTTATGGATTTTATTATTTGGATAGAATCAATAATACCTTGTCTATTTTCTTGATTCATTTGGGAAACATTATTTTCTAATCTATCTTTTCATATGAACAATTATCAGGAGACTGGCCAACCGAGAAGCAGCAATTCGGAGTTGATGACATTGCAAGTGATCAAATCATGCAAGACATGTTAGGAATACTTAAACTGGTGAATTAAAAAGACATCTATCACAGTCCTTTTGGTCCAAATTATCTATTAACTATTATATATTATGTTCAGTTATGATATGAGTTGCTCAGATTAATGCTCATACTAGCTTTTGATATTTAACTTTTGTGGTCTACAATGAACGAGATTGTTTTATGAGTTTTATTTGGATGTTAAATTTGTATTCACGTTGATTACTTGTCTTCTACCGCTCTGCTATAGTTCTTTTTTCTTCTAAAAGAGATGAATTGTAACTATAGTTTCCGTATGTTTTTCCTACTACTGTCTCACATGTTTCAAGTTCTAAGAGAAACTAGTAGATGAATGGTAGTTACTTCTAAATTTGCTGATAGCATCAACTATACAATACATCTTATAAATCAACAAAGGTGGAAACTTACCCAGTTTGAGAAATGGTAGCAGCCATTTGTCCAACAGCATCTTCAAGTTTAGAAAACCGAGTCAAAAACTCGCCACAAAGATCCGGATAATCCAACTGATTTTCCTGCCACAAGCTAAGGCCGCTAGCAATTGCCCTCAAGCCATTCTGCAACAATGAAACTCCCTCACCTATTCCATCTGGAAATTTTATTTTCTTGTTAGTTTGTGCTGTATCATCTATCTCCATTGCATCACTAGCGATGGTCATCATCTTGTGGGCCATTTGCTTTAGCAATAGACCTTCTTTAACAAGCAGCGCAAGCTCATTTGAACCACGGGTAGTTTTGACATTAGCCACTTCCTTTTCAAAGAACACCTTAAACTCAGATATAAACCTTTCATCATTTACATCAACTCCAGACTCCAAATCAAACGATAATGCTGCATCTGGTGGTACAAACCTCCAAAGCTCGTTGCAACTAGTACGTGCAGAAAAATAACCAAACGCTGTCATTGACAGATGAGCTAAAGCCCAATGTCGTTCTTTTAATAGCATGTGAAACAATTCCCATGAAGCTGAAACCTTTGAATTATTATCAGTTTCTTCAAATTGAATGTGACCAAGTCCCGCCACAAAAGCAGCCAAATTTGGTTTGCACTTCGACAATCCAGAATCTGTAACAACAGACTTTGAAGCTGCAAAATTACTCTTCCCATTTCATCATATGTATACAGATGCTTCATGCTAGAAATGATCCCTAATGTTTCACTGAGAAGCTTACGGTAATGGTCCTTTGAGTTGTCACTGGAAGTGTTGTATTTATGGATGATGGTGCTTAATAGCTTTATTGTTTTCATTTCTTTGTCTGATATGCTCACCTACCTGAGGTGGAAATTTTAGCGAAAGGTAATTAAGACTAAATTAAATAATGAGTTAATTACGTGAGAGTTAACCAACTTTCCTCAAACTTCTATTATGGGTAACAGTATATTTGAGTCATATAAAGGTACAAACTTACGCTAAGTTTTTAAAGTTACTATAAAACTTGAGGTTTTTTTATATACTGGGTAACCAACATTTTAGTGTTTTGTTGTTTGTAGTAACCAACTTTCCATTTTCTAATCTGGTTGTTGGATGTTGTATCTGCGTCAAATTCACTTACTGACTAAGTTTAACAATTTCCCAAACCAGAAAAAATAGAAGGTTTGTACTTCATTTGTATGAGAATACATGTTTGAGGAAACTTGGTTAGCATTTTTACAAGCATTAGCCCAAAATTAAACAAAATAGACTTTACTCCCTGGAAACGGGCTAAAATCAAGTGTTACTATAAACCACAGGTCTTGATTCACACGCACTGAAACAACAATAAACAAATAAAACTGGAACAAACACAAACAATCATGCACACGTTTTCCTTGGAATATGCTTTCCTTTAATCAGTAAAAATATAGGCTCTAAAACTGATCGGTTTTTCTCATACATCCAACCACAAGCTCGGCTGGTATATATAGGTGTTTAGAATATGCTTTCTAATCCTACTACAATTCTAATAAAGCAAGATAATCCTTAACAAATAAGGAATCCTAATTAAACTAGAATTGTAATTGTCCACATGCTTGGAATCTGTTTTGTCTTCCCATATGCTCGGTCAGACATTATGCCAACATTCACCCCCTAATTTGTGACTCGAGATAGGTAGGTCTTCAACTCCGAGTAACTCTTGCATCTCATTGAACTTAATCCTTGCGAGAGCTTTCGTCAGAATATCAGCACGCTGCAAATCACCTCTTACAAATTCAACTTGTACTTGGTCTCTTTCAACACACTCTCGGATAAAATGATAACGTGTGTTTATATGCTTGCTTCTTCCGTGAAAGACTGGATTTTTCATAAGTGCAATAGCCGATTTGTTGTCAACAAATAAGACCACCACTCTTTCTTCCATTCCGGTTATTTCACTCAACAATCCACGTAACCATATCCCTTGACACTCGGCTTCACAAGACGATAGAGCCACCGTGTTTTGCTTTTGTGAGCACCAAGTGATAGGTGATTTACCTAGATAAAATACGTGCCCAGTTGTGCTTCGACCATCATCTTGGTCCATAGCAAAACTACTATCACTAAACCCCACTAACTCCTTGGTTTTCTCTTGGTTGTATCGTATTCCAAAATTCAAACTACCTTGGATATACCTTAGTATTTGTTTCACAGCTGCCATATGTGATTCTTTTGGTTCTTGCATGTAACGACTAACCAAACCAACCGAATAAGATAAATCAGGTCGAGTGTGTAGTAAATACCTTAGACAGCCAACTCATCGTCTATACAAAGTTGCATCAACTGGTTTTCCTTCCTTGTCCATGCTTAACTTCATTCCAGGTTCTAATGGACATTGAGTAGGATTCGCTTCATGCATCCCAGCATCTTTCAAGATCTTCTTTGCATAGCTTTCATGACTTATTGAGATACTCGAATCCTCTTGCTTTACTTCAATGCCAAGATAATAGCTTAACTTTCCCAAGTCACTCATATCGAACCTTTCTTGCATTTGTCTCTTAAATTCACCAATTTCGCCAAGCTTCGAACCGGTTACTAAGAGATCATCTACATAGACTGCAATAATCAAAATTGACTTGTTTGTCTTCTTCACATACACCGCTTGTTCGTGTTGGCATCTTTTGAAAGACATTTGCTTGAGTTCTCTATCAAGTTTTGTATTCCACGCCCTTGGTGCTTGTTTAAGTCCATAAAGCGCCTTTTTCAACTTGTAGATCTTCCTTTCTTCTCCTTTCTTCACGAACCCCTCCGGTTGTGTAACAAACACTTGCTCTTTTAGTTCTCCATGTAAAAAAGCTGACTTTACATCCAGATGATGTAGCTCCCATGCTTCTTTTGCGGCCAATGAGATCAATAAACGCACCGTTTCAATCCGTGCTACGGGCGCAAATACCTCATCATAGTCAATTCCTTCTTTTTGAGCATAACCCTTTGCTACTAACCGAGCTTTAAACTTATTAATTGAACCATCCGGATTTCTCTTAATTTTGAACACCCACTTTAATCCAATGGGATTAACATTAACCGGAGCTTCAACTAATTCCCATGAATCATTCTTCTCGATAGACTCAATCTCTTGCTTCATAGCAAACATCCACTTGCTTGAGACTTTTGCTTCTTGGAACGTTCTTGGTTCATCATCTTCAATCAAAAGTAGATTTTGATCTTCATTAGCAACTGAGGTTCTTGAACTAGACCCCATAATAAAGTCATTAAATCTAGTTGGCTTAGTTGAAACCCTCGAAGAACGCCTCATAATTGGTTGAGTTTCTGTCACAGGATTAGGGTCATTACCCACCTCGATTTGATCTTCTTGTTCGGTATTGACCGGTTGATTTTCATCAGCATCATGATGATTTTCAGCCTCTTGATCTTCAGCCTCAACTTCATCGGTCACACCTGGGTTAACAAAACCACAACCCGTATCAATAGAACCGTGCCATTCTATGACAAACATACCTGGGTTTAGCTCATGTGATTCGCTTCCAGCAACATACTTCCAGCCAAGTTCCTCATTAAACTCCGCATCACGACATACCACTATCTTCTTTAGTTTTGGATTGAACAGTCGAAAACCTTTTGTACCTGGCTCGTTTCCGATGTAAATGAGTCGTGTTGACCTGTCGTCTAACTTATGTAAATATGGCCTTGTTCCCGTTGCATAAGCCACACATCCAAATACCCGCAAACCATCCAAGTTAGGCTTTTTTCCTTTGAAAGCCTCGTATGGAGTTTGATTAACTAGAGCTCGAGTTGAAACTCTATTAATCAAGAATGTGGCGTGTCTAACTCCTTCAGCCCACATATAGTTTGGTACATCTCGTGCTTTCAAGATACTTCTAGTCATTCCCATAAGAGTCCGGTTTCTCCTTTCCACGACTTTGTTGTGGTGTGTAGGGAGTGGTTAGATGTCTTGTTATACCCTCGTTTTCACAAAAGTTGGTAAATTCTTTTGAAGTGAACTCACATCCTCTATCGGTCTTTAGGGTTATAATTTTCTTTCCCGACTTCTTCTCAACTAAAGCTTTGAACTTTTTGAAGTATTCAAATGCTTCTCCTTTTTCCTTCAAGGTAAAAGTCCACATAAAGCGTGAGAAGTCATCAATAAGAACAAATATGTACCTGTTCCCCGCTATGGATGGTGGAGAAATTGGTCCACATAGGTCGGCATGTATAAGTTGAAGAGGATGTGTTGCCTTAAATTTTGCAGCTTTAGGAAACGCCTTCTTGGTTTGTTTTCCTACCAAACAAGATTCACACAACTTGTTCTCTTGATGAATTATTGGCAACTTTTCAACCATGCCCTTCCTTGCCATTAATTCCATCGTCTCGAAATTAATGTGACCCATCCTAGCATGCCATAACCAAGCATCATCTTCCATCTTTGCTTTGAGACACACCGGACTTCCAACTTGGAGCTTTATCTTGTAAAGTCTATTACTTGTTCTAGGAACCTTCATCAGAAGCTTGCCATCTGAGTCACGCATAGTAAGAAGGTTACCTTTCATACGAATGTCACATCCGCCTTCGGTAGCTTGCCCAAGACTAATTATGTTGCTTTTTAGCTCGGGTAGGTAATAGACTCCAGTGATTAACCGTTGCTCACCCGTTTTCCCTTCAATGATTATCGAACCCTTCCCTTTTATCTCGATGTAGGAGTTATCACCAAACTTCACTCTGCCGGAGATATTCTCATTCAACTCCGAAAAGTATTCTCGGATCCCCGTCATGTGATTACTTGCTCCATTATCCAAATACCAAGTGTCTTCCTCGTTTGGCTTAGTATTCAATTGGTTTGGGATAATCTTTTCTTCATTCAAGAAAACTACTTCTTGAACGCTTTTCATCATAAAAAGTGTCGGGTCATCATCATCCTCCGTTTTCAAAAGGTTTGCTTCACGCTTTTTCTTTTGTACACTGCGTTCGGGACAATTAGAAGCAAAGTGACCATATTCATCACATCTGTAGCATTGAATCTTTGAAAGGTCTCGAATTTTGTTCTTCTTTTGATCCGTATTGCTCCCGGAGTTGTTTTGGTTTCCACGGTTGTGGTTATTAGCTTGACCACTACCACGAGATTTGTTTTGAGAAGAAAAGTTTTGACCTTTACCGTTGCCACCAGAGGAATTCCTTCCTCGACCTTTCTTATCATATCTTTCAGCCCTTCCGAACATCAACTTGCCTTGATCTTCAGAAGTGGTGTCAACACCCTTCATTCTTCCTTCAAAAGCTTTCAACCTTCCAATTGCTTCTTGAAAAGACATAGTATTCAAGTCAGCAAATTGTTCTATAGAGGCAACAATTGCAACATACCTATCCGGAACGGATGCAAGTAGCTTCTTAACAAGTTTCTTGTCTTCATAAACTGTTCCCAAGCTGTTGACTTCTGTTACAATTTTGCCCAACCTAGCCGCAAAGTCATCGACTGATTCGTTGACTTTCATCTTTAAAGATTCGAATTCCGTCTCCAAGGTTTGCAACCTTGCTTCACGAACCCGATCAACACCCACATACCTGGTCTTTAAAGCTTCCCAGATTTCTTTGGCTGTGTTGAATTTTGAAACTTGAAAAACAAGTTCTTCTGGAATCGCCTGGAAAAGTAACGCAACTGCCATGTGATCTTGCTTATCAACGACTTTTGTTCCTTCCTTTGGTTCCAGTGCATCAAGTATTCCATGGACTCGGAATACCGCTTTGACTCTTATTGCCTATATGTTATAATTTGTGCTTGTTAACATTGGACATTGAAGAGCCGTTTTAGAATGTTCAACAGAAGGTGGTTGACTCGACTCGCCTTGCACCATCTTTCTTGAACGCCTTCTGTAAGTTACCTGTGTAGTTGGTTTGACTTCCAGCCCTAGGTTTGATCGACTTCTTGTTGGAAAATTTAGTGCACTTGTGGGATTAGTTCATACCTTGTAATGGGTTAGGAGGTACGGAGTGTACACCCATAAGGTCCATGAACACCCTGACTCTTATAGTGGTTTGTATTGGTAGTGCTAGTAGAAAGTACTGCTGGTGAAAGTACTGCTTAAGGAAAGTACTGCTTGTGGAAAGTACTGCTTGTGGCTTCCACTGATAAGCAGTGTTTCCACTGATAGGCAGTGTTTCCACTGAAGTGGTGTATCCACTGATAGTGCTATGAAAGTACTGATAAGCAGTGTTTCCACTGATAGGCTGTACTTCCACTGCAAGTGAAAGTACTGCTAGTGGAAAGTACTGCTTATGGAAAGTACTGCTAAATAGCAGTTACAACTTCTTTATGACCACTTTTAATTGGTCATGTAACCACTAACAGCTATAATGGGGATAATTATGAGGCTATTAATGGGCCGATTAATACTCATAATTCCATTCGAATAGCTCAAGAGTAACCTCCTTTATATAGGAGATCTGAACATGCATGAGATATACACAGAAAACACTAAACACTTATAAGCGCAAGGGTTAAAGAATTGTGCCTAATTCTCTAACTGCATTTGGTCTTATCCCAAGTAGATATTCGTGATACCCAGGCATTAGGGTCGAATAGTTTACTTTGGAAAGTGATCACACGATTCCAAGTGATATCCGGTAACCACCTGGTGATATCTGTTACTGCTGACCATTGTTTGTTTCTGCTGAAACAGTTGATCGTTTCTGCTGAAGTTGATTATCTACACCCTGATTTGGGACGAATAACCACCAACAATCAAAGTAAACTATTTTGTGATAATCAATGGCAACTGCTGCAATGAAACACATGGCTTCAAACTTTGCCAAGCTTGATAAGTTTGAAGGGGTGGACTTTAGGAGGTGGCAGAAGAAGATGCACTTCTTGCTGTCAAGCATGAGTGTGGTTTATGTGCTGACTACTCCTATTCCTGATGATGGGGATGATGCTACTGTGGAGCAGATCAGGAGGAGGAGCAAGTGGGAGAATGATGACTACATATGCAGAGGTCTTATTCTCAATGGTATGTCTGATTCTCTGTTTGATATTTATCAGAACTTTGAATCTTCTAAAGAACTGTGGGATTCCTTGGATGCCAAATATATGGCTGAGGATGCATCAAGTAAGAAGTTCCTTGTTAGTAATTTCACAAATTACAAAATGACTGATTCAAGACCAGTTATGGAACAATATAATGAACTTCTTGGAATACTTGGAAGGTTTACACAACACAATATGCACATGGATGAGGCTATTTCAGTCTCTTGTGTTATTGACAAACTCCCTCCTTCTTGGAAAGATTTCAAGCATACCTTGAAACATAAGAAGGAGGAGTTAACTCTGGTTGAGTTGGGCAGTCATCTGCGCATTGAGGAATCTCTCAAGGTGCAGGATAATGACAAGCCAAAGAGTAGCAATGCTACTGGACCATCTGTTGTCAATATGGTGGAGCATAACAACTCCACCAGGTACAATGACAACAAAGGCAAACACAAGTATCATGACAACACAAGGGCAGATCCTAACAAGAAGGCAACACCTACTTGTTGGAAATGTGGCAAGACTGGTCACATTAAAAGGGACTGCAAGGGTGTTAAAATTGGTGGTAAAGCCAATGGATCAGGCACTAATGGTTCAGGGAGTGGTGGTTCAACCAACTCACTGAAAGGTCAGAATATGTTTAATAAGTCTTTTCAGATTTATTATGTTACATATGTATCTGAATCTTTTTATGTGCAGGATGATGATGTTGCGTGGTGGGTTGACTCTGGTGCAACAGTTCATGTGTGTAAAGATAGAAGCTGGTTCAAGACTTATGAGTCACTGAATGATGGTTCTATTCTTCACATGGGAAATGAGTCAACAGCCTTGGTGCATGGTCGTGGTTGTGTAGATCTTAGGTTTAGTTCAGGAAAGATTGTAACTTTGTTTAATGTTATTCATGTTCTTGATATCAGGAAGAACTTAGTTTCAAGTAGTGTTTTGAATAATCATGGATATAAACAAGTTATTGAATCTGATAAATTTGTTCTTTCTAAATGTGGTGTTTTTATTGGTTTTGGTTATTTATGTAATCAAATGTTTAGGCTTAATATTACCACTTACAGTGTTATTTCAGCTTTTGTGACCACATATGATCAGACTGATTCTACCCTTTGGCATGCTAGACTTGGTCATGTTCACTATAAAAGGATGCAAGATATGTCTAGGGATGGTTTAATCCCTGCTTTTGACATGGACACTCAAAAGTGTAAAACTTGCATGTTGACCAAGATAACCAAGAAACCCTTTCAGGGTGTTAGTCGTGAGACTAAGATCTTGGAGCTTATTCACAGTGACCTGTGTGATTTGCATGCCACTCCTTCTTTGGGGAATAAGAAGTACTTTGTGACATTTATTGATGATGCTTCTAGATTTTGTTATGTCTATTTATTACATACCAAGGATGAAGCATTAGATAAATTCAAAGTGTTTAAAACTGAAGTTGAATTACAACTTGGGTCTATAATCAAAAGATTAAGGACTGATAGGGGAGGTGAGTACATGGATACTCAGTACTTTCTGTCTGTTGGAATAATCCATGAAACAACTGCCCCTTATACTCCTCAGCAAAATGGTATTTCTGAAAGGAAAAACAGGGTGCTGAAGGAGATGGTTAATTCCATGTTGTCCTATTCAGGACTGAGTCAAGGGTTCTGGGGTGAAGCTATGTTAACAGCTTGCTATTTGCTAAATAGGGTTCCCAACAAAAGGAACAAAGTTACCCCTTATGAACTCTTGACTAAAAGGAAACCCAACCTGAACTATCTCAGGGTCTGGGGTTGTAGGGCTGTTGTAAGACTCCCTGATCCAAAGCAAAAGACTTTGGGTGAAAGAGGCATTGACTGCATCTTTGTTGGATATGCTGAGCATTCCAAGGCTTTTAGGTTCTATGTTATTGAACCTAATGAATATGTTTCAATTAACTCCATTATTGAATCAAGGGATGCAGACTTTGATGAGAATAGATTCTCATCAGTTCCTAGACCAAGTCAGAGGATTCCTAATGGAACTCATGACACTGGTGTATCAGAGGTACCTGATGATGAACCATCAGTGGTCCCTGATGAGGTTGTGGTTCAGCAACCTGAACCTGTGCTCAGGAAAAGCAAAAGGGTCAGGAGTCCAAAGTCATTTGGACCTGAGTTTCAACTATACTTAGTTGAAGGTACCAGGGATGAGGTCTCAGACCAATACTCCTATTGCTTCATTGTTGAGGATGACCCCAAAACATTTGAAGAAGCAATGAAGTCCCAGGATATTGCTTTCTGGAAAGAAGCAATCAATGATGAGATGGATTCCATCATGGGCAACAACACTTGGGTGTTGGTTGATCTACCTCCTGGTTGCAAACCTTTGGGTTGCAAATGGATTTTCAAAAGAAAAATGAAGGTAGATGGAACTATTGAAAAGTTCAAGGCTAGACTAGTCATTCAGGGCTTTAAACAAAAGTCAGGAATAGACTATTTTGATACTTATGCCTCTGTGGCTCGTATCAGTACCATAAGACTGCTGATTGCTATGGCATCTATTCATAATCTGGTTATTCATCAGATGGATGTGAAAACAGCTTTCTTGAATGGTGAATTGGAAGAGGAGGTTTATATGAACCAACCTCAGGGCTTCATCATGCCAGGCAATGAAAATAAGGTGTATAAACTGATTAAGTCTCTTTATGGACTTAAGCAGACACCTAAGCAATGGCATCAAAAGTTTGATGAAGTGGTTTTGTCTAGTGGTTATGTTCTTAACCAAGCTGACAAATGTGTATATAGCAAATTTGATGAATCTGGTAAAGGAGTCATCATTTGTCTATATGTTGATGACATGTTGATCTTTGGCACTGACCAAAATCAGGTTGACCTGGCAAAGGAATTTTTGTCATCAAGGTTCTCCATGAAAGACATGGGGGAGGCTGATGTTATCCTTGGTATAAGGATTAAACATGAAAGTAAAAGAATTTCTATCTCTCAGTCTCATTATATTGAGAAGGTACTGAGGAAATTCAATTACTTTGATTGTACTCCAGTGAGTACACCTATGGATACTTGTGAGAAGCTGATGCCTAATCATGGCAAGGCTGTATCTCAACTTGAGTATTCTAGGGTAATTGGCTGCCTGATGTATGCCATGACTTGTACAAGGCCTGATATTGGTTTTGCAGTGGGAAAATTGAGCAGGTATACTAATAATCCTAGTGCTCATCACTGGCAAGCAGTTCAAAGGGTACTGAAGTATTTGAAGAGAACTATGGATTATAGTCTCTCATATACTGGTTACCCATCAGTGTTGGAAGGTTACACTGATGCAAGTTGGATCAGTAACACTGAAGACAATTCGTCTACCAGTGGCTGGGTATTCCTACTTGGTGGAGGTGCAATTTCTTGGGCATCCAAGAAACAAACTTGCATCACCAGTTCAACAATGGAATCTGAATTTGTGGCTCTAGCAGCTGCTGGTAAAGAAGTTGAATGGTTGAAAAACTTGCTTCTTGAGATTCCTTTGTGGCCTAAACCTATAGCACCTATTTCTATCCGGTGTGATAGTGCAGCTACATTGGCTAAGGCTTATAGCCAGATGTACAATGGTAAGTCTAGACACTTAGGTGTCAGGCATAGCATGATTCGTGAGCTTATCATGAATGGGGTGGTATCTATAGAGTTTGTGAGATCTCAACAGAACTTAGCTGATCACTTGACGAAGGGTCTGGCTAGAGACTTGGTTATAAAGTCTGCTAAAGGGATGGGTTTAAGTCCAACTTAGTCACTGAATGCTAGGACACCCAACTCCCTCCTAAGGAAACTTAGGAGCTGAGTTCAATGTGGAAAGCTGAACATTCAGTGGACTGGTGCACATGTTTTATTTACATCCCAAGGTTGTGCTCAGAACCTGCTGAAAGGAGGATGAAGTCTTTACTTCTTAAATGGTTAATTTTCTTTGAAAAAGTGCTTGGCAGGAGCATGACTAAAGAGGAACCACCTATGTAAATGTTGAAGTTTTGCCGCTTCAGGAAGCTTTGGACTTTTAGCTTTTACAACATTTATGAATTTGGATATGGACACATGGCTTGTATAGTGTCAGGAGCTGTTAAGTGTTTGAAAACTTGTGTGTATTTTATCTTCAGGTATTCAAATGGGTTGAAGGGTTCAATTCTTAGAACACCCTGATTCTCGAATATTTGAACGTGTAATTTACTAAGATGGAAATTCAATCCTCAGGACATTTTCATTTATGCACATGTTTTGCTTGATGTTTGTTTTTCATGCAAAGGAAGTGAACTAAATTTGGGGAGGATTGTTGGAAAATTTAGCACACTTGTGGGATTAGTTCATACCTTGTAATGGGTTAGGAGGTACGGAGTGTACACCCATAAGGTCCATGAACACCCTGACTCTTATAGTGGTTTGTATTGGTAGTGCTAGTAGAAAGTACTGCTGGTGAAAGTACTGCTTAAGGAAAGTACTGCTTGTGGAAAGTACTGCTTGTGGCTTCCACTGATAAGCAGTGTTTCCACTGAAGTGGTGTATCCACTGATAGTGCTATGAAAGTACTGATAAGCAGTGTTTCCACTGATAGGTTGTACTTCCACTGCAAGTGAAAGTACTGCTAGTGGAAAGTACTGCTTATGGAAAGTACTGCTAAATAGCAGTTACAACTTCTTTATGACCACTTTTAATTGGTCATGTAACCACTAACAGCTATAATGGGGATAATTATGAGGCTATTAATGGGCCGATTAATACTCATAATTCCATTGGAATAGCTCAAGAGTAACCTCCTTTATATAGGAGATCTGAACATGCATGAGATATACACAGAAAACACTAAACACTTATAAGCGCAAGGGTTAAAGAATTGTGCCTAATTCTCTAACTGCATTTGGTCTTATCCCAAGTAGATATTCGTGATACCCAGGCATTAAGGTCGAATAGTTTACTTTGGAAAGTGATCACACGATTCCAAGTGATATCCGGTAACCACCTGGTGGTATCTGTTACTGCTGACCATTGTTTGTTTCTGCTGAAACAGTTGATCGTTTCTGCTGAAGTTGATTATCTACACCCTGATTTGGGACGAATAACCACCAACACTTCTTGCTTAAGTCGAAACCTAGTAAAACCCTTGTGATCGACTTCTTGGTGAAACCCTTGTGACCCTTCTTGGTTAAAACCCTTGTCGATCCTTCTGCTTGTTGTAACAAGAACCCTTGGTCGATCACTTGCTGTTGAACAACCTGGCTCTTGATACCAAATATAAACCACAGGTCTTGATTCACACGCACTGAAACAAGAATAAACAAATAAAACTGGAACAAACACAAACAATCATGCACACGTTTTCCTTGGAATATGCTTTCCTTTAATCAGTAAAAATATAGGCTCTAAAACTGATCGGTTTTTCTCATACATCCAACCACAAGCTCGGCTGGTATATATAGGTGTTTAGAATATGCTTTCTAATCCTACTACAATTCTAATAAAATACGATAGTCCTTAACAAATAAGGAATCCTAATTAAACTAGAATTGTAATTGTCCACATGCTTGGAATCTGTTTTGTCTTCCCATATGCTCGGTTAGACATTATGCCAACAGTTACTTACAGAGATTGCAGAACAGCAGACAAGGCAAAAACAGATGCACCAAACAATACATTTGAATGTTCCCTTGATGAGTCATTATCGAATACATCCACGAAGTTAAAATACTCTGTTAGTAGTCTTTGTTTAGCAACACTTCTGACCTTATAGGAAAGACCATTTAATGGGAATCCTTCCATGAGCAAAGCTATATAACATAGCAGACGATAATTTGGATAAATTACTGTTGGTGATGAAATTAAAAACTCTATATGTCATTAAATGTGAACCATGCTTAACGAGCATAGAGATTGATCTTTACGAAGAACACTGCCAGAATCCAGAACTGATTCCCAAGAAACAATGATTTTCATTAGTGTGCACAGTTGATCAATAATAGCATTCCCCATGTCTGACTCAGCATGTCGAACCAAAAAGCACCAAAGTTCCATAATAATCTCCCAACAAAGATGATGTGGATGGAAGAAATTTTCAAGCAAAAACGACTCAACTTCTCCGCAAACTAAAGTTGAAGAAGCCACAAGCATAAAGGTCTTCATTGCATGTATTACAGAAGAAAACATATTCTGATTACCAGAAGCGTGTAACAGAGGTAACGGCAAAGCAATAATAGATGAATAAACCTCTTCGTCGATGAGAATATTCAAAAGCCATTCTAGCTTTTTGGCAATCTCAAGTTTCACATCATCTTCCAGATCAAGAGCACTTTGCAGAAGATTAACAAATAAAGCAACATGACCAAGTAACAGTAGCTTTGACTCGGGCATTGAAGCACAAGTCAAAGAAAAGATAGCATCCATTGATTTGTCATCTTTAGGGACAAAAGTTAATGTTGTAATATCACTGAACAGCCAGTCAAGAATTTGACATTTATGCTTGTGTCCCAATTGCGCTGAATTTAACAAGGAATTGAGCAGATGAACTGACGTTGGCTCCAGAAGTTCTTGGGATGTGTAGTGGGAGATAATCCTCGCAGCAGATTTAAGAAGCTCGTCTTTACCTTTGAAAACTGAAAATGCTTGGGATGGGTAGTGGGAGATAATCCTCGCAGCATTAATCAAGTAAAATTTAACTGGAATGAATATTCTTTTAGCTTCAGCGGCAGAAACCGGCTCTATTAATGAAGACCAAGTCTGAGCAAGGGACAGAATAATGTCTGATATGTTCAGCTTCACTGATAAAAACCCTTTGCCTAGCTGAAGCAAAGTAACGACTCCTTTCCATGACAAATTTAGTACAGTCACTCAATTTCCACCCCGCAAGGATCCCCATTTCAACCAAATTTTCAACACTACATTTTGTTACACTGATAATATGATTCACATCGTCTGATTCTTTGACACTGCCATTATCATCCGACTTGCTGTTGTTGCAATATGCTTTGCATAGATATATACAACATCAAGGATCACTTGTGATGCCTTTAGTAGGATTTGTGTATATTTGGTTTCATATATTGTTTTAGGAAGCAGTGATGTTTTTATTCATTGCCGAAGTCCGGCATTGGGTGCTTTGTGTTGCAGTTATTCAAGGGTGCCATTGGGTTTCTTTGTGGCATTGACTGTAACCTCAAAGTATTGATCACATATTCACCAGGATACGAGAATGAGTTTACAGAAGAGGAAGTTTTGGTCTTCCTTTTTACCTTAAGAAATATGAGATTTAAAAATTGTGAAATTACGCTTATTAGACCTATTCACACACAATTACAATTATATCAATAGGTAGAGCTTTAGGTATAAGCAACTCTAATCCTAACCTTAAACCTAATGGGTACGGCCCATAGGGCCAACCCAACTATATTAGGTCTAATACGGCTAAACTAGAAACCATCATGATCAAATTTATGATTCCAAAATAGGAAAAAACTAGACAGCGTAATGTTATTTTTTTACAGTCTTGAGTCTTGACTAAATTGGCGCACTAATGACAGCATCATGTCATAATTTTCTACACTCTTGAGTCTTGACTAAATTGGACCACTAATAGAGTAAAAAAAGTTAAAATTGGACCACTAATAGAGTAAAAAAAGTTAAGTTTTATTAATTAAGTGGCGAATCACCTTACATATGTATCAAGAAATGACTGTAAATTTTCTATCGATTTGGTTTCTGAGCTGTATATATGAATACACTAATGCTCACATGCATAAAGGCACCCCCATATCTTTATTTTTTTTTATAGATATTGAGTACTAGTATATATGCATCACATGATTGTATTCCCATACTCGAATCCTAAATTTATGGTGTAACATTTAAGCTAGTGATTGTGGAAGGTTGGCTTACACACTGTTCTATTAAAAGGATACCAACCAATTTTCTTATTAACCAGTTTGTCTACTTTGATTGATTTTTTCTTAAGCTATCTATAGTTACACCATAGTTGAAACCGCATGGTAATTTTGCTCTTCTGTTGTTGTGACAGAGAATTCAAACACATGGTTCAGAAGTACTAAAGGCATCACAAGTGATCCTTGATGTTGTATATATCTATGCAAAGCATATTGCAACAACACCAAGTCGGATGATAATGGCAGTGTCAAAGAATCAGACGATGTGAATCATATTATCAGTGTAACAAAATGTAGTGTTGAAAATTTGCTTGAAATGGGGATCCTTGCGGGTGGAAATTGAGTGACTGTACTAAATTTGTCATGGAAAGGAGTCGTTACTTTGCTTCAGTTAGGAAAAGGGTTGTTATCAGTAAAGCTGAACATATCAGACATTATTCTGTCCCTTATATCATTGGCTAAAGGAGCTTTAAGTTGTGCAGCTCAGACTTGGTCTTCATTGATAGAGCCGGTTTCTGCGGCTGAAGCTAAAAGAATATTCATTCCAGTTAAATTTTACTTGATTAATGCTGCCAGGATTATCTCCCACTACCCATCCCAAGCATTTTCAGTTTTCAAAGTTAAAGACGAGCTTCTTAAATCTGCAAGTGACACTTTGGCAGAACTTTTGGAGCCAACGTCAGTTCATCTGCTCAATTCCTTGTTAAATTCAGCGCAATTGGGACACAAGCATAAATGTCAAATTCTTGACTGGCTGTTCAGTGATATTACAGCATCAACTTTTGTCCCTAAAGATGACAAATCAATGGATGCTATCTTTTCTTTGACTTGTGCTTCAATGCCTGAGTCAAAGCTACTGTTACTTGGTCATGTTGCCTTATCTGTTAATCTTCTGCAAAGTGCTCTTGATCTGGAAGATGATGTGAAACTTGAGATTGCCAAAAAGCTAGAATGGCTTTTGAACATTCTAATCGACGAAGATGTTTATTCATCTATTATTGCTTTGCCGTTACCTCTGTTACACGCTTCTGGTAATCAGAATATGTTTTCTTCTGTAATACATGCAATGAAGACCTTTATGCTTGTGGCTTCTTCAACTTTAGTTTGCGGAGAAGTTGAGTCGTTTTTGCTTGAAAATTTCTTCCATCCACATCATCTTTGTTGGGAGATTATTATGGAACTTTGGTGCTTTTTGGTTCGACATGCTGAGTCAGACATGGGGAATGCTATTATTGATCAACTGTGCACACTAATGAAAATCATTGTTTCTTGGGAATCAGTTCTGGATTCTGGCAGTGTTCTTCGTAAAGATCAATCTCTATGCTCGTTAAGCATGGTTCACATTTAATGACATATAGAGTTTTTAATTTCATCACCAACAGTAATTTATCCAAATTATCGTCTGCTATGTATATAGCTTTGCTCATGGAAGGATTCCCATTAAATGGTCTTTCCTATAAGGTCAGAAGTGTTGCTAAACAAAGACTACTAACAGAGTATTTTAACTTCATGGATGTATTCGATAATGACTCATCAAGGGAACGTTCAAATGTATTGTTTGGTGCATCTGTTTTTGCCTTGTCTGCTGCTCTGCAATCTCTGTAAGTAACACTTGATTTTAGCCCATTTCCAGGGAGTAAAGTCTATTTTGTTTAATTTTGGGCTAATGCTTGTAAAAATGCTAACCAAGTTTCCTCAAACATGTATCCTCATTCACAAACGAAGTACAAACTTTCCATTTTTTCTGGTTTGGGAAATTGTTAAACTTAGTCAGTAAGTGAATTTGACGCAGATACAACATCCAACAACCAGATTAGAAAACGGAAAGTTGGTTACTACAAACAACAAAACACTAAAATGTTGGTTACCCAGTATATAAACAAACCTCAAGTTTTATAGTAACTTTAAAAACTTAGCGTAAGTTTGTACCTTTATATGACTCAAATATACTGTTACCCATAATAGAAGTTTGAGGAAAGTTGGTTAACTCTCACGTAATTAACTCATTATTTAATTTAGTCTTAATTACCTTTCGCTAAAATTTCCACCTCAGGCAGGTGAGCATATTAGACAAAGAAATGAAAACAATAAAGCTATTAAGCACCATCAAAGGACCAGTACCGTAAGCTTCTCAGTGAAACATTAGGGATCATTTCTAGCATGAAGCATCTGTATACATATGATGAAATGGGAAGAGTAATTTTGCAGCTTCAAAGTCTTTTCATCTCAAAGTCTGCTGTTACAGATTCTGGATTGTCGAAGTGCAAACCAAATTTGGCTGCTTTTGTGGCGGGACTTGGTCACATTCAATTTGAAGATAACTGATAATAATTCAAAGGTTTCAGCTTCATGGGAATTGTTTCACACGCTATTAAAAGAACGACATTGGGCTTTAGCTCATCTGTCAATGACAGCGTTTGGTTATTTTTCTGCACGTACTAGTTGCAACGAGCTTTGGAGGTTTGTACCACCAGATGCAGCATTATCGTTTGATTTGGAGTCTGGAGTTGATGTAAATGATGAAAGGTTTATATCTGAGTTTAAGGTGTTCTTTGAAAAGGAAGTGGCTAATGTCAAAACTACCCGTGGTTCAAATGAGCTTGCGCTGCTTGTTAAAAAAGGTCTATTGCTAAAGCAAATGGCCCACAAGATGATGACCATCGCTAGTGATGCAATGGAGATAGATGATACAGCACAAACTAACAAGAAAAGAAAATTTCCAGATGGAATAGGTGAGGGAGTTTCGTTGTTGCAGAATGGCTTGAGGGCAATTGCTAGCGGCCTTAGCTTGTGGCAGGAAAATCAGTTGGATTATCCGGATCTTTGTGGCGAGTTTTTGACTCGGTTTTCTAAACTTGAAGATGCTGTTGGACAAATGGCTGCAACCATTTCTCAAACTGGGTAAGTTTCCACCTTTATTGATTTATAAGATGTATTGTATAGTTGATGCTATCAGCAAATTTAGAAGTAACTACCATTCATCTACTAGTTTCTCTTAGAACTTGAAACATGTGAGACAGTAGTAGGAAAAGCATACGGAAACTATAGTTACAACTCATCTCTTTTTGAAGAAAAAAGAACTATAGCAGAGCGGTAGAAGACAAGTAATCAACGTGAATACAAATTTAACATCCAAATAAAACTCATAAAACAATCTCGTTCATTGTAGACCACAAAAGTTAAATATCAAAAGCTAGTATGAGCATTAATCTGAGCAACTCATATCATAACTGAACATAATATATAATAATTAATAGATAATTTGGACCAAAAGGACTGTGATAGATGTCTTTTTAATTCATTTTAAGCATTCCTAACTCCTCTTGCATGATTTCACTTGCAATGTCATCAGCTCCGACTTGCTGCTTCTCGGTTGGCCAGTCTCCTGATAATTGTTCATATGAAAAGATATATCAGAAAACAATGTTATATATGTGCGTATTGATTCTCTCCAAATAATAAGTCCATAAGGCTTATATATGTGCGTATTGCGTGTTTATATAAATAGAAACAGATTGTTTTTCTAGACTTTTACACTAGTAAGAACCATTTTATATGACAGTGAGGAAAAAAATTGGAAATTAAGTATAATTTAATTAACAGATACGCAGTGCGTGTTGTATATATACATACCTGTCGGAGGAGGAGAAGGTGGGTGCTGTATCTCCAGTGCCTCCTTAACTTTCCCTACAGTCTGATTTATAGCAAAAGTGATCAACTCTCCCGACCGCTGCATTTTCTCCTGCAATGGTTGGTTGCCCTCAACCAACATCCGTAATACCAGGGTAATAACTGAACCACCTGTGGTGTGGCCATCAGCGCTGATGGAAAACCCTGATATCAGCACGGAATCTTCTTCAATCATGTTGCCAGGGCTGAGGAGATCATAAGTTTTCATTGAAACAGTGGACCACAACACTAGTGATCCAGACCGGTTGACATTCACTTCTTTGATCAACATCTCATTGCTCGAACCGTGAATCTGTTACACATCATCAGATGTTGTAAGGAGTTAAACCTAAGTGTGTGTGTGTGTGTGTGGGGGGGGGGGGGGGGGGGGGGGTCATCAAGTGAACAACTAATTACCATAGAAGCAGATATGTTGTTCCTGGAGTCACCACCAGTTGAGTATTTTCTCAATGTACATAGTTTTCTAAGCCCCCCAAGCACGTCCCACTGTCACAAAAATGAAGATTGAAATGTAGTAAATATGCGTATAGCTTGTGCAAGTGTGTGTTGGTTTATTAATAGTAGTACGTACCTCATGTTGTATGCGTTCATCTCCAAGCGTCTCAAGCACAAACTTGGGAGAATGTCTTACACTGAAGGCCACCACACCAGCCGCAACTTCAAAATTGGCAGAGGACTTGTAGAGACTGGCATAAACCTTCAAGTCCTCAGAACCAGTAACAGACCTCCATAGGATGGAATTACCGTCGTCATTAGGACTAACATTCTGAAACAAGCCACTCACCATGATCTCCCCAAACTCCATCAAAGCTATCTTCTCTTCAATCCATGGAGCCTCTGTTCATGCATTGAATTGTGGAGTTAGGAGGAGACTTCAACTAAAAATTGCTCACAACCAATCCAAATAATCACTAAAATATTTCTTCTTAAAATGACTTTTAGTATACAAAATTAAGGAAGTAAGAATCCAAAACAAAACACTCTGCTTGCTCGATTAAAGAAAAAAAAAACACATAGCCTACAGAGATATCCAAACCAGCATGCTGTAGATCATATTAATGATAAATGTAAGTACCTTTTCCTACAAAGCATGGATCTTTAGCGTGACAGGTATCGTTTATATGTGACCCTCTTTCAATTGATCTTTCAAGACACGCTACCATTCGTTCGGCTCCAAATGCGAATCCACTCCTGATTAGATGGTCGTAGAACAACGTTTGGCTTGGCAGTGATTCTTCAACTTTCATATGTTCCACCCATGTTACCTCTTGTTCATAACGAATCATGTTTGTGTGTATAAACGATGTGTGTGTGCATTCCGTATGCAAACTAATTACTACTAACCTTTGATGATTCCTCAGATATCCTCTGAATCAAGCATCCAGAAGGAAGGCGACTATAAGCAAGTATTTGGGTTGCGAACATGTGAAACTTCTGCAATGACCCACGTGCCTTGATCAATTTGGATACACGATCTAAGGACAGTGAACTTCCTGTTGGCAACCCCGGGTAAAGTGGCTTGCATCTCTTTGTAGAGCTGTGTATGTGCAACACATTCATTCATTCATTCATGAAGCAAAAAAAGTGTAATGGTAGGTATGAATTAGAAAGCAAAAGTATATATGATTACATACCATGCGCAAGGTCCCGTGTGGGTTATCCAGTGATAATCCAGGTGACAAGAGTTTTATCATTGTCTCTTTCGCAACAATGTTTGGAAAGTGGTAAGTCCAATCATCCTAGAAAACAGTAAAAAATTATGAGTGAAATTCTATCTAATTGACATAGATGACGATATGAAAAGATTGTTTGTTACCTGAGCTAGCATATCAGCAAGGTGGGAGGGATCCATCTGAACAAGAGCAGAAGCGCGGGGTGCTTCAGTGGTCCATGACGATTTGTTTATGTATTTGTTGGTCCACCACTGAAAGGCTTGTTGATACTTGTGTAGAACAAAGACATCCCTTCCATCGTCGGCCTCCTCGGACTTGATCCAGAAATCATCTTTTATAACTTGACACAGCTCATGGACAGCAGAAGTCACACAGTATTTACCCGCCATTTTGTCTCTCTTTGTTTTACAAGATGAGAATAAATGAATGAATGAATGACCCCCTTATTTATAGCCCCTTTTTCTCCTCCTCCTTTTTTTTTTTTTTTTTTTTTTCTACAAACAAAACACCACAACCACCAGTGGATCAATTTTCCTTGTTTTAAATAAATCTCTTCTTATAATCAATTTATTAAACAAGTCTAAGATTGATTTTGTATTTATTCATATTTTCGATCGATCTCACTTTTTCAACATCTCAAATCTACATACGTAAACCTAACCCAGATTAATTAGCAAAAATTGGGTCATCATCATTGGGTTGAAAGATCAAAAATTGGGTCTTTTTTCTTGAGTGGGTCAAATGGGTCATACCGTTTAAGTAGGGGGTGGTTCACACATTCTAGGGTAAAATTCGGTCTCATTGTGTGTCCAGAATTGTTTGTTTTGAGGGTTAAACAGGTTACTTATGTGTCGCGGAGGTGGAGGTTGGGTTTCATGGTTTTTCGTGCTTTTCGTCCGGCCAAGGTTTTATTTTAGTCTGTTAATTTTTCGCATCTATGATATTCGTTTTTTGGTACATAATCTGATGCCAAAATGAGTAACCAAATGATGAACAACTACACGTAATAGTCTTTTAAGAACAAGGAATTTAGCATGTTTAAGGAATTGTAAGTTTGTAACAATTGAGCATATTTACTACACTTATAGATCACTTTTGAACCACAGGAATTTGAGACTTAAGGTACATATTTAGCATGTTTAAGGTATAAGTTACAATGGTTTCGGCATTTCCTCTTTCGAATTTTTATGTCTTTTTAAAAGTAGACCCATCGACATTGCTTTGAGCTTGTTTGTTACTTCTGTAAAAGTTGGTCTGTTATCCGGGTCATGTGACCAGCACTCTTCCATCAAACCTTTCCATCTTTTTTGTCACAGTCTTCTGGTATATGGAGCCGTAGCATATCACTCACAATTCCACCTTCATAGCCATAGACGGAACTTGAACATTTTCTTGGAGGGGGCCGAATTTATTTTGGGAGGGCCGAATCAGAGATTTGTTTGTAACCTCAACAAAATTACCCTTAAAACCTATAATATTTACACTAGGTGCCGCAAATTTTGGGGGGGCCGGGGCCCTCCCCGGTCTCCATTAAGGTCCGTCCTTGTTCATAGCATATGATCACATCATAAAACGCTCATTAACAGAATAGCACCACAATGCAAAGGTTTACCTATGATGGCACCACAATGCATATCAGCGTAGGGTCTTCAGGCAAAATCTCCCACATTGCAATGCCAAATGAGAATACATCCACCTGCGACAATCCACAATCGGAAAAGAATAAGAATAAAGCAAATACAAATTCTAAGATGACGAACACATTAATTCTAATAAATGCAATGAAAACGTGAGAGTTTAACCTTACTTTCTTAGAAACCCGAACACTGGTTCCATTTAGGAGCTCTGGAGCCATCCATGGAAGTGTTCCACTTCCACATACACCACCCGAAACAAATGTGTTACGTTTAATTCTTGATAAAGCAAAATCACCAACCTATGCAATATAAAGCATCCTGTAAACCACGCTAAAAAAATGTTCAGATTCGCATCAACATTGCTCTTTGTTCAATTATTGATGACCACATCCAACTACACATATATACGAGATTCAAGCCATATCCTTAGCTGCGTCCAGGGGCGGAGCTATGTGAGGACCGGGGAGGGTCCCGGCCCCCCTAGGTCTAAGTCCGTTAGTGTATTTATTTGCGATTTCATGTGTATTTTCGGAAAAAAATTTATTCGGGCCCTCCCATTTAATGTATTTCTCGAAAAAAAATTGTTTCGGCCCTCCCACGGAAATTTTTCTAGCTCCGCTACTGGCTGCGTCTAAATGTCTAATGAACCTATGGAATATAAAGCATCCTGTAACGTCGTAACCATATTCGTTAAACAGGTTATGGACGATATATTATCTGTAAGTGAATCACATTTTATTCGATTCTTATAATGGAATTGAAACAGACCTGCCCTTTTCACCCAAGAAATTTGATATAAGGGATAGCCATTTTTCATGTTTGTAGGTTCCATTATGTGCATGAAAAACAATATAATGTTTTTTAGAAAAAAAAAGGCCCCTAAATTTTACAATCTTTATCAGATACCTCCTCATTTTTTAAGTTTTTGTTTTCACAAATTTGACACATATATTTTTATGTGTTTTTTTTTTTGCTCCATCAAATTTCTCCACCAAATTTATTAAAGTTTGACCAAAATTAGTTTAGATTTGACTTTTATTAACCAATCAAATCACACGATTTTGCTTACGTAGCGAAATCGAGCTCTCCTATTGGCCCAATTGTTTTTTCAATAAGAATGAATTGACAAAATAACTCCAAAATAATGAAATTCTTTTATTATATAAAAGATGTTAAAGGTTCAAAATGTAATAAAAATCAAAAAGTTTATACAATCAAAACTTTTTAAACCCATAATATTTAAAACTATAAGCATAGAGAGGCATGTTTATAAGATGTAAATCTCTTCTTTGCATCTCTCTCACTTTATAGAGTCTTCTCCACATTCAATTGTTCTTCACTTGTCAATGTAGGAAAAACATCTAACAAAGCATTGAGTTGATTGTATTTTTATAAAGAAAATAAACAACTAAGAGCCTTCGGTATCGTAACGCAAGCTTACGTTAAGGCTGACGTGGAGGTAAGTTAACGTGAGTTAACATCAAGTTATTACATCGCCCTCCTCAAGTTATGCTCGAGTTATAACTTTGCATTACCATGGCTTGAGTTATAACTTTGCGTTACCATGGCAACGCTGAGTTATAGTAGCTAATGGACAAAAAAGTGGTGTTTATGTGTGTGTAATTTGTAAATATTTAAATAAAGGTGGAGCCCAAAATGTTGAGTTTTGATTGAGTTATGATAAAAAGTGTTTTTTGTGAGTTAAGATTGAAATGTTAAAACTGATGTGACGCTGACGATTGTTTCTTTTTATGAAAAGAATACATTCATCCTAAGTAAGAAAATATGTAGTGACATCTTGTTTTAGATTGTTGATTGCTAAAAATTTACTCACGTTAGGTTCACTTTGGCTTTTTCACTGAATTTTGTAGATTTGGCTTCACATAATGATAAAGCCAAATCTTATATGGTATTTTAAACAAATGATTTAATTATTAGTACTAATTAGAAGTCTAAAACTCGATTTGGAACTTTTACATAAAAAAGTTGATAGCAAAACTTGATTTTACAATAATTAAGTCTACCATTACTAAGTCTAAAAAAATCCCAAAAGAAGCTATTGTGGTCATGAGAATAACATATATGCGACCATTTAAGTGTATCGTATAAAACTATATACTATACATACATTATATATACATAAACTACTATAATCATACAAGCTATAATATAAAGTTAAGATGATATATTGTTACTCTTATACTCATACTTAACACAGTCTTACGTAACGTTTGGTATGTTGTAATCAAAGTAAGAATGAAAAATTACTATGTAATGATTCGTTGCAAGACTCACTACATCAATTTAGTTTCATTCCTTATAAGTCCTCTTATTTTTTTTTCATCACATCTTGTAATTACATAAAAATCATCATTAACGAACTCAATTAAATAAATTTCCTATTATCGCTATTTTACTCTTTTTCTTATAAAATAGCGATAATGAATCATTACGTTGTATTATTCATTCTATTAACCAATACATAAACATTGTGAGACATATAAAAAGTTTAAATATAGAATTGTATAGTTAATAAATATCAGGAGTGTTTAACATTCATCTTATAGTATAAAACAATATGTTTATACAAAGTAGAATATTAAACACCCATAATATTTAAAACTATCTTTACTACTTATAATGCACGAAGGTACCTTACTCTTAATTTTAAGATGTACAAGAAATTAAGCATGGTTTACAACACTTTAATGCACCCAATTTTCAGAATTACAACAAAGTAAGCATATTGTACAACAAAATAAAGGGTGGTGTCATTTTAAGATCAAAATTCTATCAAACAACATTAATGCTATTAAAAACACCATTTTACCAAAAATTACAACCTTTTAAGCACAATGTACAATAGATGCAACCAATTTTCAGATTTACAACAAAATAAGCATAGTGTACAACAAAATAAGCATGATGTAATTTTCAGGCTTACAAAATTAATGCTATTAAAGTGGTCAATGTTATTAATGACTATAATGACTACTACTAACAAGAAAATAAACATAGTGTACAACACTTTAATGCACATAATTTTCAGACGTACAAGACAAAAAGCATAGTGTACAACAAAACACCACATTAATGCTATTTAATGTAGTCAATTATTTAACTAGTCAATAAATACAATTAATGCAGTTATTAAAACACCTCTTACATAAGAAATACAAATTATCAAGCATATTATACAACCAAATTAAACGCAATTCATGTATTAAATTTCACTACTAATAATAAAGCACATTATACACATATTCAACCCCGAACGGGCAACGGGTCAAATGGGTTTGAGCGGGAATGGACGCAGACCAAACGGGCCCGAACATACACGGGCCAACGGGTTGAGCCCGAACGGGCACAGGCTATACGAAATTCTTGATATCTATAAATTTATTGTTAAAAAGAACATAATAAATTAAAATACATTATTCATCAAAAAAATTTATTTCATAGTACGCGCCGCTGCAACGCGCGGGTACCCTGCTAGCATAAGCAAATAGAGGCATGTCTGATGTAAATAACTTCAATGCACCTCCCCTACTTTATAGAGTCATCTCCTTATTCAGTTGTTCTTTACTTGTCGATGTGGGACAAACACATTTAACAATCTTACTTTCACTAAAGCATTGTGGTTGTATATTTTCATTTTCATGAAAGAAAGAGTTAATTACATAAATCGTCCTTGTGGTTTGGTAAAAGTTACGGATCTTGTCTCTGTGGTTTTTTTTAGCGGGTTTCGTCCCTGTAGTTTACAAATCTTACGGATCTTGTCCCCATGTCTGACCCGATCTCGAAAAAAGACCTCTCATGCAAATACTCCCTAACATGAAGGCTAACATTGTATTTTGGTTTTAACGATCGTTATACAAACCACAAGGACGATTTATGTAATTTAATCTTTTAAAAAAAAAATATTTTTAATTTTATTATTCAAAATTTTTTTAATTTTATTACGATTAAATTTTTTAATAAAAAAAACTTTTTTTAAAAAAAACAAATTTTAATTTTATTATAATAAATTAAAAAAAAACAAATTCTAATTTTATTATAATAAATTAAAAAATTATTTTTAATTTTAAAAAAAATCAAAAAAATTATAATAAAACTAAAAAAAAATGATTTTAATTTAATTATAATATTTTTTTAAAAATTGCTTTTCTTTTAAAAAAATTAATTTTATTAAAAAAAATTAAAAAAAACAAAAAAAAACTCTTTTTAATTTTATTATAGAACGGATGAAGGCGTATAAAAAAACGTTTTTATACGGTTTTGTCCGTTTTATACGTTTCATTTGTTTTTATACGGTTTCGTTTGTTTTTGTATGAAAATGTATGAAAACAACGTACAAAATGTATGAAAACAACGTACAAAAATGTATGAAAACGTAAAAAAACGAACGAAACCGTATAAAACGGATGAAAACGTACAACAAAGTTGTTTTTGTACGTATGAACGTTGTTGTACGTTTTCATACATTTTTGTACGTTGTTTTCATACATTTTTGTACGGTGTTTTCATACATTTTCACACAAAAACGAACGAAACCGTATAAAAACAAATGAAACGTAAAAACGGACAAAACCGTATAAAAACGTTTTTTTATACGCCTTCATCCGTTTTATAATAAAATTAAAAAAAAAGTTTTTTTTTTGTTTTTTTTTTTTAATTTTTTTTAATTTTTTTAAAAGAAAAAACAGCTTTTAAAAAAAAACATATTATAATAAAATTAAAATTATTTTTTTTTTAGTTTTATTATAATTTTTTTGATTTTTTTTAAAATTAAAAAAAAATAAGAAATAGTTTTTTAATTTATTATAATAAAATTAAAATTTGTTTTTATTTATTTATTATAATAAAATTAAAATTAAATTTAAAAAAAAAAGTTTTCTTTTTTTTTTATTAAAAAATTTAATAGTAATAAAATTAAAAAAAATTTGAATAATAAAATTAAAAAGAAAAAACTTAAAAAAAAAAAAATAGTAAATTACATAAATCGTCCCTGTGGTTTGTATAACGATTGTTAAAACCAAAATATAATGTTACCCTGCATGTTAGGGAGTATTTGCAAGGAAGGTCCTTTTTGAGATCGGGTCAGATATGGGGACAAGATCCGTAAGATTTGTAAACCACAAGGACGAAACCAGCTAAAAAAAAACCATAGGGACAAGATCCGTAACTTTTACCAAACCACAAGGACGATTTATGTAATTAACTCTAAAAGAAATAAACAAGTAAGAAGTCAGTGTAAACATATCAAGAATATAACTTAACACTCTAATGTTCAATGATTGTTTCTTCTATGCAAAGAATACAATAATCATCGAAACTTCGAAAGTATAAAACTATGTAGCAGATTTTGTAAATTTTGGCTTCACATAATGATAAAGCCAAATCCTATATGGTATTCTAGTTTTATGACTATGGACAATGGACATAACCTTAAAATATCGACTAGCTAGATAAGCACGCCTCTCTAACATAAACTTTGTATTATACATTTATACACCCAAGTCTATACTCTATACAACAGATGTAAGAATAGATCGAATTTCACCTGCTCAAACCCTTTGTATCTTCTACTATAAATACCGAAACATAGTTTAAAACCGAAAAAGAAGTACACGCCTTGTGAGATTGTTGGAGAAGTTTATAAAAAGCAACTTGTCAATGTGTGTTACAAGGCAACTTTATTGTGTGTTTCCGGTAAAATTTAGGTGTTGCATTCGGTCATTTAGGATGCATTGTTTGTGTCTTTCGTTTCGTGTATCAGCAAGCTTGGTCATACTTAAGTCTCAAATATCGAGCTGGGATTATTGGGTTTTCACCAACATTTAGTAGCAGTATTGCATAAAAAACATTCTTACCTCGCTATGTATATTTACTCACATGTCATTACAAAACATCATGCGATCTAAGAAAGATTGTGTGTCAACAGCCTCCCACCTTGAGCATAGCTTGCGTGTGCTTTATCGAATCTACGTCCAGCAATCACTTTGTCCTTGCCGTGATTTTCACGTAAATATTTTTAACCATTTTCCCGAAAACAAAAGCCATAAAAGAACATTATTTCCTTTTTCAAAACATACTAACTTAGTATGTACTAATGCTGTTTTTGGTTAGACAAGAAAGTGCAAAATTGAGGACTATGGCTGGACAAGCAAAGTTGTTGGGCACATTACTTGGAGTAGGTGGTGCAATGTTGTTATCTCTATGCCATGGAACAATTATTATTATTATTATATATACTAAATAGCGTACATATTTGTATGCAAAAGCAAGTGCATCAAAAGCAAGTGCATTAATTGCCAACTTTCACAACTTGGCAGAAATAGTCCCTGAAGTTTAAGTGGCGTTGCAAAGTAAGTCCAAACATTAAATGCAAAGTTTCACAACTTGGCAAAAACAGTCCTTGAGGTCTAAGCGTCGTTGCAAAGTAAGTCCAAACATTAAATGCAAAGTTTCACAACTTGGCAAAAATAGTCCATAAGTTTTAAGTGTCGCTGCAAAGTAGTCCTTTAAAGCCAATCCCGCTGCATCGCGCGGGTTTCCAAACTCGTTATACCTATTGGTGGATCAAGCATTCACTTAGGAATTGCTAAGAATGCAAACACAAATGATGCTAATCATAGTCATGGGAACATCATTGGACCTGTTATGGTCATCATAAGTGCTTTAACATGGGCAATTTGGTTCATTATTCAAGTAAGCCACTACAAAAAATTGTTTTAACAAAGTTTTTTTTTGGAACAAAGTTTTAACAAAGTTTATAAAAGTTAATAAACTCGTGAGTTAATTAACAACGTACATTTTCAGGCTAGAATGAGCAACGAGTATCAAGCTCCTTATTCAAACTCGGCATTGATGTCGGTGATGGCCACCGTTGAATGCATGCTTCCTATTTGGCTATATCGTTGAACATAGGATAAGTGAATGGTCGTTGTTTCTGGCCATTAGAGCCGGGGCAAGTGTCTAAGGGGTATGTTATGTGACTTAAATAAAATGTGACTTACTTATAGGTTCATGAATTGAACTTATTGTTAGTTAACCAAATTCATTGCAGGGAGTTGTATGTTCGGGAATAGGAGTTTGCATGATGTCATGGTGTATCGATAGGAAAGGACCGCTCTTTGTTTCGGTGTTTAGCCCCTTGTTGTTGGTTATCGTTGCAGCGCTCAGCTGGACATTTCTACGAGAGAAACTATACCTTGGAACGTAAGTTTTACATAAAATAACTTTTACTCGGAATGAAGTCAGAAAAAACCATATAAGAAAATGGCCAAAATTTGTCACTTCATACAAAATAATAATAATAATTGAAAAATGGGCACAAACGTACTTTTGCGGCGTAGTGTTAATTCTCGTAAAATCTTTCCAAAATGCAGCTGGTCATTAGAAAATGTGTACATACTTTTATTTAGTTTTACTTAAATGCACCTGGTCATTTTAAATTCTGGTTCCGTCACTAGTCTCATTTTTCTATACCAAAAGTTTTAAACATCTTTAGCTTAGCAAATAACTCATTTTGCATGTTGCAGGGTGTTAGGGTCAATACTGATTGTAATTGGACTCTATGTTGTGCTTTGGGGAAAGAGCAAAGAAATGGACCCTCCGCAACAACAAGAATTGCTAGACACAAAGGAAGACATGGAAATGCAGTGATTTGGTTTTAGAATGAAATGAAAATGATGAATGTGATCTCTTGATAATTTTTAACTTTTGATACTTATATTTGTACCCAATGATAGAGGAGATTACTAGCTAAATATATTGAGGCAATTATAAGCTATTATAATTATTTTTAAAAAATTATCCTATGTATTACAGTCTTTTTAAGATTATTGGGCCATTCATGCATTGGGCTATATAATACACAATTCAGAGCTTCAACTTTTTGGCCTGCAAAATCTACCACTGTTAAATGCTTAAATAGACTTTGTAACACTATGTAGTAGTCTAAAGTTAAACATAACAATAAAGATCAAGGCATCAAGCTGAGCTTATTTGAGTTGTTTAATTAAGCTTTTTTGTGGGCTTATAAGCTTATATGTTATCGTCTTATTTTCATAAGTTCTATTTGTGTGGCTTAATTTGGCATCTATGGGCTTATATAAGTTTCTTATGTCACAACAAACTCATATAAGGCGACAAATTTCAAAATAAGATAGCAAAATAAATATAAGTCGAAAACATATAAGTTTATAAGCCCATAAAGAAGTTTAAACAAACACCCCCTTAATGATAAATAATTTGGGTCATAAAGATGTTATTAATCTTGTGTCTAAACATGCATAATACTATCATATTGGTTGCAGCTAAGAAAATCAGTTTTATTACAATAAAGTAATAAAACAAAATAGTTTTTAGTCTTTTTTTTCCCATTAAGTGTTGGCGTGATAACTATGCTTTTCACTTGTACCAATATTTTTCTTTTGAAAAAGGCGGATATATTAAAACACTAGCAAGAAGCTAGGAACTTACAAAGTTACAATGTGGGGATTTTTAAGCCATATTTGTTATTCGAATTTGCTTTGTTACACTGAGACATTATGTCGGTCGTTTGGTTACAAATTGACTCAAATGTGATAAAACTACGAGGTATTAAACTGACCTTTGCAAAATTCTAGTGGTTTTTTTTTTTTTTTTTTTTTTTTTTTTTTTTTTTTTTTTTTTTTTTTTTTATCTTATCAAAACAACATTAATAAACGCACCTATATCATCTACTCTGCAAATGTCTTTGACGAGACTTTAAAAAACAACGTTTTGGTTGACGGATACACTCATATATCAATATATGTCAAAGACCGTGAATTGACATATCCAATATAATTTACAAGAGAATTGGGTTGACATGTTAAATACTAGGTATTGATATGCATAAATTATTAGAAGTTTTGAGAAACTTGTAAAAAGGAAGCATCGCTAGTATCAACTAAGTGTTAGCTCATTAGAAGATATGGAGATATAAACAAATTTCAGCTGACACATAGTACAATGAAACTACATTTCAAAGGAAACTATCAAAACATCCAAACTAAAGGTAAATTATAAAGCGAAAATTACGTGAGTAACCATTATTGAATGTGTACTTTTTGTTCCTTATCAACAATACCCACTCATGTCGCGTAAATCCATACCCGACGTAAACGATACAAACGTGTACGTCTAAGATTGAAAGTTTACAAAATAAAAGCATAATGTCGGGTAAATTTATACCCGACATACGCGACATTAACTTTTTATACAAAATATTACCTAAAAAAACCAATGTCGTGTAAAAAAATGTAGTACATACCCGACATTGACTATGCTACCAACTTTGACTAAAAACATACAAAACCCACCCTTTAACTTTTTGATAATTACAACTTTTTTATATAACAAACTTTATTTGTCAAATATTTAGTAAATAATTCTTTAATGAAAAAAATATCGTTGCGAAGAGCCCTAAATAACGAGCAAAACAAGCCCAATATTAACATGCTTTTGACGTACGTACGATTTTATAAAAAATGTTGAAGTTTGATATAAATATATTTAAAAAAAATAAAATAAAATAAAAACTTTCAAAACACATTCTTAAACCACAGGGGCCAAAGACGTACAATTTTATAAAATAAGAATATTGTTTGGGAATAAAAACATAAACATTCATAAATTAAAAACAATATATTTTTATTCATAAAACTAAAAATGCTAACTTTTTTTTTATATAAAATTAAAATTTTTATTCATAAATTAAAACATTACATAGAAAATATAAAACGTAAATGTATGAAATAAAAAGTTTATGAATGTTTATTTTTTTATTTCATACGTTTCAACCGAGGGCTAGTCATGTCTAGTTCTATAAAAAGCTTAAAAAAAGTTTATGCATATTTATATTTTATATGTAATGTTGTTAATTTGTGAATAATTTTTTTTTTGTTTATATAAAAAAAAAGTTGCCATTTTTTGTTTTATGATTAGAAAGGATACCGTTTTTAGTTTATAAAGTTTACGTTTTTATTTCTAAACGATATTCCTATTTTATAGAATTTTGTGTGTCTTTGGCCCCTGTGGTTTAAGAGTGTGTTTTGAAAGTTATTTTTTTATTAATTTATTTATTTTTTAAAATATATTTATATCAAACTTCGAACATTTTTTTATAAAATCTTACATACGTCAAAAACATGTTAATATTGGGCTTGTTTTATTCGTAATTTAGGGCTCTTCGCAACAATATTTTTTCATTAAAGAATTCGATTGATATTTACTATATATTTGACGAATAAAGTTTGCTATATAAAAAAGTTGTAATCATCAAAAAGTTAAAGGGTGGGTTTTGTAAGTTTTTAGTCAAAGTTGGTAGCATAATCAATGTCGGGTATGTAGTACATTTCTTTTACACGACATTGGCTTTTTTGGGTAATATTTTTGTATAAAAAGTTAATGTCGGGTATAAATTCACCCGGCATTATGCTTTTATTTTATAAACTTTCAATCTTGGACGTACACATTTGTATCGTTTACGTCGGGTATGGATTTACATGACATGGGTGGGTATTTTTGATAAGGAACAAAAAGTATGGGTGTTTGCAGACACACACGTTCACAAATGGTTACTCAAGTAATTTTCACAACTATAAATATTGACTACATTAGCTAAAAACAAATGCATATGAATCACGATAATATATTGGTTTTATATTCAAGCATATTTGACCACGAGTATTAGATGTTGACATCGAGATTAGAGATGATACATGTATACACTGCCATTTCACTTTTTTAAATACGGACGTAACATGAAAATTAACTAGGAGAGCCAAATAACTAGGAAACTAGCTACTCTTAAAGTACCAAAATTTGGGGGAGCCATAACCCTCCCGAGCCCCTATGAAGGTCCGTCCATGTTGATATGTGGCTCACAGGCAACACGTGATATTGGTACATAATTGAGGAATTTTATCGTCTATTATTGATTTCTATCATACCTAGGTTCATAGATTTCAACTCATTCGTTATTATGTTATGTGGCATCATAAATCATATCGTTTTGTTTTAGTGTCTAAAACATATACGCTTGTGTTTCATGTTTTGAGTAAATGACATCTATTTTCGAGCTGTAACAACGCCGTTTCAATCAATATGCGTGGTCAATCGTTTTATGTCGGTAACTAGTAGAGTTGAGATTAATATAGATCTCATATTTGACATAGATCCAATAAATCAATCTTAGCTATCCATTTTTTTTTATCAAAATTAATAAAAAAATTATTTTCACCATTTTTTTTAAATAACATATTTTGCAAACGGTAAATCTTCAAACTACAAAAAATACACCATCGTGACGAGAATTAAATTATCTTTCTATAGATATGTACTTCTTTATATTTTCGACAAACTATTTTTTTCAAAAATGCCGCCCAGAAAAATCACATATGATTTGTAAAATCATATATGATTTTCAAAAATCACATGTGATTTGTAAAAATCAAATCCCATGTGATTTTTTTAAATCATATATGATTTTTAAAAATCGAATCACATATGATTTTTCTAGGCCGAAATTTTGGGAAAAAAAAAATCGTTAAAAATATATAGAAGTGCATATCTATAGAAAGATAATTTAATTCTCGTCGCGATGGTATGATTTTTTTCGCGTAACGATTAACGGTTTGAGATATTTAATTTTTAAAAAAAGGGTGAAAGTTTATTTTAATTTTTTTTATTAGAAAAATGAATGACTATGATTGGTTCATTAGATCTATGGTAAATTTGAGATCTATATTGAACTTTTGCCGTAACTTATACTAGTTATAATACCCGTGCACGCACGGGGTTTTGACAAAAAAAATATTTTGTATTAATACTGAATATTTTGTGTTTAAAGGTAATTACATATAATTATATACTTATGCACGAGTTTTCTATTATATATTAATATCCATTAGAATTTGTTAAAATAAAATTTTGTAAAAATTTCTCTTAAATAACTCAAGATTTAACTATATTTAGCAGACATATATGTTGATGTTGCTATTTAAATTTCACTATTGATATTATGTTGTACACAAGATGCGAGTTTAGTAACACATAATTAGCGTCGATGAAGTTAAAATATATTCCTTAAAGTTTTAAAAAAATGTTTTTCTACATATCCTTATATAAATAAATAAGAATTACATGATTCGTTGTTATAAGTACAATCACGTATATTTTTTTTTCATATTACAGTAACCCGGACTTACAATTTGATAATTATATTTTCGTTTTCAAAAATTTAGCCGTATTTAATATTCAAATTCGTGTCCATATAATCATACTTTTAAAATAAAATAAATGAGTCCTTACTAAACTTATATAGTAAAAGAAATATTTTGATATTTATAATCCTATGCATATTTATATGTTGTAATTTTAAAACAACATATATGTTGTATTTTTAATATATAAAGTATAGGAGGTATAAAGTATAAAGGTGAATTTGTTTAATTTCTAAAGTTATTATAAAACATAAAAACTTATAATATTACAGTTAACCTTATATAATTTTTAAAAATTCAACCACTAAAGTTTTATTAATTACCTCATATTTTTTTAAGTTTTTGTTTTTACAAATATTGTTATAAGTATAATTGCTTATATTTATTTTTATATTAAAGTAACCCGTGCTTACAATTTGATAATTATATTCTCGTTTTCAGTAATTTAGCCGTATTTAAAATGTAAACTCGTGTCCACATAAGTTAAACTTTTAAAAATGAAATAAGTGGGTCCTTATTGAACGTAAAAAGTAAAACAATTGATACTTATAATCTTATGCAAATTTATATGTTGTTATTTTAAAACAACATATACATTGTATTTTTTAAGATATAAAGTATAAAGGGTATAAAGTATAAGGGGTTATTTGTTTATAATCCAAAGTTATTAAAAAACATGGAGGTTTATAATATTACACTTAACTCTATATCATTTTTAAAAATTCAACCACTAAAGTTTTATTAATTATCTCCTATTTTTTTATGTTTTTGTTTTCACAAATTTGACACCTATATTTTTATGTGTTTTTTCTATCAACGAAATTTTTTCACCAAATTTATTAAAGTTTGACCAAAATCAATTTAATTTTGACTTTTATTAACTAATCAAATCACACGATTTTGCTTACGTGGCGAAATCGAGCTCTCCTATTGGCCCAATTGTTTTTTCAATAAGAATGAATTCTCTCCGATGACCAGATACGACCAAGTTGCCACAGTCGATGACCAAGTTAAAAATAAATAAATAAATAAATAAATAAATAAGGATTGAAAGGAATGCGTGTGTAAAGGTTGACCAAAATCAATTTAATTTTGACTTTTATTAATCAATCACATCTCACGATTTTGCTTACGTGTGTGCCCCAATAGGCTCACGTATTTCTAACCGTATAACATGTGTATCCGACTCAAATATTCGAACATTCCTACCATAAAATTCCCTATATAGGCACTAAAACACGTCTTTGGTACATTAAAATACATTCATGTATTATCTAAATCAGCAACTCAACTAAATTATGCATTCATACCTTGAGCAGGCGTAGAAAATCCTTCCACGACAATCATGTGTTGATACTTAATTCTCTTATAAAAAACGTACAAAAAAAATTGCATTACACTTTAGTATGTGCGATAAGATCATAAAACTGCAAAAACCACTAACATGTTGCATTATAGTGAGGATAACAACAAAGTTAGTCATAACATCAAATAAGAAAACTGCATATTAGAACAAAATGGGTGTTTGGTATGCTTATTAAATGTTCTTATTGGCTTATTCAATTACCATAACACAATAAGTTTATGATAAAGTTATAAGCTTTTTTGAGAAGCTTAGTAAAAAAACCCCGAACTCACAACTAATTCTATCATAGCTTAGTGTGTTTATAGTAAAAACACAAATATTAAGCGTAGAACTTTTCAATAAAACATTAAAAAAAAAAAAAAAAAATAAGTTACTAAAAGTTGGTGTGTATAACAAAAAAGTTAAACCATAAAAAAAGTTACTAAAAACTATCAGCTAGATAAGGCATAAGCCAAAGTTCTGTTAAAGTCTGTTTCGGATTCTATTCAGAAGCAAAAAGAGGTTAACACATAAATCATAAGTATAGAAGAATGGTTGTATCTCACATCCGTGATTACCAACTCAATAACATTATCGCAGTATAGTAACGTAATAACCTGATTAAAAACTATACATTCTTGCTTAATAATCCTCATGTACATACTTTTATTTCTTTACAACGGCCAACTATTACGTTGTTTTAAACATCACGTCAATGAATAAAGTTAGGTTATCACCTACGCTTTTTTTTTTTTTTTTTTTTTTTTTTTTTTTTTTTTTTTTTTTTTTTTAGGAGATGATTGTTATGAAATAAGGATTGTGATGCGTGCATTTTTTTTATAATTTAAGGAAAACTCCTTCTAAATTAACCAATGACTATCTAACCCATGTGTTTGTTTGTTTTTTTTTTTTTTTTAATAATTAGCTTTGTAAAACGTTTTTAACTGACAGACATGTTGAGGTTGAGGTTGATGTTGTTGTTTAACTTTAACTATTGATATCATGTTGTACAAAATGTGCGAGTTTAGTAGCACATAATGAGCGTTGATGAAGTTAAAATATGCTCCGTAAAGTTTTTAAAATGTTTTTTTGGATATCCATATATAAATTTTAAATAATAATTCACGAGTCGTTGTTATAAGTAGAATCACGTATATTTATTTTCATATCACAGTAACTCGTGCTTACCATTTGATATTTATATTCCCGTTACTAATATTATAAAGTATAGGGGGTATAAAGTTTAAGGTTTTTTTTTTTTTTTTTTTTTTTTTTTTTTTTTTTTTTTTTTTTTTTTTAAAAAAAAACATGGAAACTTGTAATTTTACACTTAGCTCTATATAATTTATTTAACCACTAAAGTTTTAAAATTCAACCACTAAAGTTTTATTAATTACTCCCTCTTTTTTTAAGTTTATGTTTTCATAAATTTGACACCTATATTTTTATGCATTTTTTTTCTTAACCAAATTTCTCCACCAAAATTATTAAGTTTGACCAAAACCAATTTAAATTTGACTTTCTATTGACTAATCATATTGCTCGATTTTGCCTACGTGGCAAATTCGAGCTCTTCTATTGGTTTATTTTTTTTTCAATAAGAAGGGTTTTACAAAAACACTCCGAAATGATGTAATTCTTTTATTATATAAAAGATTGTACCTATTTACAGGTTTATGTTTAAGTTCATTTACGAATATTAATTAAAAGTCTAAAGCTCGACCACTATTTGAAACTTTTACATTATAAAAAATGATAGCAAAACTTGATTTTACAAGCATTTAGGTATATTATAGTCAAGTGTCAAAAATAAACTTATAACGAATATTCTAAAAGTAGCTATTGTGGTCATGAAAATTACATGTATGCAGCAATTTACGTAAATCGTAACTACAAATATACTATATACTATATATAATATATTACACATACACAAACTGTTTACTTGTGGGAGTTGATTTGCACACTTTCCTAATTGATTGACACATTCTAATTTAGAGTGTGTTGACATTTATATCCTCACAGAATGGAAATGTGTACAAGTGATGTGAGGGTATAAATGTCAACACACTCTAAATTAAAGTGTGTCAATCAATTTAAAGAGTGTGCAAATCACCTCCCTTTACTTATACAACCTATAAAGGTAAGATGATTTATGGTTTGTTTTTACACATACTGTATGTTTGGCGCATTGGGCTGAGGCTGGGGGTTAGAGCTAAGGTTGGGGCTGAAACTAGGGCTGAGCTTTTATTATAAGCCGAAAGTTGAAACTTATATTTTTATAATCTTGTTTGGCGAATTAGTTAGACCTGAAGCTTATTAATGTAAAATCACATAAAAATACATCAAATTAAATTCACATATACTTTCAGCTTTTACGTAATAATTCATTATATTTTTTAAGGGTATTTAAGTAATTTAACTAGCCATAAGCCCCTATGAACCCCATTTACAAGGACAGAGCCAGGGGGTTCCCACAGGTGCCGGGAAACCTGTGGATTTTTTTTGATATGGTGTTAATTTATGAAAAAAAAACATAAACTTTTTCTAAATGCATCTTAAATGCACCCGGTCCATCGAAATGTGTTTCTATATTATTGTTCCAAAAAATTTGTGCACCCGGTCATATTTGGTCTTAGTTCCGTCCCTGTCTATTTTATGGGTTTGAGCTTATGAAGGCTTACGGCTTATTTTATAAGCCTCCATAAGCATGTGTGATAAACGAGACTTATTTTATTAGCCGACTTATTTTAAAAGCTCAAATCACAATAAACCCCTCATAAGCCCTCGCCAAATATAGCATTAATATAGACTTGATACATAAACAATGTGTCCGACATAAATTTTTACACATGCCTAAATATAGACTTCGTACGTAAACAATGTCAAAGGCAAAAAAGTTTAAATAAAGAATTGTATAGTTTATAAATGTCGTGATGATTCAAAACTTCATAGTATAAAATAATATGTTTATACATATACTCATACTTTTGACTTCTGAACCCTCATAATATTTAAAGCTATAAGTATATCAGTGTTTTAAAAGGCATGTTAAGGCGTCGTCAAGACACGAGGCGTGGCCTCGGCGCCACGAAATGGACCAAGACGTGAGGTCTAGGCGTCGTGTGAAAAGACGTGGGATAAAGCGCGAAAAGACGTGCCTTTTGATAAGGCGTGACGCCATTTTTAGAAGCATTTAGAGTATTTATGGGTTTGGGTTTGAATTTCTAGTATATAGGCTATTTCTTTCTTGGGCCTCGTAATTTCAAAACTTAATTCCTACTTGGGCATCGTATTTGGGCCTGGCTATTTGGGATTTAGGCTTTAGTATTTGAAATTTCTTTTAAAAAATGATATAAAATTATAAATATATAAATCTATAAATATCTTTTTGCCGCCTTAAGCACGACTTAAAAAATGCCAAGGCTTCGCAAAGGCTCATAAGTCTTGAGGCGTGGCTGTGCCGCCACACCACGCCTCACGCCTTTTAAAACATTGAAGTATATAGACGCATGTCCACGAGAAGCAAATAACTTCAATGCACCTCCCCCACGTTATAGACTCTTCTCCTCATTCAATTGTTCTTTCACTTGTCGATGTGGGACAAACATTCTCTAAACACATTTAACAATCTTACTTTGACTAGTGATTTACTTATATTTTGTACCCAATACATAGCGAAGCAATTCTAAATTCTTAAGCTATTAATAAGTTTAAAAAACTATCTCAAACACACTCGAATATTGAATCTTGTAAAGTGATTGAATGAGATAATAAAGAGAACAAGTACATGTGAAGAGTCTCCATGTTCTCGGATTTACCTTAGTCTCTATGATCGGTCTACACTTTACCTTCTTCGTATCTCGCCTATGATTGAGTGTTGTTGTAATGTATTTTCCTTGTATTTACAATCTTTATAGTAGAAACTAATTTAAAATCATTTTGATCCCTAAACTAGGTCAAATAAAGAAATGAGGTATTCATGCATTACGCTATAATACACAATTATGAGCTTCAACCTTTTCGGCTTGCAAAGCTACCACTGTTAAACGGTTAAATAGACCCTTAAGGCCTTAACATTAGTAGCTGGTTTTGTCTATGGCCCGTATAGTAGTCTAAACTTAAACACGACAATAAAGATCAAGACGAGCTTATTTCTCAACGAGAAATAATTGGGTTCATAAAGATGCGTTTAATCTTGCTTCTAAACATGCATGACATCACATGTAAGTTCGCAGCTAAAAGAATCACTTTTTCAAAAAAAACTCTTTAACACTACTAGGTAAAAGACTATCTTAGTAAATCGTTTAAGTCAATATTTTTGGTCAACCATTTTTAGGGTGTGTTTCTTTTTCCCTTTAGCTAAGGGAGAGTCCACAAATTCATTTAATATTAATTTGTTTTTTAGGTGAGACCCACTATTTTTTTAGTTGGTCTATATCCTCAAGGCAAAAAATATTAACCCTTTCTCATTAATTGACTCATATAAGACTCACATGATCCTTTCAATAAGAAAAAAAAAGAAAAAAAAAAAAAAAACACCCCGTAATTAGTCGTATATAATGTCTGCACACAAGTAACCAAATTCAACTTCTTATTTTACGGGTTTATATTTAAGTTCATTTACGAATACTGATTAATGATGTTGATATGTTGTGAACAAATGATTAAATTATTAGTGCTAATCAAAAGTCTAAAACAGTAAAACTGGATCAATATTTGGAACTTTTACATAAAAAGACGATAACAAAATTTGATTTTACAAGCATTAAATCTACTATAATTTTACAAGCATTAAATTGAAAGGTACTATAACATAAAATATTTAAAGTAAATATTTTAACTTGTCATTACTTATTTTTACAATATTTAAAGTAAATATTTTAACTTGTCATTACTTATTTTTACAAACACTAACGAGAGTTTCACTTACGTTACGATAATAACGAAAAACTTTTATATTATTCTTAAAAAGAATATATAACAAAGTAATATTGTAAAACTTTATTTTTGAGCTTCAAACATTTACCACACAAGCGACAACGATACAAAAGTCTTGCAAACTTTGTTTTTCAAATACTATTCACTTAAGCCACATACTTACATCATCAAAACCTAAAACTTGTCGTATTAATCTAGGTTTCGTTTTGGAACCACCCACTTTATTCACTTGATTTATTCGCTTCAGACGACTTAATTGCCGAGGTGAGTTTATAGACTTACTTTTACTCTTATTACTTGCTTTATAAAACTATGGGGGTAAGAAACATGTAAAACTCTTTTCGGACCTCAAAACTGATATTATGCTTTTGAAAAATATTACGTGGATTAGCTTAAACCTTGATCCCACTACGCCGCCGTCAACCCCTTCTCGGAAGCGCGATTGTTATAAATAGATCTACTGGGGATGACACTCCCATTCGAGTTTAACCGGATAGGCAAATGTCGAACGTATACCATGTCGAACACAAGTGTATAGGAAAGACACTTGCCAGACCTTATTTAACATGCTTCTAGATGTGTGACAACCCGTACTTTCAGGTCATTTCTCGACACAATTTATGCCTCACTATTTCAACATTTATCGTAAACTTGGTTTACTTGTTTCAAATTCGCGTAACCTTAAAGGTTTAGCGGCGAATTCATGATCATAACATCACGAACATTTCATATGGACTAAGATTAGTCTACATTTCATTGACATCATTTGCATCATATTAGTTCATTCATGACATTTCATTTCACATTTATCGCGTAATTTTTATATTAAATAAACGTTATCGCGTGAGTTATTATTTTAAATATTTAATCCGTTACTTTCAAAAATGATCCCGGCACATTTTTATACTTACATTAGTTTATAAAAACTATATTTTGACTTTACCTAGTGTTTTAAATTTATTTGGTACATAAATCGTTAAAGTTAAATTATTACGACGTTTTTCTTAAAAACTATACGATAATTTTTATATCACTCAAATTTTACAAGGAATGTATTTTTACAATTTTTATTATATCATTACATTCTATTTTGATCTATTAAAAACTTACTTGTACCAAAAAGTTACAATTACCTACACCTTTTATTTATACATTTTATCAATAATTACACAAATTATACTTATACAAGTTTATAAAGAAAAAAAAAAAAAAAAAATATCTAAGTCCCTCCCCCCTTGGCCGACCAAGGGGGAGGTGACAATTAATGGGAGCATGGTCTTTTGATTGTTATTAATTTCACTCTACATAAAGTCTCATTCATGTATCTCATTTTCTCATTCACTTCACAAAAAAATTCTTTCACCTAGTGTTAGCAAGTTTTTCTTTCTCTTTTGGGTCTCCATAGAACCGGCCATATAGGGTCTTCACCAAGGGATCATCATCAAAATTTTTCTCAGGTGTTTTAACAATCTAGATAATACTCTTTATAAGGTTTTGAAATAAAAACCAAGAGTGTTTAGGTTTAACCTTGTTCCTTGCACCTCATCATATTAACTAGTAAGCATGTTTCTTTCATTTTTCATGTTTCTTTATCATCTCATAAGTATCTCTTCATTTTTGGAGCAAGCATGCATGATTTGTGTTGTTTATACCATTTTACATGATTTTTGGAGTTTTATATATATATGGTCATCCTATAATTATTCCCTTGGTATACTTTGGTCTTGATGATGTCTAGGAACCCATGACACCCTAAGAAGGTGTATGGTAGGATTATATTAGCTTGGCAGTTGATTTGAAGGGATTAGAATAGGTTTTGTCCGAGAAAAACTATTTTCGATAAGTATATATTGTGTTCTGTCCTTGTTTTGGTTTTCTGGAAAATCCGACAGTAGGTACGACATTTTGGCCTTGATATTTAGAAAATATACTTTAAAACGAATCCGTGGCCGCTTGAACGGAATAAAACGGAGTTATAACGAAGAAGTTATGGATTTTACAAGTTTGACGACGAAAAATATAGTTTTCTGAAATTTCAGCATGCTGTTTTTATTTTGTCCGAGTCAAAAATGAGCCTTAAGCTTCACAAATTATTTCGACTTGTCAAAAATATATTAGTTTACTTTGATACGAAGCTAAGGACGTATTATACGTAGAAAACGGATTTGAAATGACAAAGATATGCACGTTTTCATAAACTTGCCGTAACTATTATTTTCTGAAAAACTATATTATTTTACGATACAAGTGTTACGGTAGCTGAAACGACCATGTTTGAGGCTGTTTTTAACCATGATGTGGAACTTTTTGGAACGAATTGTCTTCTAGAAAAATCAAGATCACCGAGCATATTTTTCAAAACGACAAGCCGTTTGTATAGCGGAGTTGTAGTAAATTAATTACGGATGTTCAAACTTGGCCGAAACTCATTTTAACCAACATTTTAGACAAAATCACCATCTTTAACCCTTATTATCTTTATGTTCGAGACCTTTTGGACGAAAACTCCTGAACTGAAACTTTTAGATTTCGATACAAACTTTCCAAAACAGTCGAGTTCGTTCTCTAACGATCGACGTACACTATTTTACGACTAATTTTCCAAAGCCATTTTTGTCACTTTTATGAAAATTTCGACGACATTGTTTTGCGACGAAAAGTGAAAATTTCACCATAAATCATTATAAAACCATTGTAGGATGACATTTTGACGTAAATACTTGAAAAGTGATTTTTGATTGGTCAAGACGTCAAACGAGTATTTTTCGACGAAAAGTATTATTTTCAAAACTCGCAAATGGTATAAATAACATACGAAATGCATGCATAACATTACATTGCAACTCATTACATATCATATCATTGGTAATAGGTCCCGATTAAAGCATCACATTATACCTCAGTGTACTCACTCTTGTCATCATTCCAGTTATCCAAGTGAGTTTTCATAGCCCCGTTTTACAAGTTTTTACATTATTTCAAACCTACGGGGGAGAATACATTGCACAACATTTTTATTACGATACCAAGTATGTTAAATTCATTTACATTGCTTGAGTTACAAAGTTGCCAGTTAAAAGTCCCCATTTCAAATGCATGAGCCGTTAATTTGGAAAGCGTGTGTGAGTGGATAGATCTATCGAGGGTGACGCCTCCATCCGGGTTGGTGAATCCCAATTGTCATACGGATGCATTTCATTCATAAACATTACCAGAGTTGTTTGGCAAGACACTCTTTTGGGGCGTACATCAGTCTGAGCTTCGGTATCATGCGCTTAAGCAATTGTAACATTTTTACGTGACATAATTGTCATGCCTGTAACATTTTTACGTGACATAATTGTCATGCCTGATCTATACTTGCGTAGTCGTATAAAACATTTACATAAACCTATGATTTCTCACCAACATTATTGTTGACCGTTTTAGCAATGTATTTTCAGGTAACTAAGACATACTCATCATGGCATGGTTAAGGAACCTTTTGAGTCGCGGCGTCGACTTATATCATTGTACATTATGGCACTTTATTTAAAAACATCGTTTGGATTTGTAATATATTTGTATTTCCGCAAACTTTGTAAACTTTTGGGACCAATGTTGTACTCTGAATGCTTTTATTAAATATCCAACGATGTGTTTTTAAAACGACACTTTAGGTCGTTCAATATAACTGTGATTGTGGTGCTATGACAGTCAATCCCCCAGGAATTCCATTCCGCTGCAAAACAGGTAAATTGGGGGTGTGACAGATTGGTACCAGAGCTACAGTTATAGAGAACTAGGTTGCATCATTGACCCTAGACTATAACTACATTATCATAGCATCTCATCATTTCATCATAAGTGCATGTTCACTTTGCATGCGATTTATACGTACATTTTTCGAGTTATTTACTTTCATTTAAAAATGATTGTCACATGGATGCCCTTAAATACCCATCCCATTATCTTTTCCTCATACTCTAACGTGGAGAATTCCTTGTCATTCCCTATCATAATTTTAACATTAGTTGACTCAACACCGATAACATCAGATGATGACACTGAGACCTTTTAGGAGGACGAAGTTGCACTTACACCATCACGATCACTATTGATTCACGGTAGGATCAGGACAATTTTTATCACTCAGTTGGGACAGATCATACCATTGGGTAGAACTTATAGGCTTAGTCCTAATGAACCTATTTTCTTAACTCACCACAAGGATTTCCATTATCATCATTGTCATTATTTTCATCATCATTATCATTTCGAGCACCATCCGTACCATCACATCTCATACACGATACTCATACACCTGACTTGCAGCTTGGGAAGCGTGCATGATTTGACACACCATTACCATCTACCACTAATACTATAGACACTACACCATCTCATAGGTTTGAGGACTGTGAGAGTTCTAGGGCTATTGTTGCTAGACCGCCTACTACTCCTACACTTGAAACACGATTAGACCACCAACAGGAACAGATAATAAGTACCTTTCTAGCTAATGTAATCTTTATCATTTATTATCTCTACGATAATCACCACCTTATTTATTTCATTCCTTACTCCAATTGCCCAATTTTCCATCATTTCACGACGATACATCACTATCTTACTAGGGGTTAGGCCAACTTTATTCTCGACAAATTAGTAGACCATTACTACTCGATAAGGTTCTCTTATGTATCCTACAAACCATCCAACAAATGTTATTCCAAATTATCCTGCTACTATTTCATGAAATTATTTCACTTGATTTTATTTCGAACTATTTTATCACCATTTTAGAAACGTTGTTTCATAAAGTTTTAACGCAAGTTGTTTTATTACCAACTTATCAATTGGTTTCAGTCATTTTATCAACTATTTAATATTCTCATGCGAAACGATTTTCATGTTACTCTGAAAAATCATCGAGCTATTATCTTACAAAACAAAACGTTGAATACCAACTATTTGTCCTACATTCCCTCTTATGAGATAATAAACTTCATCGTTATCTAACGCAAACTGCTTTCAACTATTTTACCGACCATTTCATCTTACTCCTGTACCATTAAACCAAAAATTTACGACTTTAATAATACTTTATAAACAATGACCTTACTGATACTTTGCAAACTATTTTCTCATAGTATGATAAACCGATTAATTTGCTATTATTTTATAAAACAACAAACAATTGCAATAGCAAGTTATAAACTATATTACAAATTTTTCCTGCAAGTAATATTACGGTCTTATAAACTATTTTACCCTTTTGGTGAGCTATTTTAGCCACTGTTTGATTTAAAAAAAAAAAAAAAAAAAAAAAAAAACTTGGTACGCCTACCTCACAGACTATTCGCCTTTACTTTATTGACTATTATATTACCAACCTATAAACCATCTTGATATTAATTGAACTACTAAATCTTCTATTAATTGACAAACGATAAATTGTTTTCTTGTAAGCTATTTTACAAATCATTCCACGAGTTATGTTATAATCTGAATTGTGTCTTACCAAAATATTTCACTACCATTGTTAAGCCGTTTTCTATCACTATATAAGCTGTTTTAAAACCACCTTAACAAGTTGTTGCTTTAACACCAAGCCACAACTAAGATTTATTATTAAACTGTAAATGATAAAAATGTTTCTTTCTTACTCAATAAAGTGGTTTTACAAACCTCTTCATAAACTTTACTGTAATTTTCTTACAAACTATTTATTCTCGTTTGAAAGCAAAGTTTTATAATCAGATATATCGTGCATAAACATTTCTTTCTGTTAACACTCTATAGATGCTTACGCCATTTATCTCTCACTCAACCGATAAGTTAGGATTTGACGAGTGACCTTTTTAGGAAAGACTTCCTATACCATCTGTGAGGAGGATTCTTCGATACAAGAAAACAATGAAAGAATTTGGAATTACCAACAAGGACTAGAACTAGGTGGTAGGATGATTCAAAACTCAACAAAAATCTTAAGACATCACGAGACATTCCGAACCACTATTTTGAATTAGAATCCAAAGTCTATCATTCCAAAAGTACTAGCTAGACCGAGTTACGAGATTTAATACGAAGCGAATACCCATGAAGCAACACTATAGGGATATACCAAGTCTTCTAACTGAGGCTGTAGAACATTCTGTTAAGCATGACCTCAACAATATGTGAACTTCTCTACAATGAGTTTTCTTAAAGGAAAAATTTAGTTAAATTAAGGTTATCAATATAAACTTCCCCTAAGGCATTGTGTTCTCTAGAAATTCCAAGTAACCTCACTTCCATATCAAGAGATGCCACAGGTTTGAACATGTCGGACAATCAATGACTCCCCATCTACAAGTGAACTAGAACAAACATTCTTCGACATAGTTTGAGCTGATATCTATTTTCTTGCTAGCATGATAACAATATTAGTGATGAACTATTTTCGGAAGCACTCAATATCGGAACAAATCTGGAAAACCAACCACTACACCACCTCACTTAAATATTTAAGGTTTGTGACTTTACTACATGGAGCATGGAAACACTTCGATAATCAAACAATAAACATTTTAGTCATAAAGACTAAACACCTTAGGCAAGTAAGACTCAGGTCATGACATCCGATAGGACTAGAAACGCGAGGAATCACAACTGTTACCTATAATCTATTCGTTTCAATAAGGTCCTTTCCGACAGATTTAACATTTTGAAATCTAACACGAGACACGTGGTATCAATTCCAGTTGTACCTATTATAAGCTATTCGATTCACCTTAGACTGCTGACAGTCATTTCAGGATTTCCATGAAACCTACTAGGACATGATTACCGCCTTCTATCCTCAGCTCAATGGTTAGAGCTAGAGAGCAATTTCCACATTAGATAATATGCCCAAGCCAGTATGACTTTCTAGAAATGGTTAGGCAAATCATTCTCCATCGACAAGTTTCTTTGCAACAATAGTTAGCTCATGAACATATTGACTACACCATTTGAGGTACTGTAAGGTTGAGGTATCAATCACTTATTCAAGGATTAAAATCAGGAAAGTCCAATTCATTAGTCCATGATTCATTCATGAAACAAACAAAGAAGTCATACAAATCAAGAATCAGTTACAAGTAACAACCTATAGCTAGATAAGCTACAACGTTATACGATGCAATTTAGAGCTATGTCCCATAAGCCGCAAACCATTAGAATCTCAAGTGGGCAACAAATTATGCACAAGGACCCGTCTTGGAAAGGCGTGGTACGATTTAGAAAAACACTGGACGAACCAATTCGACCCAAATATTCTCATCTATCGTACTTTATTTTCTTCCGATTTGTTATCACTTACGAGAATTTTAATTCTTTTTACTTTAACAATCATCTTAACAACACGGTTTAAATCCTTGTAAACATTGAGAGTTATAACAACTAAACCGAACGTCACGTCATCGTTCCTTAATTATACATAGCCTAGCTAACTATGTCTAATTCTGGAGGGATCACGTTATGTTGGGAGCGGTTATTTATAAATCTTAGTGCAAGCAAAATCTTCACATATTTCAAGGTCAAAGGGTTACTTATGAGAGATTCATCCGATATTTTCTCTACTACGATGTTTTGTACACTCTCAATCATCGATAACCGTAACGACACTGCTCCATGTCTTCTCTCCTCGGTATTCATCGCAAACTCAAATTCGATAGACCTAACAACGACTGAATTCAGGGACTGAATTCCTTTTTGGATGGGCGAATGTGACAACCCGTACTTTCAGGTCATTTCTCGACACAATTTATGCCTCACTATTTCAACATTTATCGTAAACTTGGTTTACTTGTTTCAAATTCGCGTAAACTTAAAGGTTTAGCGGCGAATTCATGATCATAACATCACGAACATTTCATATGGACTAAGATTAGTCTACATTTCATTGACATCATTTGCATCATATTAGTTCATTCATGACATTTCATTTCACATTTATCGCGTAATTTTTATATTAAATAAACGTTATCGCGTGAGTTATTATTTTAAATATTTAATCCGTTACTTTCAAAAATGATCCCGGCACATTTTTATACTTACATTAGTTTATAAAAACTATATTTTGACTTTACCTAGTGTTTTAAATTTATTTGGTACATAAATCGTTAAAGTTAAATTATTACGACGTTTTTCTTAAAAACTATACGATAATTTTTATATCACTCAAATTTTACAAGGAATGTATTTTTACAATTTTTATTATATCATTACATTCTATTTTGATCTATTAAAAACTTACTTGTACCAAAAAGTTACAATTACCTACACCTTTTATTTATACATTTTATCAATAATTACACAAATTATACTTATACAAGTTTATAAAGAAAAAAAAAATATAATATCTAAGTCCCTCCCCCCTTGGCCGACCAAGGGGGAGGTGACAATTAATGGGAGCATGGTCTTTTGATTGTTATTAATTTCACTCTACATAAAGTCTCATTCATGTATCTCATTTTCTCATTCACTTCACAAAAAAATTCTTTCACCTAGTGTTAGCAAGTTTTTCTTTCTCTTTTGGGTCTCCATAGAACCGGCCATATAGGGTCTTCACCAAGGGATCATCATCAAAATTTTTCTCAAGTGTTTTAACAATCTAGATAATACTCTTTATAAGGTTTTGAAATAAAAACCAAGAGTGTTTAGGTTTAACCTTGTTCCTTGCACCTCATCATATTAACTAGTAAGCATGTTTCTTTCATTTTTCATGTTTCTTTATCATCTCATAAGTATCTCTTCATTTTTGGAGCAAGCATGCATGATTTGTGTTGTTTATACCATTTTACATGATTTTTGGAGTTTTATATATATATGGTCATCCTATAATTATTCCCTTGGTATACTTTGGTCTTGATGATGTCTAGGAACCCATGACACCCTAAGAAGGTGTATGGTAGGATTATATTAGCTTTGCAGTTGATTTGAAGGGATTAGAATAGGTTTTGTCCGAGAAAAACTATTTTCGATAAGTATATATTGTGTTCTGTCCTTGTTTTGGTTTTCTGGAAAATCCGACAGTAGGCACGACATTTTGGCCTTGATATTTAGAAAATATACTTTAAAACGAATCCGTGGCCGCTTGAACGGAATAAAACGGAGTTATAACGAAGAAGTTATGGATTTTACAAGTTTGACGACGAAAAATATAGTTTTCTGAAATTTCAGCATGCTGTTTTTATTTTGTCCGAGTCAAAAATGAGCCTTAAGCTTCACAAATTATTTCGACTTGTCAAAAATATATTAGTTTACTTTGATACGAAGCTAAGGACGTATTATACGTAGAAAACGGATTTGAAATGACAAAGATATGCACGTTTTCATAAACTTGCCGTAACTATTATTTTCTGAAAAACTATATTATTTTACGATACAAGTGTTACGGTAGCTGAAACGACCATGTTTGAGGCTGTTTTTAACCATGATGTGGAACTTTTTGGAACGAATTGTCTTCTAGAAAAATCAATATCACCGAGCATATTTTTCAAAACGACAAGCCGTTTGTATAGCGGAGTTGTAGTAAATTAATTACGGATGTTCAAACTTGGCCGAAACTCATTTTAACCAACATTTTAGACAAAATCACCATCTTTAACCCTTATTATCTTTATGTTCGAGACCTTTTGGACGAAAACTCCTGAACTGAAACTTTTAGATTTCGATACAAACTTTCCAAAAAAGTCGAGTTCGTTCTCTAACGATCGACGTACACTATTTTACGACTATTTTTCCAAAGCCATTTTTGTCACTTTTATGAAAATTTCGACGACATTGTTTTGCGACGAAAAGTGAAAATTTCACCATAAATCATTATAAAACCATTGTAGGATGACATTTTGACGTAAATACTTGAAAAGTGATTTTTGATTGGTCAAGACGTCAAACGAGTATTTTTCGACGAAAAGTATTATTTTCAAAACTCGCAAATGGTATAAATAACATACGAAATGCATGCATAACATTACATTGCAACTCATTACATATCATATCATTGGTAATAGGTCCCGATTAAAGCATCACATTATACCTCAGTGTACTCACTCTTGTCATCATTCCAGTTATCCAAGTGAGTTTTCATAGCCCCGTTTTACAAGTTTTTACATTATTTCAAACCTACGGGGGAGAATACATTGCACAACATTTTTATTACGATACCAAGTATGTTAAATTCATTTACATTGCTTGAGTTACAAAGTTGCCAGTTAAAAGTCCCCATTTCAAATGCATGAGCCGTTAATTTGGAAAGCGTGTGTGAGTGGATAGATCTATCGAGGGTGACGCCTCCATCCGGGTTGGTGAATCCCAATTGTCATACGGACGCATTTCATTCATAAACATTACCAGAGTTGTTTGGCAAGACACTCTTTTGGGGCGTACATCAGTCTGAGCTTCGGTATCATGCGCTTAAGCAATTGTAACATTTTTACGTGACATAATTGTCATGCCTGTAACATTTTTACGTGACATAATTGTCCTGCCTGATCTATACTTGCGTAGTCGTATAAAACATTTACATAAACCTATGATTTCTCACCAACATTATTGTTGACCGTTTTAGCAATGTATTTTCAGGTAACTAAGGCATACTCATCATGGCATGGTTAAGGAACCTTTTGAGTCGCGGCGTCGACTTATATCATTGTACATTATGGCACTTTATTTAAAAACATCGTTTGGATTTGTAATATATTTGTATTTCCGCAAACTTTGTAAACTTTTGGGACCAATGTTGTACTCTGAATGCTTTTATTAAATATCCAACGATGTGTTTTTAAAACGACACTTTAGGTCGTTCAATATAACTGTGATTGTGGTGCTATGACAGTCAATCCCCCAGGAATTCCATTCCGCTGCAAAACAGGTAAATTGGGGGTGTGACAAGATGCATGCACACTTTCGTAGCTTCGGTTGCATAAACTTAGTGCTAACGTAATAGACTTTTCTTAAATATGGTACCATTCACGGAGATGCTTATATGTACAACGTTTGGTCCAACTTGATTACTTTAACTTAAACCTATGAACTCACCAAGCATTGTGTTGACACCTTTAGCATGTTTTTCTTATATTTCTTTCTCGGAAATGGCATTGGCAAAGGCATTGGTTAAGGGCTGGCATCTGGAGTGTTTCCACACATATCTATCACAACTTTTATTTGGACAACTCATATTTCATGAGCTTTACTTCGACACTTTGAAACAGTGATATAAAACTATTTATTAAATTAATCTATCTTTCGAAAATAGACTAGATTACCCGTACTTTATTACCTTGTGTTATGAATACTAATTGAGTAGCACCCCATGACCAAATGCTTTCGCTATGCCGATTTTAGGGGTATTACAACAAGCAAATCACAAGTGTAGTGATATTTGATAATGATTTAAAGCGTATGTTTTAAAGGGGTCATTTAACCCTTAAACTCATGTATTTATGATCAAGTATTGGTTAAAATAATTTCTTTTCACATTTTAGGTACTTGAGACGCAAAAGCCGGAAACCGAGCATTTTGTACAAAAAAGGATGAGAAAACAAAGAAAAAGATCAAGTCATAAAAAATTCTGGAAGAGGGCTCCAGACGGCGTCACACATTAATAAGTGACGCCGTTACTTGCAATCGAAAACATCAAGTCATCCCAGATTTATCAAGCGACGGCTCAGAGACATATTGAAGACACTAACAAGTGACGCCGTCACTTGTTAAAGAAGACCAAGGTTTGAGCCAAAATCACTAAGTGACGGCACATAGATATTAAAGAGGGACGTCGTTAGGCATCTCCAGACGGCGCCCGAGATCCTTAGCGACGCCGTTACAAAGACGACTTGTGCAAGACGATACCCTAATGGGCGGCGAGTTGACGACGTCACACCTGTAAAGTGACGCTGTCACCCAAGTAAATCTATATATAGTTTTCGTAAATTCTGCAATTAGTGTGCTAATTTGGAGAGAGATTTGGTGTTAAGTTTTAGTCTGACTTTTACAAGATTTTTAGGGAAGAGATAAGTTCTTCTATCAATTCTATAATTATGTTTATGTTATGCTTGATTATGTCTATGTGTTCTTCTACCTTTTACATTTCTAGCTAGATTAATCTAGTGTTTGCTTAGATGTAATGAAACCTAGTTATTAATTATTGATTATCGTCTCTTGTTTGATTGGTTGTTCGCATTAGAATAGGAAAACTGGCTTTTTCTTTAATTGTTGCGAGCTTTAACGTTCTAATAATGTATGTTATGTCCTAGAGTGCACTAGTAGACTTTTTGTTGTATTTAATGCGTCAATCGCGGCTGTTGATACTACGAGAATCGAGGGAGATGACTACGGTCACTTGTTGATCTCGGGTTTTCTAGAGGAGACCATAACATTCATAGATTTTGGGAATTAGGCACCACTCTACGACTGATATTGGAATACAATGCTCCAATTAAACAAGGACATAACAACTCGACTAATCAATAAGAGATAACCAGGGAGAATGAAATCTAAGTAAACACGCCTTTAACCATCATACAAATTCCCAATTAAATTTACTTTTAATTAGTTTACTTAATAGTTTAATTAAGTAGATAATCAAACCCCCACAATCCAAATCCCAAGACTTTTAATTGCTTTCATTAAAATATAAAATTACAAAAAGAATCATCCCCCACCTTAGACCTATTTATCATACATCTTCACCTTCTTAGCACTATTCCTCTAGAGAATGATCAATCCCCCGTGTTTTACCTATACTACACTACAACGATTAGGTACACTGCTTAGGAGGATTATAAAACTTCTTCGGAGAACTTACATTCGTCACATCAATTAACCTAAATAAACTATCAATTAATCATTCGGCTCCAATCCGGAGTTAAACGGTTGTGCACGTTCAAATCATAAATTATATCCATACTATAAGGCACATATTGCAAACAAAACGCACATCTTGCACAAAAATGGGAAAACATAACACAACATAAAAGCATTTGAGTATAATTTTCCCCCAAGGAAAATACGAGTAAAAAGTGGCTACGAAAACTCACATACGCAATTATAAGCACATAAGTTGTTCAAAGAAAGCAAGTGATTTAGCACAGTGAAAAACATGTAAATTAGACTTTGAGTATCATTTTCCCCCAAGGAAAACATGAAAACGGGGCCGCGAAAACTCACCTCAACAAAGTATTACAATCGGGATAATAGCAAAGTCCAATGTACAACGAATCTCAACCGCGACCTAAGTAATTTAGTCATTTTAGGGTAGATATGATATGTATTATATGCATATGATTTTTATATCTTATCACCATTATATATGTGGAGTGAAGTCTTATGAAGTTGCGTAGGTCGAAAGTTTAAGGAAAAAAAAACACATTTAAGGGTTTAAAACTCTAAAACAAAGTTCATTCATTTTAGACCCAACTTTAAATTAGTGTATCTAATTCGTTTCAAGCAAGTTTTTATCTGTTAAACTCTATAATCATAGATGAACATGTCTACTTTTAATATTTCAAGGCGTCGATTTGTGAAAATATGTTTTAGGTGTCGGTTTATACTAAATCAAATTTGGACATGATGTTAAGGTTTTTCAGAATTTTCCCGGCTTCGTCGAGCTATATTTCACTCATTTTCTAATGAAACCACTTGGTTCAAAATCATGGGTTCATCTGGTTTTAGTCTTCTTACTAAAATGTAAGCCACTTGTCTTGGTTCTACACCAATTATTTTATAAAATCAAAAGAACACAAGTATATCAAAGATGTCCAAAATAAAAAAACATAACCCAACTGCTTGGGGTTGTATCTCCTTTGTTACTTAACTTCATGACTCAATCAACTTGATACATTTTGGTTAAATCTCTTCTACAAAAAGTTAAAAAGGCTCAATTCATCAAATTATACCTAAAAGGCTGTTTTATAGGATTGAATGTGTTGATTTTGGACAACCGATTGCATATCATTTATTGAAAAAACCAAAATCAACTCCAAAAATTACAAAATTCAACGGAAAACTACCTAAGACCTATATCTAATTGTGTTTAAATTGGCCTGGCCTAGAAAAATGTTTTTAAGATGGTTTCCTATGGTTGTGTACAGGATTGAAAATCTGGGACAAAATGTATGTGTTCTAAACTTAACTTTAGCATAAATTTTCAACACAAACAAGTATATATAGGTGATATAATCAAGAGATGTTATATAAGTGTAACAATAAGTAGATATGATGCTTACAATGATGTGAATGATTAGTGCGCAAGAACTATATGAAAACCCTAAGTTAACCTTAATTTAACTCTTCCAAAACCTTAGCTCTTGAAACCCTTCTTGTATAATCTTTAAACCAACTTGAACCAAGCTTGAAACCACCTTGTTCCAGCCCCATTTCTGCCATGCAAAGGTAGAGAGAAAATTGGTGTATGTGTGTGTGTGTGTTTGATTTTGGGTGGATAAAACTAGTCACAATTGCCTAGTATTTATAAATGTATATTGGGAAGGTTAAATGAAGACTTATGGAGTCACATGCTTATATAAGGCTTAGTAGGGAAGGTGGCTTGGAGGGTTGTGGTGTGCCTTTGGGGTAAGGGTGTCCATGGTACTGGAACCTGGACGAATCGGAACCAGAATCGAAAAAACCGAGAACCGTAAATAGAAAAAATTTGGAACCAAGAACCGTCCCAATGTTCTTCGGTTCGTGTAAGATATTAGTTTTCACATACACATCAAACCATAACAACAAGGTGGCGAATAAGTGGAATTCTAGAGAGAGAAAGTTAGAGGTTTATGGAACTTTAGTGAGAGAAAGAAAATTCTTATTATGAGCTCCAACTCTCTACCTTGGAAGGTAGAGAGTATTTATAGTCTTACAATAAAACGCCACACAACGGGCTGTGGATCAGGCATACAGTGGGTAAAGACCCGTCCGTCCTCCACGGTGTTACTTAACTAAATACTACTTAACTTAAAATAACTATGACTACGAGCTTTCTAACGATTACATATACTTGAGGTGACCGACTCTTTAATACCTGGAATTTCTAATTCCTAACAATCTCCCCCTAAGGGAGGTCACCTCAACCATGTACCAAAATTACATTGAATACAAATAGATATTACATTAACAATTGTTCTTGCATTCTTGATGTAGTTCTTTGCTCCTAAGCTCGTAGTCATTGATTCTTCACATTGCATGTTTGGTTACTCCAAGTGGAGGTCTTTTACTGATCCACGTGATAATAATTTTGAGCCATCTTTTGAGATCATCAGCTATCAAAAATCTCTGAGACATCCATTGTGGAGTTGGTATTATGTGATGTTGTGACTTTCGGACCGACATGCTCACATTCTTGATCATGAAATCTTCTCATCAGAGTAACGGAAGCTTTCGTTGATTCATGATATTGGCAGCAGCGTAGCAGAAGCATGGAGCGAGAATATCAGAGTCATTGATGCACTTATCATGAATTCTTTTGAGATGAATGTGTAGTGTGAGCATGCGGCTATGGAATGACCGCTTCATTCTGATCAGCTGCAAACGTCAGGTGTACCTGCATACAACAGTTAGCAATAAAGTGCACGAAAGTGTCTTTGATCACTTTCGTTGAATTGAGGTACACGGCCCACGGTTCCCCGTTGATCAGTACAAGTAATGCCTGTGATCAGGTATGATTCCGAAGAATTTCCTTGACAGGGTTTCGCAGCTGCTCTAGCTGTTCTCAAACCGGAACGTCTCAAAGAAGACAACACGGAGTGAGTGAACCAGCGAATTTAAGTCCACTGATTGATGAAAAGAGATTTGAAAAACAATCGTGTATTGCTCAATAGAAATTGTTTTTGCAATACAACGAAGGTTGTAATGAAAATCAATTATCAATCATAAAAACACCTTTTGATATGAAAAATTAGTACACGGTCGACGTGCTAAAGAAAAGAGTTTTTAAGCACAAAGACCGGTTTTTCAAAGGTATCCGTCAATCCATAACCTGAACCAGGATTGATTCAAGAGATTGAATCCCCCCATCATTTCTGTTCAGTTGTCACATGGTTGATCTATATAATAGATGTCACATGCCACCTACCAGGAGCTTGTTTGATGTTGGCTCCAGAAGGCTTTCCATCTTCATTGTGAATATGTATATACATCACTCAGATGTTCTGGCAATACCACAAGGATAATGCGTAGGACTCAAGATATAATCTCTCTTTCCACATTGTGTGAAACAGAGAGTCTTTATTGAAAGTGTCCTAATGAGATTTATTGATGATCTCGTGGCTCTAGACTCAATTTGTGCATATTTGGATCCTGTGCCGGAGACTAGGGAGAGGGTCTCCTTCTTCAATATCAACAATCTCTAAGAGAAAGTCGATAGATATGTCGGTTCCCCGTGAGAATGAAACAAGTCCTTTTAAGAGGAACTTGAGTGGTTTGGAAAGTTGAAGTGCAGTGCGTCACTGGGTCCATGACGTCTTGTCTTCAATACCGATGTTACCATCAGTAGCATATGAATTGAACCCGGTTTCTGCCCTAAGGTTGAATAAATGGAGGGCTATTTGTTTTCACCCTTTTCTCATTCAATTCTTTTTAATTCTTCAACCCCTTCAGTGCTTACCGAGACTTCATTGCAAGAACCTTGTTGGGTTTGTTCCAGTACTTGCTCTGTCTCAATCCGCACTCTTCCCATATCTCACTTTTCTCCTTTTATCATCATACCTAAGGACTTCTACACTAACTAGTGGATTGTCCCTGGGTAGATCCCTCCGGTTCTGGCGGATCATGGGAACCAATACCTAACCTTATCATCCTTATATCACCGTACATAAAGTAAAGTTGGTCGGTCTATTTGGTATTCTTCATCTGCCATTGGAATCAATTGAAAGCCATTTGAAAAATCAATCCAGATACTTGTGATATATTATCAAAACATTTTGTACCTGAATTGTTTTTGATATTTTTAGAATAAGTGCTCCCCTTCAACATGTGCATCAAATGTTTGAAATCGTTTTGCACACGGAGGCAAGAGGAAGAAATTACTTCTTTGATTACCATTTTCTAAAAGATATCACCATCACTTCCTTGATCAAATCAAGTAGATAAAGCATTTCCGGGAAGGATGAGGTTTCCATAAATTTGCTCCCCCTCAATATGTGCCTCGAGGTTTGAATAGAGTTTTGCACATACTAGAGGGAACCTGCACATTGATATAAATGATCACGTTTCAAATCATAGGTTTAAGATAGATGCTCCCCCTCAACATGTGCATTGAAAATTTGAAATCGTTTGTCACATGTGGGAAGGACAGCATGTACATCCTTATAAAACCATTTACCGAATTATCAGTTTAAATCCAATTTAAATCACACATTCTCCCCCGATCACAATTATCAAACCATTTGAGATTTGTGATCTCTTATAGATTTAAATTGATTTTGAAAGCTTTTAAGGAGAATTGTGACTTGATTATGAAAGCGTTTTAACTGATAAGGATCGGATTTTAAGACTTTAAACTCCATTGATTGAACATGCATGATTATCTTTTGAAAACATTTTAATGCCAAATAACTTTTTAATTTAATTGAAATCATTCTCCTCCTCAATCAATGACATAGGTTGTTGATTGAGAGATAGAGATTTTGACAAATAAGTCCTGATGATTATCAAAAATAGAGACCGAGTTATTTTTCAAAGCAGTTAGTTTTCAGCAGATAAATGTTTATAGAATCAGAGCATGGAATTTGAAAATATGGTAAAGCATGGCTCTGTCCTTTCTTTGAAAAGCGGGTTACTACCTAAAATGACAATAAACCATTTCTTTCTCTTTCTCTCAAATTTTTATTTTTTTTTATTTTTTTTTTATTTTTTATTTTTTTTTAATAAAAAAATTGGAACAACATCTAAAGTCCCGTGTCATTCTTTGAATGACAACATCAAGACCGTAGATATTATCGAATCGCGAGAAACAAGACAAAATGACAATATATATATATATATATATATATATATATATATATATATATATATATATATATATATATATATATATATATATATATATATATATATATATATATATATATTTGAAGATTTTTCGAATTTTTTTCAAATTTTTATGGATTTTGAAAGATTTATATTTTTCTATTTGATTTTTTGAAGGTTTTATAATTTTATATTTTGTTTTTCGAATAAATATTTACAAGAGATAGATGAAGATAGACCTTTACTCCTCGTCTTCCTCCTGAAGACGTTTGAGTGTTTCTGGTTGAAGGCTTTTCAAGCCAAGACGTGGAAGAATAAACTCAAAACGTTCTCTTGGAAGAGCTTTGGTGAAGATGTCAGCTAACTGATATTCAGACCTCACAAAATAGAGTTCCACCACACCTTTTTCCACTTGTTCCCTGATGAAATGATGTCGAATGTCGATATGCTTTGCTCTTGAGTGTTGAACATTGTTGCATGAGAGAGCAATAGCACTTTTATTATCACAGTACAGAGGGATTTTGCTGAATTCAAAGCCATAGTCAGATAATTGAGATCTCATCCATAAGATTTGAGCACAACAGGATGACATGGCTATGTATTCAGCCTCTGTAGAGGAAATAGAAGTACTCATTTGCTTCTTTGAAAACCAGCTCACAAGCTTATCACCCAAAAACTGAGCACCTCCAGATGTACTTCGACGAGTATCTTGACACCCTGCATGATCAGCATCTGCATAGGCTGTTAGTGACATACCGGTGTCCTTCGGGTACCAAAGACCCATATTGATGGTTCCTTGGAGATACCGAAAGACCCTTTTAACCGCTTCAAGGTGCTTTTTATTAGGCTTAGCCTGGTATCTAGCACACATGCAAACAGCGAACAAGATGTCTGGTCTACTAGCAGTGAGGTACATCAGGGATCCAATCATACTACGATATTTCGTTTGATCAATCATGATCCCTGAGTGGTCCTCATCTAGTTTGGTTCGATCAATCATGGGGGTGTCAACAGGGTCACTTGAATCAAATCCAAATTTCTTTAAGATCTCTGTTGCATATTTAGATTGATTTATGAAAATGCCTCCAGGACTTTGTGAAATTTGTAATCCCAAGAAAAATGACATTTGTCCCATCATTGACATTTGAAATTTTGAACTCATTTCATTAGAAAAACGATCACATTCCATTGGGTCTGTCGAGGTAAAAATAATATCATCAACATAAATTTGAACATGAATTAAATGTTTGCCTGACTTCCTGGTGAATAATGTAGGATCAACTGCTCCTTTGATAAATCCGGTAGATAGAAGAAACTTTGACAGTGTATCATACCATGCCCTTGGAGCTTGCTTTAAACCGTAAAGGGCCTTCTTCAAACGAAAAACGTGAGTAGGATGCTCTTGATTTACAAATCCTTCAGTTTGGCTGACGTAGACGACTTCTTTAAGGTCTCCGTTCAGAAATGCCGTCTTCACATCCATCTGATAGACTATCATGTTCTTACTAGCAGCATTAGCAAAAAAGATTCTGATTGCCTCGATTCGAGCAACTGGAGCAAAAGATTCTTCAAAGTCAATACCCTCCTCTTGACGGTATCCTTTAGCAACTAATCGAGCCTTGTTCTTCAACACATCACCATGCTCATCAAGTTTCACTTTGAAGATCCATTTAAGAGCAATAATCATAGCACAGTCTGGAGCAGGTACTAACTCCCATACATCAAGTCGATCAAACTCATGAATTTCATCTTGCATGGTATTGAACCAGCTATCTTCATTCATGGCGGCTTTAACATCTTTTGGTTCGATCTTAGATAGTACGGAGTTGAAGAAGCACCATAAGGCATCGGTTGCAAGTTGTTTCCGTGTTGATACAGGATGAGAGGGATTTCCAATGATGTTGTCTAATGGATGATCGTGAGTCCATTTTCTGAGGTGTTCATGTGGCAGTTGTTGAGGAACTGAGGTAGCTGAGTCGATGTCTCTTGAAGAAGATGGTTCTGATGATGATTCAGGAGCAAATATGTTTTCAAATGGAGCATCTTCAGGAGTAGCAAAGGGATTAACTTCATCATTGATGCCAGAAACATTTCCATGATGTACATTTGAAGAATGGTGATTTGTTGATGAAACTGAAGGATCAGCAGCAGGCGCTTCTTGACTTAAAGATATTAAGACTGAGGGATTGCCTACATTCACAGGAATATGAGCAGCCTCTGTTGTAGGAATCGGCACCTCATTAGTACTTGGATAATAAAGTTCATCAAACATAGGATCAAACAATTTCTTTAAATCATCTTCAGATGGAGGTACATATGGAGTTTCTTGAGAAGAGTTTGGAACAAGGGATGAACCAATGGGACTGTTTTGAAGTGCGGGTCCTGAACTGGAGTGTCCAGGAGCCATTTGACCGGTTAGCTCATCAAACGTAACGTGAATTGTTTCCATGATATTTCGGGTTCTTTTGTTGTAGATTCGGTATCCGTTTTTGTTTGAAGCATACCCTACAAATACTCCAATGTCTGCTTTAGCTCTAAGTTTGCCTAAGTCTTGTCCCTCATTAGTTGGATAACACAATGCACCAAACACACGAAGGAAAGAGAGATTAGGTTTTCTATTGTGGACAAGTTCATATGGAGTTTTTCCATGAACAGTGTGAGTCAGAGAACGATTTTGTGTGTAGCATGCAGTGGCAATAGCTTCAGCCCAGAGAAACATTGGAACCTTTGAGTAAATCAGCATTGTTCTAGCGGCTTCTACAAGAGTTCGATTTCGTCTTTCAACTACACCGTTCTGTTGAGGAGTTCGTGGAACACTTCTTTGATGGCTGATTCCAATGCTTTCATAGAAGTCACTAAGTTGTTTGTTAACAAACTCAGTTCCATTATCTGTTCGGATAATTCTGACTGTTTTGTTGAGTCGAACCTGCAGCTGTTTGATGAGTTTGATGATGATATCAGGAGTTTCATCCTTTGTCCTTAAAAACTTGACCCAGGTGAATCTAGAGTAATCATCAACCACAACCAACACATATTTCTTACCAAAGATGTTCTGCACTCTCATTGGTCCACACAAATCCATATGAAGGGTATGAAGAACTTCTGTAATTGAGTTTGTAGGTTTGGGTTTGTGGGCATACTTTTTGCTTTTACCCAATTGGCATGCTAAACAAAGATGATCCTTTTCATACTTTAGTCTAGGTAAACCTACAACTAAGTCCTTTCTGGAAAGATCGTTGATGGTGCCGAAGTTCAAGTGATTGAGACGACGATGCCATAACCATGACTTTGTTTTTGAAGCCTTTGATAACAAGCAGATTGGAGAAGCCCTCATCATGTCATCAATCGAGATGGTGTAAAGATTTGAGCCATGAGTTCCTTTTAACAGTTCCTTACCATTAAGATCTCTAACAAAGCAGGTATGTATTCTGAAGGCTACTTCTAGATCAGAATCACAGAATTGACCAACCGAGAACAAATTATGACCCAGACCTTCCACATAGTATACTCTAGAGATGACACTATCACCAACAACGTAATCTCCATAACCCATGATTGCACCGAAATGATCATTACCGAATCTAACAGTCCCGATGAATTTGCTCACGAAGTTCATGAGCCGCGACCGGTCTGCAGTCATATGCTTGGAACAGCCTGAGTCCAGGTACCACAGAACGATTTGAACGATCTGCAGTTGAACACAGACAAGAATGGATAACTGGATAATTGGGATCCCCATGCAAGAATGGGTTTCATTTGGTTAGTAACAATGGTTGGAACACCCACATCAGAAAAAGGAGCATTTATATCAGAAATTAAGGCACTGAAATCATTGTGAATATATGCAGTACTAGTGTCCGTATTAGCCCTGTTCACAGTGTGCTCACTTCTTATGGGAATAGTTCTACCAGTAGGCATCCATTTTCTAGTGGGCATTGTCTGATTATTCTTATGACAAACAGGTATCCAATAATAGCCTATCTTACTAAATGTTCTTCCTGTGGGTTTCCACTGTTTTTTAACTTTCTTTCGTTTTTGCCTTTTTGCCTTTTTAGCATGAACATTAGCAACATTAACTGGACAATTATCATCATTAGGCAAAACATTAACACCACATTCATGATTAGAAACAGAATTCAAGCAGACATCAGTACAAGGTTTGCAAATAGTATCAGAATTCGAATTAATTACAGTACGCCTATGGCTAATACTAGAATCAACACGATTCGTTTTATTCGATTCAAGCTTAAAGTTCCTAGATTGTTCTTCTACTCTTTTCCAGTGCACATTCTTAGCTTGCGAGGTCCTATCATTCCTTGTATTGTCTTGAGACTTTGACCTGCTCCCTTTAATGTCACTGATTACTCCTGTAGAGGGAATGGGAACATTAGTGGGTTTCACAACTCTTTGCATCACCTGTTTAGATGTGCTGGGATCTGAACTACATGCAGGCACACTAAGGTTCACTTTCTTAAAACTAGAAGTGCTGAGATTTGTATTCCTAGAAGGCACACTTGAGTTCTCTTTCATAGCATTGACAGATCTGAAATCTGAACTACTTACAGGCACACTAAGGTTCATATTCAAGACATTGGGCATCGAATGAATATCATACTTGGCAATAGGCATCGAACATGGAATCAAAGGATTAACTCTCTCACCTAATGACTTTGGGCATATTGTGATCAAGCATTCTAAGATTTCTTGAGATCGTTTGGCATATAAGCATGCTTGTCCAATTGCATTATCATGAGGTTTCTCTAACTTATCCTCTTCAACAATCTCACACAGACATTCTAGGCAATCCTTAAGGGATGAGAAGTATGTGTGAATAGCAAGTTTGTTGTTCCTGAGATGAGGAGGGACATATTTCACAGACAAAGCATATTTATTACAAGAGTGAACCTTTGATACACCATTCTCCTCATTGGTCATTGGCATTTTCCCTTTTACCTGACTCTTCAGATTCTCAATTTCCTTTTGCAATGAAGCTATTTGTTCGTTATTTTTGTTACGAGTGACCTTTATTGATTCAAATAACTCATTGAAATGACGTTTAACCTTTTCATTTTCTTCTAGAAAACTTTCGTTTTCCTTTTGTAATGCATTTACTAGGTTTTGAAGATGAAACGTTTGAGAATTCTGAGAATCTAAAGGAGGAGGCATTTGCGAGCCTGTCATATTGTTCTTTTGACCCTTTAATTGAGAGATTTGGGCTTTCAACTTTCTGATCGTGTTGCACTGAGCTTGAATATGTTCATCACGTTTGTTAATTTGAAAAACAGCATCAAACTCTGGAGCATCTGAGGATGTCTTGATATTTGAAGTTTTGACATTTTCTTTAAGATGTTGATATTTTAGTTGTAAATTAAAATGCTCAACTTCTAGTTTAGAAAAATGTTTAACCAAATTGTCTTGATCATCCAGTTCAATTTTCTCGTTTAGTTCAGAATTAGTTTTTTCAAGCTCAATGACACGATCATGGGAGACTTTCAGGGCAACAGATAGTTCATGAAATTTGGAAGCATTAATGGAACAATTTGTAGCAGTGAAAAACACATCCTGAGCAATACATTCAGAAATCAGGTTCTCATTTAGTGTATGCAAGTTCTTCCTCTCAATCTCATTATATTTTAGTGCTCGCTCATAGTCACTAACTTCAACTATCATTGCATCAAATTCCTTTTCCATTCCCTTAATATCAGTTTCTATCCCCTTTTTAAGACTTTCAAAGTGATCTTTTAGAAGTTTAAAGAAAGGCATGACCTCAGTTAAATAACATTCTTTCATTTGCTCAAAACCCCTTTCTCCTTCCGTTATACCAGTGGGTGTGATCCTTTTCTTGCAAGTTTTCTCAAAATCAACAAATAGTTGAAATATAACATATTGGCTAATTAAGGTCTTGCTTTTAGTGGCAATTGTTCTAGGAACAAGATGCATTGGTGTATTAGGAGGATACACAGTCGCTCTAGGCATTTTCCAAAGGGGAGGGTTTGTTTCAACAATATTTTCAGCTTTCTGTTTATCTAAATCCATTTTCCAGAAAACTTGTTCGGGAGTCAACAATGTCTGAGGCTTAAACATGTTCAAGGAAATCCAGTTTTCCTTCTTGTAATCATGGGGTGTGATCTTTATTTTCTTCTCTCTACATTTAGGATCATCTAATTTCTTGTTCATCTTTTCCCTAGTGACTTCATCTGATTTCTTATCTTCCTCAGTGCACTCAACGCAACTAGGTTTCTGTCTAGGTTTAAGGATTTCATTGCCATCATAAAGAACCTTATGAGCATTTCTAGCCCTTTTAATGACCTCTGGATTTTGTTCCTTAACAAGGGGAATGCTATGCTTATCGCTTAAGACTCTATGCTTAGTGATCATGTGAGCAGTCTGAATGGTGTTCCCTTGTATGTACAACTTGTTTTCAAGTTTGTTTTTCAAAGTTTTCAGATTAGAAAAATCTTTCAAGAGTTTTGATTCCTTTGCATTGAATTCTTGCTTAAGCATTTTCACATTTTCTTGAAGTTCTTGTTTTTGCTTTGCAGTTTTAGAAAGCTTTTCTTGCAAGGAATTTAACTCTTGTTTTAATACTTCTTCTCGAAAATTACTTTTTCTAATGATTGTACGCACTTGGTCATCCATTTCCTGCTCACCAGTGGTCAACTCAAATTTTGCACGTTGTTCATAAATAGCAACACGTTCTTTATAGGCATTTAGTTCAGAAATTACGGACTCATCAGGGGCACAGGCAGTGTATTCATCAAAAATATAGTCATTGTTGACTGCAGGAGATGCATCACTTGGTACAACTTCACTTTCACTTTGTTTCACATATTGATCATATGGGACAACATTGATATTACCCATATTTTCAATATTTGATTCAATAGTTTCAGTTGATAGTACTTTGTCATGCATCTTTTGCACATCAGCATCATCGTATAGTTTTAGTACCTCTGAGATGAGTTTGTCTTTGGATGGGCCAGCTTGTGGTGAAGAGGAGACCTTGGGAGAAACCATTGGAGAAATGCTAGCCATAAAGATTGTGTGTGCAGTAGGTCCATCATCCACATCAGAGTCATATGCATCACAATCAGCGACTTGAAAGGCATTCTGATGATTGTGACCTATCTCCTGAATAGGCTGCTCATCCACATCTGCATCATAGGTCTTGGCATTGCCCTCAGCAAGAAACAACAATTCCTCTTCATCCAAAGCAGCACCATTATCCTGAGCTTGTACAAGCAGCATCTTGTCTCTGAAGTAATCAGCATTCTGTGGACGCTTTGGAGAAGTGCAGTTCCTTGCAATGTGTCCCTCACCACCACAGTTATAACATTTGATCGGCTTAGCTTGACCTTGATTACCATTCCTTCCTCGATTCTGATTACCAACATAACCTCTACTAGCTCCACCTCTTCCCTGATCATACTGTCTTTCCTGAACTGGTTGCACCACGATCCTCCCATCTTTAACAGTAGCTTGATTGTGTGGGTTAGATGCTGTTCTGAGGTTGTTATTGGTTTGTGGGAGAGAATTCATGTTTTGACTAATCAGAAGAGCTAGTTGATTAATGAAGTTACCCACGTGTGCATCAGCATCAGCTTGTTTGAACATAGGATCAGGAATTAGTTTGTGATTACCATTTCCCAAGGGTATGACTTGTGAGGCTTTGGTTGTGATTCCGATGTTTGAGTAGAAGGTAGTTGAGTCATTAGACGAGCATGTCTCTCCCTGGTTGGTTTTGAACTGATTGAGAACCAATTTTTCAAACATAGCATGTCTCTCATTCTGAAGGTGGAAGGCATAGAGTTGCTCATAGTTTGTATTCTTCAATCCTTTAGTGAGCTTCACAGAGGTGACAGACTTGTGCCATTCGGGATTCATGTTGTTCACAAATTTTGAGTTCAGCTGAATGTTAGGCATAGTCATTCTGATGTTCCTCATGTCATTCACCAACTTATGAAATCTCACATAGTACTCATAGACACTCTCATCTGGTTTCATCTTGAAGTGTTCAAATTCGTCATAGAGTTGTGATTCTCTGTCTTTCATAGTTAATTCTGAACCTGAGAGAAGCATCTTGACATTATCCCATACTGCCTTTGCTTCGGTGTTGTGATTGATCAGCTTGTAGATGTCTTTAGGAAGACCTTGAAGAACAATGTTAGAAGCCCTGAGATCATCATCGAATCTCTTTTTCTCCTTATCATCAAGCTCATCATACATCTTTGGTCTGTCCATTCCGTAAATCAGAGTTCCATCTTCAGCAGTATCAAGTACATCTCTAGTCGTCTCAACTCGATACGGTCCTTCATCAATGGATTTGAGAATGTTGACACCATTTTCCTTTCCAAGGCAGTACAATCTGATTCGTTGAGCCCAAAAATCATAGTCAGTTCTGTCAAGCATGGGTGGACGAGTATCTGACCCAGCTGCTTGAACATCCTCGGCAACAGTGGAGATGATAGTAGGAACGTTGGTAGACATGTTAACAGATAATACGGGATTTTATAACTCTATGATTAAACCGAGAAATAGATTCTTTCACGGGATTTTACTAAATCAAGAGAAAACCGTAAACAATCACCCAAGTAGCTAGAAGGTAATGCACCAAGTCGCTAACACCTAATTCGCTACACCCCAAGTCGCTAAAGTCCCAAGTCGCTAGACAAATGCAAGTCGCTAAGTAGTAACTCGCTAAGCCTCAAGTCGCTAGCAAAATTTTGGCAGCAATTCGCTACTCAAGTCGCTAAAGATTCAAGTCGCTAAAGAGCAACTCGCTACAGACCAAGTCGCTACCACCAAGTCGCTACCCGTAGTGGAGAGTCCACTACTTGTACTGTTAATCACTAGGTCTAAGTCGCTAGCTCCAAAACTGTAACTCGCTACAAAATTGTGAAGCAAGTCGCTACGAAGAAGGAAGTCCGTATGTCAAGTCGCTAGCAAGAAAAACCACATAAACATCACTTTTCAATCCAAAAGCAACCCTACCAAGATGATTCAAGCTTACCAAATCCAAACTTTAACACAAGAAATCAACCAAATGATGCACAAACCACTAAACTTTATCAAACTCAAAAACCACCTAAAAACCACTAGAAATCCAAAGATGTGCAAGATATGATCTAACCATGGCTCTTGATACCAATTGTAAGATATTAGTTTTCACATACACATCAAACCATAACAACAAGGTGGCGAATAAGTGGAATTCTAGAGAGAGAAAGTTAGAGGTTTAGGGAACTTTAGTGAGAGAAAGAAAATTCTTATTATGAGCTCCAACTCTCTACCTTGGAAGGTAGAGAGTATTTATAGTCTTACAATAAAATGCCACACAACGGGCTGTGGATCAGGCATACAGTGGGTAAAGACCCGTCCGTCCTCCACGGTGTTACTTAACTAAATACTACTTAACTTAAAATAACTATGACTACGAGCTTTCTAACGATTACATATACTTGAGGTGACCGACTCTTTAATACCTGGAATTTCTAATTCCTAACAGTTCGGTTCCGGTACAATATTCGGTTCCGGTACGGGAATTTTCGGAAATTCCCGATGAGAACCAAAGTGTTTAAAAAATTATTCTTTTTCATTGTCGATCATTCATAAAGGACATGCTCTATCAATACAAACACACACAAAAATGTCTCTAACAATGCAAATCGTTTGAGTAATTGCATTTATTCAAACTAACATATAAAAAACACAAACTGTGGAAATATAACTTTATAATTGTTCAAAAGCATCAAGAACACGCATTTGTGTTCCAAACCTCAAAAAATGCTCATTGCTCCATTACTTGTTTCCCTTTATAACTTCATACCGCTTCTTTCGTTTCTTTAACAACCTCATCTCATTTGGAAGATCTTAAGTTTCATGCACATTTATTTTCATTCTCTCCAGTCTTATCTAATTGTGGGTGCAAAGCAACGCCTTAACAAGTTGACTTGACAATGAAGTTCAATAAGGGTCCAAACGCGTTTACCGATACTTTCATGATGGATGAATGACGGTGATGGTGTTATTTGGAATGGATTAAAGGTTAGGGAATTTAGGTTTTAGATTTTTTTGTTACGACTTACTAATGGGCTAGGTTTTGTTTTCTATTTTTTTAAAAGGCTGCATGAACACAATGTCCTAAACAAACCCTATAAAACTTCAAATTTTCAAAAGAGTCGGTTCTTTCATGAAAATACCGAAACCTGACGGTTCCAACCCAAACCGTCCCGAGAACCAAAAATTTAGAATTTGAGGCACCAAGAACTAGACAATGGTTCTAATAGACAATTCGGTTCCGATACTGCTCCTCGGTACTTTTGGACACACAACGAATTTTGGCCTCATTGGCGACGACTTTTTCGGGCAATCTGCGAGGACAAGTCCTCGCTAAAGATTATTGGCGAGGATAATTCCTCCCCAAAAGGTCCTCGCCAATGTCTCGTCGCCTTTTCCTTTGGCGAGGACAAATTCAACCGTTTTGCGAGGACGAGTGTGGGCCCACTTTTCTTAGTTAAAGATTACAATCCGGGTGAGATCCCTCATTTGTGATGACTTTTTCCATCGCTAAAGGGTTTGTCATTAACTAACTAATTAATTATATTTATATAAAATTAATGTTATTTGGCAGCAAGGGACACGTGGCACCAACTGAAAAGTTCGGAACTGACAAGTTGCTTTATGGTTTAACATTGTTCGGTTAGACGATATAGCAGTTATTTTGGTTATTTTATCTTCGCATGTCTATGGTTTCCATTCTCTCCCTTCTTATCCAATCGTGGGTGCAAAGCAACGCCTCCACAAGTTGACTTGACAATGAAGTTCTGTAAGGGTCCAAACGCGTTTACCGGTTCTTTCATGTTGGATGAATGATGGTGATGGTGTTATTTGGAATGGATTAAAGGTTAGGATTTTAGCTTTTAGATTTTTTTTGTTACGACTAATGGGCTAGTTTTTTTTTTTTTTTTTTTTTTTTTTTTTTTTTTTTTTTTTTTTAAGCTGCATGAGCACAGTCCCAAACAAACCCTATAAAACTTCATATTTTCAAAAGAGTCGGTTCTTTCGTAAAAGTACCGGAACCAAACGGTTCCGACCCAGACCGTCTCGAGAACCGAAAATTTAGAATTTGAGGAACCAAGAATTGAACCATGGTTCTAATATACTGTTCAGTTCTGATATGATTTCTCGGTTCTTTTTGATTCCTCGAGACACCTCTAAACTAGGCCATAATAAAAACCATATTACTCAAATAATTAAATAAATAAAATAAAAAATCCTCTAAAACATACCCGATCCTATCTTGGGAGACAAAATCTGCATTGTTATTTCTAAAGGAAATGATTTTATTAAATCCTTTTTATTAAGGGCAGTTTATCAACTTTCATAAAATTAAAACGAAACTTGCATGTCTGATACAAAAAATATATTTAGAAAAGATTTACACCAGATCATAAGTCATTCTTATAAATACCGTAACATTCGCAGACACATACATTATAAACCCTAGAACAAAACATAGGAGAATCGAAGCATTTATTTTGGCTTCGGGTTGTAGTTTCAGTCGCCAAGTAATATAAGGTACGTAATACTCTCATGTAATTTGAACTGTTAGAATCACATAATACGTTAAGATTACGTGCTTTTAAATCATCAAGAAAAACATCGCATGCAGTTAGCTAGCATCCATCTTGTGTATGTATAGTTTGACTGTTGGCTTTGTGCAGTGAAAGATGTAATCACAAAATTAGTTTATGTAATATATACGAATAGTTTTATAAATATGTGGAATATTGATAAACTCGACCAATCAACTAGGAGTGTTACTATACGTTTTTGGAATTTGACAGAATATATTTTGTTGAAATTGTAGGATACTTGTTAGGAAAACAAGTAAGAGAGCTACTAAGATATGGAGAGTTTGAAGGGATTTTTTCAAGGGGTTGCACGTTTCTCAAGCCGATGTGTCACAGCTTGTTCTAGGCAATCCAACTGCAAGTGCAAAATTCGAAAAGAAGAGTATCATGTATTCATGGTTTGTAGATAACATCTAATGTATATACTTCTTTTGTTTCTGCGGAACCATAGTTTCTAATATGGTTTGTTTTTTGTTGCAGAATATCAAGGTGAAGGTGAGTAGGAAAGGCTCGTTGTCAGATGTAGTAAAACAATAAGTGATAGTGCGGAAGGTATGGTTTTGTGATATATCATTATAAGTTTATACTTTGAATATTTGTGTTCCTAAGATCGATTAATTAATCAAACAATTTCGTTGTTGGTAAAAGGAGTAATAAGTTGCACGATTGAAAAGAATGGGATGGTATATTTCTCGGGTGACTTTTATCCACGGAAAATTTTTGGGAGTGTCATGGATAAATTACGGAAACATGGAAAGCTATGTTGGGAAATTTCAGGGAAGGCTACCGATAACACAATATTACAGCAGTTGGCGAATGTGCAGGGAAGGCTACCGAATGCTCTGGACACCATAATTAATGAAAAGCCAATGACTTCAGATAAGACTCGAGATAAATCTTCTTAAAATACTGCATCTCTCGCAGAAGAAACTAGGGTGCAATTATCCCGTATGCTGCAGTATAATGTGATTGAATTTTTGGACATGATGTCTTTAATTAGCTCTAATTTTTCTTTGTTTTTCCCATATCATGCGTTATTTTTTATATATGTGAGCCCAGTTTTAAAACTAGTTATGGATTTATATATTTTATTATGATGATTCGTGTCTATTGCATGTCTGTTTGGATTTTCATAAGAGATGTTTGGAGAGTAATGGTTTATATCAGAGTGGATAAATATTGCCAGGCACATAATTTGAGAGTGTTTGGAAACATTATTTCCGAGTGAAATAAGCAGTACGTTGTGAATAAGTAAGTTCATCTCCCTACTCTAAATGACTTATTTTAAAGGGCAATAACCATATAAGAAATTCTCATTAAACAACCCCTAATTTTGAAATGAATAGTAAAACTGAATTTGGTAACTGATATAAGAGCACCAGCTAGCAATGGGCTTGTGGTTTCCTTACTCGTGCTTCTGACGGCTGAGCAAACACAAAACAACTTTATTTTTTCTTTCTTATTCGAAAAGGTGGACTATGACCATTGCGGGGTATAAATGATTAAAAAGCTGTGAGGATATATGGTAGCTAGCGTGGCGCTGAGATAATAGTAGTGTGTCAATTGAATGTTCGATCTATATGCAATATAAAGAGTAGATCAGTCTTTAAAGTGACACATTAAGCTACCAGTACATCTTTCCATAGTATATTTAATCACATAAAAATTACAGCAAGCCGACCAGCTGAAAAGTTAATGAAATTACTGTATATTAGAAACTAGCTTAGAGACCCGTTGACACCGGGTTATTTTAAAAAAAAATAGATAAATGAGATGATAATAAAAGTAATAACGTAAATTTGTTAAATTTAAAATATGTGTAAGTCACAATCGATTTACAACCACCGCGTTGCCAATCTAAAATAGATTGACTCGAACATAAAATGATGTGTGATTTTAATGATCAATTGAGTTGCTAACAAACCTTGTAACATTAAAAATAATGAACCATAGTATAATATAACGTGATTACACCAATGATAAATACATGATACAACATGAACCTTGTTCAAAGACCTTCAAGTGACTTATTCGATAAACAAAGACCTCCAAATTTGATGGTAATGAAGAGCAAATGTATTCAATGAGCGGTCATCACGTTAATAGCCAATGCCCGCTCCATAAACACCTAATGGTTTTATAAAAAAATGTAAGTATATGGTTTCTGATCGTATTAGAGACTGACATTTAACTAATCCATGATCGATTGATGAGAATATGTGAGTAAAGAATATATTAATCGACAAAGAATATTAATGTTGATATATATTGTAACTGGAATTGTGGAAACAACTGAAATAATGAGTCCCTAACTCAATTTCGAAACAATGGATCTCTGATGGACACGATTTCTTAAAATATATGAAGGGTATTATGACAATGAAATTGTGTTCATGTTATGCGTAAAATAATGTTGGCTCACTTGCGAAAACCTTATACTTGTTGGAAACTAAACAAAAGTTGGAATCACTTTAAGTGGAGATCAAAACACAATAAACCTCACCTGCACCACAAAGTCAATTGAACCACAAAATCAATTGAATTGATACTTCAAAATGAATTGATACTTCAAACTGACATAATGGAGTGGATAGACCACAAATCAATTGAACCCAATACTGAACTATACCCAATCGATAGAAGTGACTTAATCATAAATTAAATTGATACTTCAAAATTTAGGATAATATAAAAAGCACTCAGCATATTATACATAAAGATGTTACACCAAATAAGTTTACATGGTAGCACCCAATACTGAACAATACCCAACCGATCTGCCAAGTTACACCCAATACTCAACTATAATTAGAGGAATAAGCTACCTTATGCAAAGCAATATCCTGCCGTATAGCGTTTCCTTCATGATCTATAATTTGAGACTCGGTTCTGGTAAACCCTGCTAAAAAGAGGCATTTTAAATATCTTACGCTTATATTAAAATCACTTAATCACTCCTATAATCCGTTTCATTACAGTTAAATGTCTTAGGCATATATTCTAAATCATTTAATCACTCCTACAACCCGTTTCATTTAAATAGTTTTCCATAGAGATTACAATGAGCAGATAACTCCTGTAAACTTGAAAGCTACCAAAAGGGGTGTGATCCGTTGTTTTATGTATGGGGTACTAATGGTATGTTAAAAATGGAAACAACATCTACTCCATACGAAATTCGAAATCAAATAATGAACTTCTAAAAGTGGCACTCACCTTGATGTAATATGAAGGAAGATTTAGGCAATTAGTACATAGTATGACCCTTAGAGAATGATGTGTAGTGGTGGTCACAATATACATTTTTCCCCGCCGTTAAATGAACATCTACACCAATTGTAGCCATATTTCACTTACGGTGTCCGAATCCATGGTGAGCAATCGTTGGTATCAAGGATCATTTCCACCAATATATTATTTAGAACTAAAAGGTCATAAATACTTAATCTACTATAGTACTGTCAAAAGTCAATATTTGTATTAACAGTTCCATTGCTTACTGACATGACCATTTGTTTTTGCAAAAGAGGATCTCACCTTGCTTAGCAAATGCATTATCTGCAGTAGAGGATTTCAGATGCTTACTCACATGGCCATTTTCAAAAGAGGCGGCACTATATTTATAAGAAAGAAATGCTTTTTGTCCGAATGCAGTTTCAACACATCTTTTACCTCTGGTAACAGTACAATCAGAGGGAGCACGTGCTATAAATGTTTTGAAAAAACAGAAAACGAATTGAATTGAAAGTATTTCAGCTCATTTTACATATTTCAATATACACTTTAAACAAATTACAACAAATAGAAATGAGGCAGGGAAAGTTGATATAAAGAGAATCATACCTTCTCATACAATGAACTTTAACACTAAACTTTATGTTATCACCTCGCTGGACAGACCAAGTTCTTAATGTAACAAAAAAGAATATTGATTTGAACTCAAAAACATACATGTATGTCATGAAAATCTCTGCCAGCATGAGGGTTAACTTCAAATAGCGCATGCAAATACTCATACAGAAAGTATCTTGAATCATATTCTTTTTTTCACATACGCCAAAAGTTGAGACACTACCTTAGTAGGAGTAATCAAGCCTCAATGATTAATAGTGAAACAGAGCGCTTATGATCAATCACCATTAGTTGGGCGACCTGTAAACAACATATGAGAGATTTACAAATCAGATGAACAAACAAAAAGACAACAGACCTGAAAGGTAAAAGAGTATTTAAGTACAATTTGATTTCGAGTACAAAATCTATTACCTTATCACGAATGGAATCATGCAAGTTATGCTTCTCGATGAACTCGAATATATTTGGTTTCGTAAGCTGAAAAATAAAATTGAATAAAAAAGCAAATAAGTTATTGCCATATAAGTATATAACAATCATTACTCACTTAAAAGTAGAACACTACTTCAGTAGGAGTAATCAAGCCTCAATGATTAATAGTGAAACAACGCGCTTATGATCAATCACCATTAGCTGGGCGACCTGTAAACAACATATGAGAGATTTACAAATCAGATGAACAAACAAAAAGACAGCAGACCTGAAAGGTAAAAGAGTATTTATGTACAATTTGATTTCGAGTACAAAATCTATTACCTTATCACGAATGGAATCATGCAAGTTATGCTTCTCGATGAACTCGAATATATTTGGTTTCATAAGCTGAAAAATAAAATTGAATAAAAAAGCAAATAAGTTATTGCCATATAAGTATATAACAATCATTACTCACTTAAAAGTAGAACACATTTCAGCCCCCAAACCCACCCGTTTCAGCTCCCTTTTTAGCACTCAAACTCACTGATTTCAGCCCCCATTTCAACACTCAAACCCACCCATCTCAGCCCCTAAACACACCTGTTTCAGCCCCCAAACCCACCCGTTTCAGCACCCTTTTTAGCACTCAAACGCATTTAATCACTATATCCATCCAATTTGAAACTCTAAAACTAAAAGAACTCATAAAACCCAAATAAAGTATACTATCCTATTAACATACTAAAACCCAAATCAATAAAACTATAGTTTACAAAACGTTACCTGTTGTTGCATAGAAATTGTAAAATCATTATCTATCTAGGTATCGAAGTAGCCTGTAAAGAAAAGACAAAATGAAAAAAACACCCAAATAAACATAAATCAAAAGACCCTAAAATCAACGCATATAATTCCAAATATATTACCTTGATGCACAAATTTCTACCTCCAACATTTCATTTCTCATAAACATTCCATCGAACATCTTGTACGCGACCTTCAAAAAAAATGTTTTATAGAGATTATAAAAGTGAATCAAATATATCAAAATCTACATCAACCATATTTAAAAAACTAACTAATACCAAAATTATTATATGGTTACTTACATAGTTATGACCGAACGTTCCCGCACATATCTCTGGGTAACACGTAACTCAACTCTTGAAAATCCGCTTATTATGATTATCACTGCATCATGAAATGAAGTCGAAAACACATGTACACCATCTCCATCTCCTTCACCATCTGATATTTAACATATTTTTCCATGAGGTGACATGTGTGATAACAATCCAGTTATATGATACTTCCATATTCAGATGATTATGATATCTTATATACATTATTGATCATATGATATAAAGTGGACGTGATAACGCAGAATCTGTGACGTTTTCATCAATCGAGAGCATGTCATTACCATTTACTAATAAGACTTTCAAAAATGACTTAGGTATTGATATGTGGTGTTGATCATATGCTCTTGATCGAACCTGATATAGTAGAAGCTGTTGTGAGTAGTTTAGAAAGCAGAACATGTTGTAGCTACAAATGTGCTTCGACAAAAAAACAATTTAGAGCAATACTAATAAGCAATTCAAACATGTGATTTTAGTCTTTTAATTCTCATCCTTTAGATTATTAACGGATGATTTTAGTATGTTATATCCTTGTATAAATTTGAAAAGTGTATGGATTGCTAACTTTCTGATTAGACGATCGAGCATTTGGTGCCTTTATGTTTTTGTGTAGATATAATATACAATATACATATGCATCTATAATAGGGTTACCACGTATAGAAACTAAAATCCCTTCTCAAATGTATAAATCCATTGTTCATTAACCAAGATCAGATCGGGGCGAAGTTGTCCAGTTGCTAACCCAATATAAACTTCTCTTTTTTTAATGTAAAAAGGGTAAATTATATTACTAACAACACAATTTATACATCAACATAACATAAAACTGAAATTTTGGACATGCCAAATCAGATACAACTAAAACTATAATCACTGATATCAGAAAAGGCTAAGCTATATCGGACAACACACTAACAACCAATATGACAGGACACTATCTGTCAAACACTGCCACATGCATATTGGACATGAAGGAAAGAGTCCCTTTTAACCCGGACTCACACCCACAATAACACCAATCAAAACGGCACTATGGGTTTCAATGCCAGAAAGTAAATTGAATAAAACTAAAAAAATACCACTATTATTAGAGATACTCACATGTAATATTCAAATAAGCAATCCCATATAACCCATATACAAAGTTCCATAAGAAATCCACCATTGCCAAAACGTATTTAACCTGATACGACAATCCCAAACAACCCCTATATATCTATAAAAAGTAAGTATGGATAATGATAGGAATAATGGAGAAGAAATCATACCTGGTACAAAAGAATATCAGACGCCATCAATTTATATTGCTCCACATCCCCATCCTTCTTATTAGACTTAGGCCTAATGGCAACATACTGCTGCTCAAACGTGTACGATAACATAGTACTGCTGAAACCATATGTGTGGCTAAAAACCTGCTGAAACCTACATCGATGGCTAAAAATCAAAAAAGAATGGCTAAAATCCAACGATGTTTCTTAACAGTTTATGTGATTACCTGTATGGACCATCTCTAACGAAAACAATCCTTGCCCATGGGATCTTTTCCATGACACTGCTCAAATAGCACATCAAAGAACCTATTAGAAATATGTATTGTTTCTTTAAGGAAATAAAAAAAAACATGCATTCTTAACAATCTTTTCTTTTGTCAGTTCTAAACCTTTAGTGTTGGCCTTAGGAGAGTTATACACCCTTTTTTACCGGAAGTTACTTAAACTAACAAATAAGTGCATAAGGAGAAAAGTAGAAAATATAACCCCAAACAACCCCTTATTACTTGTAGTTAATCGGCTCAAAATAAGAACATAAGCAGACTGGTCCTAACCAGTGGTTAAATAAATTATTCATTCAGGAGTTATGACTCGTACGAAGGTTATATCACATAGCCAGACCGGTCCTAACCCGACTCGTACCAAGATTCACCCATTGTGACTCATACCAAAGTTCACTCATTGTTAAAGAAATGTAATAAAAAAGTATGATCTTAGAGTTTTGACCCTTAAAAAGATTGGAATTCGCTTTGAAATAGGTTGATAAGTGAATTTCAAAGTTAACTGATGCACGACACGCAATTATTACTTTAAACCTTATAAGTTTAATCTGAAGCAGGGATAAGTCATCATCAATCTTCACCTCTCTTCTGTTAGTCCACCCATGTCTTTATAAAGCAATTATATCATATGATGAATACAAACTAAAAAGCTAAGAAAATCAGTAATAAAAACTTGCACTGAATATGATCTACCAACAACAACTAAAAGAATATGTACAGGAAACCAAGTAGAATTAAGATAATGACTTACTGGTTAGAGGTCCTTTTAAATAAACACTGCAAAGAAACCTTATGGTTTGATAGTTACAGGTCTGACTGTACCATCACCAACTACACGTCCATCAATCTTTGTAACCTGCTATTGTTGAAAAATATTTCGAGTTATTACAATGTAGCACACATGGAACTAAAAACTAATTCATACAAGTATAATATGCATTTGAAGGTGTTGTACATTGATCCCCCATTTCAGTCCCCTATCCCATATCAATTTTAGCCCCCAAGCATACACACTTTAGTCTCATTTCATTAACGAAACTACCTATTTCAACTTTCTATGAACAAAAATGTACTTGAAGATGTGTTCTATTCGACTTTTTTTTATCCTGTTAGAGTCAATAACAAAGACCTTAAAAAATTTGCACATTATAAGCCTTCAATGTTTTGTTAGAGTCAATCACAAAGCAAAGACCTTTATCAATACAAAACACGTAATTAAACCTCTAAAACTGGATTTGTCGAACAAAAGTTTCATTGAGGAATTTAATCAAATAGTTGGTGTGCATCTCAAAATAATCGCAATAATATGAGTTTTAAGAGGTCATCGAATACATAAACAATTGCTACGTCAAACAAATCATTTCCAAAGCAGGTTAATCATTTTCATCAATCCATATCATCAACTAACAATTAAATTTAAGAATTAAAAGAGATAAAACATGTAAACCTGGTTAATCTTTCTCAATCACAATCTACCTACAAAAATAATCAATCGAAATATGTCATATATTTGAATCGACACAATATTATCGATCAGAAGAAAATTAGAAGAAGGAAATTCAAAAACAAACTTACAATTTTACGATAATGAAATCAACAAACCATTTCCATATTACAATGTTGACAGCAAAAGAAATACACCCGCACCAAATTAGGGTTTATGATTGATTGTAGGTTTTAGTTTGGGAGCGTAGAATGGTTTTGATAAGGAGGAACCGTGTTTTGATATATGGAGGTGTGTATATGAAGGATTACTCCCCTTTACCCAAAAAAAGAGGTGTGTATATGAAGCGTGTGAGAGAGAGGGAGAATGATCTGTATTGAATGTATTGAATGTTTTAATAAATGGGGTGTAGAAAAAAGAATGCATTGTAGGTGTTGTACATGGTAGCTAAATAAGGAAGTGCATTAAACGAATTTTTAATGCTGGTAGCTTAGTAGGCTTGTACAAAAGCTTATTTTATTATATACTAGCTAAAAGACCCGTGAAATTCACGGGTAATTTAAAGAGATGGTACAAAAATATAGAATGAGGTACGCATTACGAAAATAAACAATAGCGGAAACCAAAATGGTATTCGCAACTCTATATAGACAGTTGGTACTAATTAACATATGTTTTATCAAACAAAATAGTCAAATAACACTAAATTAAAGGTAAATAAAGTTACACAAGGACATTACAGTTTCTTGAGTATGGTGAACTTATTTTTTGGCCCATGTTCGTATTACCTATTGTCCATTTGTGGACATCACTTTGGCTTTGTTAATAATCAAACATATACTTGAAGTGCCTGAAATCCATAAGACATGTTATATTTGATTAAGAAGATTTATCTCAATACATATAATGTATGTAAAGAATTGGGTAAGTGTGGTCACCTGTGATCACAAATTTAGTAGAGCTTCTTTATAGACCATGTTGCTTGTACTACTCATTATGTCGCCTTCTTGTACCAAATAACCATTTTCAAGCAGCTCAATAAAAACTTTCTTTTGTACCTACCATCAGCCAACATCTCAATATTCTTGCAACATTCGACTCCATAATGCGTATAGTGCTGTCAAATCTACGCATGTTAAGTAACAAATATATCACGGAAGACGCTAAAAGCCCTTGTGTTGCTTCAAAAGCAATGTTAGCCATTTTAATATTTGTGTTGCTTCAAAAGCAATGTTAGCCATTTTAATATTTACCAAGAGCTTAGACTGACTGTAACCATCTTTAAGAACTAAAATCCTAACTTGACCTAGTGTAGAAATGGTAGTTAATGACCCCATAAAATGACCTTAGATATGCGTTTGAAACTGCAGTTGTGCAACAATCACAAGTACCCCCTGGAAAGACCCAAATATCCTATTCAAGCACATAGGTTTTTAGAAACACCCCTTAAAACTTAAGCAGACAGACCTAAAAATCCCTATAAAACTGCAGTTTTGCTGACTTACACATTAAAATATATACTTAGGTGGCTTTTAACCCGTTTGACCCATTGAGTTATACAACCCATATCAAGTATATAAATATAATAGGCATTGATCCTCAAGTATATAAATATAAAAAAGAAGATGTCATACTTAACACATCTTGTATCATGCATAACAATCTCATTATGATCATCAAGTATATAAATATAATAGGCATGGATCCTTAGCCAAGTCTGGAGTCTAGACACTATATTAATAGACGTTTTGCATATCCACATTTAAACATCTCTTGATCCTTAAGTGGCTTTTCACCAACATCAGTTTTAGAGAAAAAATATTGAACAAACTCTATAAACATAACCACACATAATACACATTGGTAAAGGTAACAGATATATAAGCTCTTGTTAATTGTTAATCTTGCCCCCCTAAGTTGTCAAGTGTGTACTCTGATTTGTTTCAGCCTAATCTAACCACTGCTACAAAGTGGGAGTTGAAGAAAGTCGAGCACCTTGGTGCGGGTGGAAAGAAAATTGGATTACAGCATAGCCCATATGAATTGGCCCATATGTTCTATTATTGAAAAAACTTCTATGTGAACCTAAACCTTACTGTATTCAATAAGAGAATGTGGACTTAGGTCATTCCTTTTCTGTACCAAACAAATTGAAACCATGTATACTCATGTATTTCCTCACAAATCAAGGAGAAAAACTTTAAATATTAAAAACAAATGAAAAAATACAAACCCCAATATTCATGTTCAATTAAACGTTAAAATAAATTAAAATCGAAACAAACACGAACCATGTTTTGTTGTTTAACATCAATCTCAAAGTGTGTTCCCTTCTTAAAAACTTTCATCTCAATCTCAAAGTGAGTTCCTTTCACAAAACCTTCATCTTTCTACTAAACGGGTGTTGGACCAATATAGAACAAATGGGTTTAAGTCACCCAAACTGTATTCACAATCTACACAACCTGATCTACCCGCATATTTTGCCACCTCAAGTTTATTCAAAAAAATAAAACTACTTCGTAAACTGTAACATAAAAGGTAAGAAGACTCAACCCGCATATTTTGCTACCTTAAGTTTAGTCAAAACCTTACAAATAAAGAACTATTTTATGTGCATGATTTAAGAACTCTTTTATACATTTTTGTAATTTAAAATATACTTCAAATTTTCAAAAAAAAAAAAAAAAAAACAAACAAACAAACAAACAAACAAACAAACAACTATAAGAGATACCCGGTAGGTTGTCACAATCTGCATACTTACCATCCCCTCCAATTTTGATGTAAACCAAAGTGATGAACCGGTATGTTGTCCTGTTGTGGAGCCCAAATACCAGGACACCATCCAAAGCCAAAGTGTGAAATTTCCTGGAATGCAAATATGTTAGCATTTTGAATTCTAAGGTCCATTGTTTAACTTTTCACTTTATTTATATGCTGTGCAGTATTTGTTACAAAGTTTGATTGATAATGAGGCTGCAATTTCCTTTTTGGAATTTGAAGAAATCAGTGTGTTGGCCTAACATTGTGAATCCTTGTATGCAAATGAACTTTTCTTTTTGGCTAGAACAGTGTTGAATACTGTTGTTGTAATGCACTAACAGTTGTCATTTTTATTATGTCAACTTGGTTAACATTCAACTATGACAGATTTGGAATAAATATAGATGAAGAATCCTAAATTGCTCGTTAGAAACATTGAAAAACCCAATTTCACATTGCAACAACACATAATAAAATCATATAAAGAAAACAATGAATCCCAAGCACCGACTAAACACAATGTTGAAAAACACTTAACTAATTAGTGTCATAATCCATTTTTATCTAACTTCTTTTAGGAAGTAGTTCCAAAAGCAAGCCACCATGTAACTCATACAAACTAAAAGATAAGAATATAGCACATAGAACTCATGATGTTTGTGGACTCATAATAAGTTATAAATATGAGATAAAAAAAAAAAAAAAAAAAAAAAAAAAAAAAAAAAAAAAAAAACCATTATATGTGACACTTTCAGAAGCAAAACTGAATGTCCTTAGGTGTCTTCTACAAAAATGTAAAATTTGTATTCTTGCACATAATTATAAGTGAAAGATGTAACTTTCATTTTTCTTAAGAGTCCTTTCGAGAGTCGCAACTTGAAGCCTAAAAGCTTAGTAGCTAATTTCAGCGGCATATGTCGAAAAAGTAATATCGTCACTCTTTTTAAAATAATCAAGATTTTCCAATCACTCTAACAATTGATCCAACTATTTCAACTTCAAACAATAGCAATGTAAATAAAGACATGCTCTTTAGCACTTACTACTAAAACTTAAGTTTTATTATTCTACTTCACATACGATATAGCAAATATGTTAATATGATTTGTTAATTATTAAACTAATGGGTAAATAATGCACATATTAGAGATGGAATGATTGCATACCAACACCGCCATCCACCCCTGTTGTAATCATCCTCGTCATCATCAAGCTTAATGCTTTGCATGTTCAAAAACTAACATTAACTAATTTCACAACAGAATTAGAATGATGTAAAAATATTGGTGCAACCTTTATATCGTTTTATTATTACGTTATTAATAGCGTTTAGTGTTAGCTTAACTTGGTCTCTTGGGGTTTGAATCCACCCCCACACATATTCAAACCGGGTAAGGCACTCCCTTTTCAGAAGGTTGGCGTACCTGGTTACAAAAAAGAATCCCGTTTTGACCCACTGTCCCAACGATATTTTAAATAGCCATCAGCTTGTTTATTTCAAACGACACAAAAACATAATTTCTTGGTAAGAACTCGTATATTTATTAAAAATAAATAAATAAATAATGCCATAAAATTATGCAAAAAGAAAAAACACAAAAAATGTTGTAAAATTGAGCATTTTGAGGATCAAATTCACAAATGCATCATAAACAGAAACACCTTTTATGGCAAATTCTACCTCAGATACACCTTTTAATGTCATCCAAATTCTCCCTCAAACTTGGCTTTCAACATTCCAAATGAACATTTATAACCTAAAATGCAAACAAAATAGATGAATGATTAAAGCTTCAAATGAATATGAAATTCAAAACCAAACCAAATACACGAAAAAAGTAGATGAAAGATGAAATAAATCAGATTTTATATAAACAAAAAGAATGCACATCATGGATTTCCCTTAATTTTTTTCTAGGGTTGTGGTAAAACATAATTAAATTTGAATATGGAACTAATAATTCGAGACCTTAAATATTAATAAAAATCGGTACTTACCAATAGCGTACAAATCACTGGCACACTGATGTAACAAAAATGTTTTCTTGATTGATTTTGAATCGGATGATATTTTCAAGGGAAGTTGAATCGGATGATATTTTGAGCGGGTTATGGAGATTAGGAAGTTGTTACAATAGAGTTAATGCTTAACAAAAATACAGATTAGCGTGTAGAGGAAGATTGAAGAGGATTGACATGTCAAGGATCTGTCTAAAAATTGAAGCCAAAAATACAGAAATTGTATTCTTTTCATTGACACGTGTCTGCTTTAGGTTAAAAGTTATAAATAGAAAAAATTAATAGCAAGCTCACTAAAAACTCTATTTTATTAGTTAGTATAGATATAGATAATAGATAACACGTAATTAAGTGAAGTTTTCCATGTGTCAATGAGGGACGCATATAAGGTGTTCTTTGATAACAGACTGGTAATTAAGTGAAGTTTTAGTCAAATCAAAATAGATCCATTACGAAGATTTAACATTCAAATCACAAAAGTTGTAGTCAAATCCGAAGCAGTCAAAATATTCAAGATGAAACTAGAGTATTTAATCAAGTATTCAAATGATATGCTGTTATCCAACTAAGAGTACAAGGTGTCATGACAAGGCTTAACTTCGTCGTCGCGCCATCTCAGCGCCACATCAGCATCCCATTTTCCCACAACTAACCACAACAAACCCCCTCCTCACTCATAACAAACCTCAACCTATTCATTTGGGCCACACCACTACCACTTTATTTTTTTTATTCAATTTTCATTTCCAAATAAACTAAATAAATTCATTTCATTCAAATTAAAAATACAACACATAACTTAATAAAAAACGTACTAAACATAAAAAAAAGATACGAAAAAAAAAACATACACAAGAAATACACGAAATTATAACGAAACTAATTATCCGGATTATGTTGTTGAAACTGCGCCCATTGAAGTTGTTGCCAAACATGGTCGATGAGACATCGTTGAAGCTTTGCGTGTTTGCGTTTATCATGTAGTTCTTTGGCTTTTTTTCTTTGCACTTGGCAACGTTCAATCCATGTCTGCTGTAAATTTGGTGTTGGAGAAATATACGTTTCAGCAATATCTGATATCGCAAAATTTTCATCTTTCAAAATCATGTTATGCATTATGATGCACGCGTACATGATTCTCCGTAACTTGCCAATAGTAAATGCACGCGCCGGTTGGGCAATGATATGCCAACGTCCTTGGAGGACACCAAAAGCTCTTTCGATGTCTTTTCGAGCACTTTCTTGTTTCGCTTTGAATGCGGCATTTTTTGGATTAGCTGCAACTATAAATGACTTGACGAAAGATGCCCACTCCGGGTAGATTCCGTCAGCTAGATAATACCCTTGCTTAAATTTACACCCATAAACTTCAAACTCAACCTCAGGGGCGATGTCATCAAGCAAGTCGTCGAATAACGGAGAATTATTTAAAACCGTTAGATCGTTATTCGCACCCGCTACCCCAAAAAAAGCATGCCAAATTCACAAATCGTATGAAGCAACAACTTCAAGCATTATAGTGGGATATTTTTTTATCACCTCTATGAAATTGGCCTTGCCATTCTTTAGGACAGTTTTTCCATTCCCAGTGCATACAATCGATGCTCCCCAACATTCCCGGAAGCCCATGAACAGTGTTATGTGCATAGTATAAGTTACGAATGTCATCCTCATCTGGTTTTCTTAAAAACTCCTTAATAAATAGTTGGATTATGCACATAAGAAAAAAATCTAGGCAATCGCGTGCACAGTGTTCACCTATTTGTAAATACTCATCTAATGCATCAGCTGATATCCCGTAAGCCAATTGGCGTAGGGCACATGTGCATTTCATAATCACACTAAAACTCATTACACCCCTAGCATCGGGTCGCATTCTAAAGAAATCAAAATGCTTAGGAAGAGGATGATGAGTTTCAATATATGTTTCAATACCTTATACTATTTGTAGAAATAGACGACGGCTCATACGAAATCGACATCTAAAATTAGCTTCCGTATATTTTGGGTTGTCGCCAAAATAGTCAGCAAGAAGACGTGCTTCAGCAATTTCACGTTCACGAGGGACAAATTGACGACGCTTTGAAGGACCGGGTGCTTGTTCCTGCAACGTTTGCTCCGCCTCGAACTCTTTAATAAACATTTCTAACTCCGCTAACTCTTCAAGATCACTATCGCCGGAATAAGATGATTGACTATCGTAACTCATGTTTTCAGCAAGTTTGAATGGTTTTGTTTTGGTTGAATATGAAAAACTTGTATGAAATGTTATGTTAATTTATAGAGTGAGTGGTGGGTTTAAAAAAAAAAAAAAAAAAAAAAAAAAAAAAAAAAAACGTTTTTAAAACGTTACACAACGTCTACTATATTAAAAACAATATTGCGTTGCTTTTGTCAGAAGTTTTGTTTCGTCGTCCCGACGATTTTAGAACTCACGGCGAGAGACGACGAGGAACCCCGGTGTGGGGGCGAGCCACGGCGGGGCTCCACGTCACCCACGGCGAGCCACAAAAATTCCCACACCGGATGCTCTAAGGATCGCGACGGGAATCCATAAACTTCTTTAAGACTAAGTTAATGTCATTCATCCTTTGTTGCCATTCTCTCTCTCAAACTTGTTCACGAGCATTCGCCTCCAATTCTCGTTGTTGCAATGTCAAAGGCAAAAAATTTTAAATAAAGAATTGTATAGTTTATAAATGTTGTGATGATTCAAAACTTCATAGTATAAAATAATATGTTTATACATATACTCATACTTTTGACTTCTGAACCCTCATAACATTTAAAGCTATAAGTATATCAGTGTTTTAAAAGGCGTGTTAAGGCGTCGTCAAGACACGAGGCGTGGCCTCGGTGCCACGAAATGGACCAAGACGTGAGGTCTAGGCGTCGTGTGAAAAGACGTGGGATAAAGCGCGAAAAGACGTGCCTTTTGATAAGGCGTGACGCCATTTTTAGAAGCATTTAGAGTATTTATGGGTTTGGGTTTGAATTTCTAGTATATGGGCTATTTCTTTCTTGGGCCTCGTAATTTTAAAACTTAATTCCTACTTGGGCCTCGTATTTGGGCCTGGCTATTTGGGATTTAGGCTTTAGTATTTGAAATTTCTTTTAAAAAATGATATAAAATTATAAATACATAAATCTATAAATATCTTTTTGCCGCCTTAAGCACGCCTTAAAAAATGCCAAGGCTTCGCAAAGGCTCATAAGTTTTGAGGCGTGGCTGTGCCGCCACACCACGCCTCACGCCTTTTAAAACATTGAAGTATATAGACGCATGTCCACGAGAAGCAAATAACTTCAATGCACCTCCCCCACGTTATAGACTCTTCTCCTCATTCAATTGTTCTTTCACTTGTCGATGTGGGACAAACATTCTCTAAACACATTTAACAATCTTACTTTTGACTAGTGATTTACTTATATTTTGTACCCAATACATAGCAAAGAAATTCTAAATTCTTAAGCTATTAATAAGTTTAAAATACTATCTCAAGCACACTCGAATATTGAATCTTGTAAAGTGATTGAATGAGAGAATAAAGAGAACAAGTACATGTGAAGAGTCTTCATGTTCTCGGATTTACCTTAGTCTCTAAGATCGGTCTACACTTTACCTTCTTCGTATCTCGCCTATGATTGAGTGTTGTTGTAATGTATTTTCCTTGTGTTTACAATCTTTATAGTAGAAACGAATTTAAAATCATTTTGATCCCTAAACTAGGTCAAATAAAGAAATGAGGTATTCATGCATTACGCTATAATACACAATTATGAGCTTCAACCTTTTCGGCTTGCAAAGCTACCAATGTTAAACGGTTAAATAGACCCTTAAGGCCTTAACATTAGTACGTAGCTGGTTTTGTCTATGGCCCGTATAGTAGTCTAAACCTAAACATGACAATAAAGATCAAGACGAGCTTATTTCTCAACGAGAAATAATTGGGTTCATAAAGATGCGTTTAATCTTGCTTCTAAACATGCATGACATCACATGGAAGTTCGCAGATAAAAGAATCACTTTTTCAAAAAAAAAACTCTTTAACACTACTAAAAGACTATCTTAGTACATTGTTTCGGTCAATATTTTTGGTCAACCATTTTTAGGGTGTGTTTCTTTTTCCTCTTAGCTATGGGAGAGTTCACAAATTCATTTAATATTAATTTGTTTTTTAGGTGGGACCCACTATTTTTTTTAGTTGGTCTATATCTTCAAGGCAAAAAATATTAACCTTTTCTCATTAAGTGACTCATATAAATGTAGGACTCACATGATCCTTTCAATAAGAAAAAAAAAGAAAATAAACACCCCTTAGTCGTATATAATGTTTGCACACAAGTAACCAAATTCAACTTCTTATTTTACGGGTTTATATTTAAGTTCATTTACGAAAACTGATTAATGATGTTGATATGTTGTGAACAAATGATTAAATTATTAGTGCTAATCAAAAGTCTAAAACAGTAAAACTGGATCAATATTTGGAACTTTTACATAAAAAGACGATAACAAAATTTGATTTTACAAGCATTAAATTGAAAGGTACTATAACTTAAAATATTTAAAGTAAATATTTTAACTTGTCATTACTTATTTTTACAATATTTAAAGTAAATATTTTAACTTGTCATTACTTATTTTTACAAACACTAACGAGAGTTTCACTTACGTTACGATAATAACGAAAAACTTTTATATTATTCTTAAAAAAATATATAACAAAGTAATATTGTAAAACTTTATTTTTGAGCTTCAAACATTTACCACACAAGCGACAACGATACAAAAGTCTTGCAAACTTTATCTTTCAAATACTATTCACTTAAGCCACAGACTTACATCATCAAAACCTAAAACTTGTCGTATTAATCTAGGTTTCGTTTTGGAACCACCCACTTTATTCACTTGATTTATTCGCTTCAGACGACTTAATTGCCGAGGTGAGTTTATAGACTTACTTTTACTCTTATTACTTGCTTTATAAAACTATGGGGGTAAGAAACATGTAAAACTCTTTTCGGACCTCAAAACTGATATTATGCTTTTGAAAACTATTACGTGGATTAGCTTAAACCTTGATCCCACTACGCCGCCGTCAACCCCTTCTCGGAAGCGCGATTGTTATAAATAGATCTACTGGGGATGACACTCCCATTCGAGTTTAACCGGATAGGCAAATGTCGAACGTATACCATGTCGAACACAAGTGTATAGGAAAGACACTTGCCAGACCTTATTTAACATGCTTCTAGATGCATGCACACTTTCGTAGCTTCGGTTGCATGAACTTAGTGCTAACGTAATAGACTTTTCTTAAATATGGTACCATTCACGGAGATGCTTATATGTACAACGTTTGGTCCAACTTGATTACTTTAACTTAAACCTATGAACTCACCAAGCATTGTGTTGACAATTTTAGCATGTTTTTCTCATATTTCTTTCTTGGAAATGGCATTGGCAAAGGCATTGGTTAAGGGCTGGCATCTGGAGTGTTTCCACACATATCTATTACAACTTTTATTTGGACAACTCATATTTCATGAGCTTTACTTCGGCACTTTGAAACAGTGATATAAAACTATTTCTTAAATTAATCTATCTTTTGAAAATAGACTAGATTGCCCGTACTTTATTACCTTGTGTTGTGAATACTAATTGAGTAGCACCCCATGACCCAAATGCTTTCGCTGTGCCGATTTTAGGGGTATTACAACAAGCAAATCACAAGTGTAGTGATATTTGATAATGATTTAAAACGTATGTTTTAAAAGGGTCATTTAACCCTTAAACTCATGTATTTATGATCAAGTATTGGTTAAAATCATTTCTTTTCACATTTTAGGTACTTGGGACGCAAAAGCCGGAAACCGAGCATTTTGTACAAAAAAGGATGAGAAAACAAAGAAAAAGATCAAGTCATGAAAAATTCTGGAAGAGGGCTCCAGACGGCGTCACACATTAATAAGTGACGCCGTTACTTGCAATCGAAAACATCAAGTCATCCCAGATTTATCAAGCGACGGCTCAGAGACATATTGAAGACACTAACAAGTGACGCCGTCACTTGTTAAAGAAGACCAAGGTTTGAGCCAAAATCACTAAGTGACGGCACATAGATATTAAAGAGGGACGACGTCAGGCATCTCCAGACGGCGCCCGAGATCCTTAGCGACGCCGTTACAAAGACGACTTGTGCAAGACGATACCCTAATGGGCGGCGAGTTGACGACGTCACACCTGTAAAGTGACGCTGTCACCCAAGTAAATCTATATATAGTTTTCGTAAATTCTGCAATTAGTGTGCTAATTTGGAGAGAGATTTGGTGTTAAGTTTTAGTCTGACTTTTACAAGATTTTTAGGGAAGAGATAAGTTCTTCTATCAATTCTATAATTATGTTTATGTTATGCTTGATTATGTCTATGTGTTCTTCTACCTTTTACATGTCTAGCTAGATTAATCTAGTGTTTGCTTAGATGTAATGAAACCTAGTTATTAATTATTGATTGTCGTCTCTTGTTTGATTGGTTGTTCGCTTTAGAATAGGAAAACTGGCTTTTTCTTTAATTGTTGCGAGCTTTAACGTTCTAATAATGTATGTTATGTCCTAGAGTGCACTAGTAGACTTTTTGTTGTATTTAATGCGTGAATCGCGGCTGTTGATACTACGAGAATCGAGGGAGATGACTACGGTCACTTGTTGATCTCGGGTTTTCTAGAGGAAACCATAACATTCATAGATTTTGGGAATTAGGCACCACTCTACGACTGATATTGGAATACAATGCTCCAATTAAACAAGGACGTAACAATTCGACTAATCAATAAGAGATAACCAGGGAGAATGAAATCTAAGTAAACACGCCTTTAACCCTCATACAAATTCCCAATTAAATTTACTTTTAATTAGTTTAATTAATAGTTTAATTAAGTAGATAATCAAACCCCCACAATCCAAATCCCAAGACTTTTAATTGCTTTCATTAAAATATAAAATTACAAAAAGAATCATCCCTTAGCACTATTCCTCTAGAGAATGATCAATCCCCCGTGTCTTACCTATACTACACTACAACGATTAGGTACACTGCTTAGGAGGATTGTAAAACTTCTTCGGAGAACTTACATCCGTCACATCAGTTAACCTAAATAAACTATCAATTAATCATTCGGCTCCAATCCGGAGTTAAACGGTTGTGCACGTTCAAATCATAAATTATATCCATACTATAAGGCACATATTGCAAACAAAACGCACATCTTGCTCAAAAATGGGAAAACATAACACAACATAAAAGCATTTGAGTATAATTTTCCCCCAAGGAAAATACGAGTAAAAAGTGGCTACGAAAACTCACATACGCAATTATAAGCACATAAGTTGTTCAAAGAAAGCAAGTGATTTAGCACAGTGAAAAACATGTAAATTAGACTTTGAGTATCATTTTTCCCCAAGGAAAACATGAAAACGGGGCCGCGAAAACTCACCTCAACAAAGTATTACAATCGGGATAATAGCAAAGTCCAATGTACAACGAATCTCAACCGCGACCTAAGTAATTTAGTCATTTTAGGGTAGATATGATATGTATTATATGCATATGATTTTTATATCTTATCACCATTATATATGTGGAGTGAAGTCTTATGAAGTTGCGTAGGTCGAAAGTTTAAGGAAAAAAAAACACATTTAAGGGTTTAAAACTCTAAAACAAAGTTCATTCATTTTAGACCCAACTTTAAATTAGTGTATCTAATTCGTTTCAAGCAAGTTTTTATCTGTTAAACTCTATAATCATAGATGAACATGTCTACTTTTAATATTTCAAGGCGTCGATTTGTGAAAATATGTTTTAGGTGTCGGTTTATACTAAATCAAATTTGGACATGATGTTAAGGTTTTTCAGAATTTTCCCGGCTTCGTCGAGCTATATTTCACTCATTTTCTAATGAAACCACTTGGTTCAAAATCATGGGTTCATCGGGTTTTAGTCTTCTTACCAAAATGTAAGCCACTTGTCTTGGTTCTACACCAATTATTTTATAAAATCAAAAGAACACAAGTATATCAAAGATGTCCAAAATCAAAAAACATAACCCAACTGCTTGGGGTTGTATCTCCTTTGTTACTTAACTTCATGACTCAATCAACTTGATACATTTTGGTTAAATCTCTTCTACAAAAAGTTAAAAAGGCTCAATTCATCAAATTATACCTAAAAGGCTGTTTTATAGGATTGAATGTGTTGATTTTGGACAACCGATTGCATATCATTTATTGAAAAAACCAAAATCAACTCCAAAAGTTACAAAATTCAACGGAAAACTACCTAAGACCTATATCTAATTGTGTTTAAATTGGCCTGGCCTAGAAAAATGTTTTTAAGATGGTTTCCTTTGGTTGTGTACAGGATTGAAAATATGGGACAAAATGTATGTGTTCTAAACTTAACTTTAGCATAAATTTTCAACACAAACAAGTATATATATGTGATATAATCAAGAGATGTTATATAAGTGTAACAATAAGTAGATATGATGCTTACAATGATGTGAATGATTGGTGCGCAAGAACTATATGAAAACCCTAAGTTAACCTTACTTTAACTCTTCCAAAACCTTAGCTCTTGAAACCCTTCTTGTATAATTTTTAAACCAACTTGAACCAAGCTTGAAACCACCTTGTTCCAGCCCTATTTCCGCCATGCAAAGGTAGAGAGAAAATTGGTGTATGTGTGTGTGTGTTTGATTTTGGGTGGATAAACTAGTCACAATTGCCTAGTATTTATAAGTATATATTGGGAAGGTTAAATGAAGACTTATGGAGTCACATGCTTACATAAGGCTAAATAGGGAAGGTGGCTTGGAGGGTTGTGGTGTGCCTTTGGGGTAGGGGTGTCCATGGTACTGGAACCTGGACGAATCGAAACCAGAATCGAAAAAACCAAGAACCGTAAATAGAAAAAATTTGGAACCGAGAACCGTCCCAATGTTCTTCGGTTCGGTTCCGGTACAATATTCGGTTCCGGTACGGGAATTTTCGGAAATTCCTGATGAGAACCAAAGTGTTTAAAAAATTATTCTTTTTCATTGTCGATCATTCATAAAGGACATGCCCTATCAATACAAACACACACAAAAATGTCTCTAACAATGCAAATCGTTTGAGTAATTGCATTTATTCAAACTAACATATAAAAAACACAAACTGTGGAAATATAACTTTATAATTGTTCAAAAGCATCAAGAACACGCATTTGTGTTCCAAACCTCAAAAAATGCTCATTGCTCCATTACTTGTTTCCCTTTATAACTTCATACCGCTTCTTTCATTTCTTTAACAACCTCATCTCATTTGGAAGATCTTAAGTTTCATGCACATTTATTTTCATTCTCTCCAGTCTTATCTAATTGTGGGTGCAAAGCAACGCCTTAACAAGTTGACTTGACAATGAAGTTCAATAAGGGTCCAAACGCGTTTACCGATACTTTCATGATGGATGAATGACGGTGATGGTGTTATTTGGAATGGATTAAAGGTTAGGGAATTTAGGTTTTAGATTTTTTTGTTACGACTTACTAATGGGCTAGGTTTTGTTTTCTATTTTTTTAAAAGGCTGCATGAACACAATGTCCTAAACAAACCCTATAAAACTTCAAATTTTCAAAAGAGTCGGTTCTTCCATGAAAATACCGAAACCTGACGGTTCCAACCCAAACCGTCCTGAGAACCAAAAATTTAGAATTTGAGGCACTGTAACGCCCCGACCCGACAAGGGTAAAGGAATCACAAGTAATGGTGTCATATCAAAGCAAACATATAATCCAAAAGAAATCTCAACATAAATATTGAAATAATCCAAGTCAAAACGACTTCAACACATAGGTCCCAGCGGAAAAATAAACTCCAAATGAAATGTCTAAAATATAAAGTCTAAATGGCATCATAAGATCAAAGCTAAAATCTCTAAGGTAAGTCCACTCAGCACTCATCCCAAAGCAATACCCAGCTCCAATGCTTAGATACCTGCCGCGGAAGAAAAGAAATGCGGCTGAGCTTCAAAAGCCCAGTGAACAGATATACAAGCAAAACGAATACGAAACAAGAACGAATACGAAATAAAGTGAAAGAAAGATAGTGAAATTATAATCATTTCAAAAGATAATTCAGGATATACGAATAAGTTTTATAGCTAACTACCTCGAGTCCAAAAACATATGCCATATCATAAACATATCATAATCACATAAGGCAACAATTGTAGGGGAGACCTACCAGAGTTATGAAGGACGTGCATGCACGCAGCATCAATCATCAGATAACATATAGCATATAACGTATAATATATAACATATAACAGATCTAGGATGCACCCATACGCCCCACAAACATACATTGATAATATAATACAAATTGAGCTCATAACAAATATCAGATAAGGGACGTGGCAGAACTTCACTCTACTGCCCTAGAGTCATGTCAGAAGTGCATTTACTGACACGGACATGGAACCCCCATGACTAGTTAATAATTGGCTCGGGTGTCAAACTATCTTAGGTCAAATAAGAATGTCATAACTGACATAGATCATATTTTATCAAACGTTTTCAAAATCAAATGTTTCATATCATATAGTTCAAAATCAAATGTTTTATGATTCAAATAGACACATTAGGGTTCATAGCAAAGGCTTAGGAAATCCTAATATGAAAGCAAAAAGAAAACATTATACGAAACCTTTACTGAAAAGGTCAGAATATCTGTACCTTATTCCAAAGCAAATGATCGAAAAGAAGACACAGGGAAAGCAAAGAATTACTCCTTCTTCACAGAACCTATATACATTAATGGTCGTATACATTATTAATGATTCCATAATCGTCAAAATGATCTTTTAATATTTTAGGGTTTTATAATTAAATGAGACTTAAATGTTTTATAATTAATATCGTAGATTAGGGTTCATTATGTCATTTAATAAAGTTTAGAGTTTAATGTGAAAATAGTTTAAATGTCTTAACTCACACATAAAATAACGATTTAGTATATTTAGCTTTCAAATCCCTAATCAACTCTCGTTTATATTCTAGGGTTTTTATTCTTTAATATCTCATTAATATGCATTAACTTACATGTTACGTCTTTTAATGACTCGTTACTTAACCTAACACGTCATAAAACAATCTTTCCTTTTTATGTTTCACCATATACGTTTATGATTTTATGTGACATACAAGTTACTTATTACTCATATTAATTACACGTTTACACTATTAGGGTTTAGCATTCCTTATTCGATTAACATGTCAAACTAGGGTTTACATTTACATAACCTTTACTTAATTAATGCACTTTCAAAAACTCATATGTGGTTCGGTTCAAATTAGGGTTTTCGGCTATTAGGTTTTACACAAGTCTTAGCTCATCTTCATACTTTACTTATTCAAGTTATCAAGTTTATACCTTATTCGAAAGTTGAGCATGGTTCGGTTCTAATTTCATATGGTTCGGCCTTACATAAATCGACACAAACATAACCCGATTCAATATTACATATTACATACGTCACTCTTAAATACTTGCAAGGTTTAGTTATTAGGGTTTCTTGTTTTTGGTTTCATACGCTCGGCACAAAAGAAAAGAAACACAATCGACCAAAACACAACATATAACAATATACAAACGCAAGGTACATCAAACAAAGACGAGAACAAGTTATACCTTGACTTGGTTGAAGCAAAAATCTCGACACCTAGGGTTGTTATGGTTCGGCCGAGCAAAGAGAGAAAAGAAAAAGAGGCAACACAAACTAGGGTTTCACTTTTGTGATTTATGTATTGTATATATAGTAGTTGTATTTGAGTTAGACTTGGAAAAGGATTGGGTTTTCGGTTTGGCCCAACCGAACACACCATCCAAACGCACACCATGGGCTTCGGCCATAGGTCCACACGAAACAAAAGAAACACGACCCAAATCATTTACGAAACGTTAAATCTTCGTCGTACCAAAATTGATCACGTAATATATTTTAGTTAGGTTTTTAATTATTCACAAGTTAACTTTTAATTTCATTAAGTGTTATAAATATATTTTACGTATTTTATAAATTTTAGTTCCAAGGGTATTTTAGTCTTTATTCAGATTTTAGATTTTCAGGTTTTACAATTCTTCCCCTCTAAAGAAAAATTTTCGTCCTCGAAAATTGAAATGAAACGAAAACGAAACGAAATGAGAACATACCAAACTATTCAAAGAAATGAGGATAACTAGCACGCATCGACTCCTCGGTTTCCCAAGTAGCCTCACGTTCAGGATGATTTTTCCAAAGAATCTTAACGAATGGAATAACTTTATTCCTCATAACTCTTTCTTGTCTTTCCAGAATAGCTTCCGGTTCTTCAGATAAAGACATATCGGATTGAATTTGATCAAACGGATAAGAAGCAACGTGTAACGGATGATAGTTGTATCCCCTTAGGAGTGATACATGGAAAACGTCATGAACATGCGATAACTGAGGCGGAAGTGCTAAACGATACGAAACTTCTCCTATACGTTCTAGAATCTCAAACGGTCCAATAAATCGAGGACTGAGCTTGCCCTTGATTCCAAAACGTTTCACGCCTCTAAACGGCGAAACTTTCAAAAACACATGATCTCCAACCCGAAATTCTAAATCACGACGATGCTTGTCAGCATAACTTTTCTGACGAGACCTGGCTTCCTTCAACTTTTCTCTAGCAACAGCTACTTTCTCATTAGTGATCTCGATCATTTCCAGACCTTCAATCAAAGGCTCACCTACTTCATCCCAACAAATAGGTGCTCTACATTTCCTTCCATAAAGAAGTTCAAACGGTGCCGCCTTAATGCTAGCATGCCAACTGTTGTTATATGCAAACTCCACTAAACATAAATATTCATCCCAACTGCCAGTCCATTCTAAAGCACAAGCCCTTAGCATATCCTCTAAGGTCTGTATAGTCCTCTCTGACTGACCATCTGTTTGAGGATGAAATGTCGTACTAAAGTTAAGTCGAGTACCCCAAGCTTTCTGCAAACCTTTCCAGAAACGAGAAGTAAAACGCGGATCTCTGTCGGACACAATAGATGCCGGAGTACCATGAAGTCTAACGATCTCTTGCTGAAAAATCTCCGCCAATTTACCAATACCATAATCCTTTCTGATTGGCAAGAAATGAGCAGATTTGGTTAGTCGATCAACAACTACCCAAATCGCATCATGCTTCTTCCTAGTAAGAGGTAGTCCAGTCACAAAATCCATAGATATCTTATCCCACTTCCATGTTGGAATATCCAATGGCTGTAACAATCCACTAGCCCTTTGATGTTCAATCTTAACCTACTGACAAATCATACACTTCGACACAAACGTCGCCACATCTTGCTTCATGCCGTTCCACCAAAAGTACTGCTTCAAATCCCTATACATCTTGGTAGAACTAGGATGAATAGTGAAAGGAGAACTATGAGCTTCAGTCATAACTTTCTCACGAAGTACCTGATCATTGGGAACACAAAGCCTATCTCCATACCATACAATACCATCATTATCAACCTTAAACTCCGTCTGCTTACCTTCTTCAACATTTTGCGCCACGGCCCACAGCTCGCCGTCATCTTTCTGAGCTCCTTTAATTTGCAGTATAAGGTTCGACTCCACCTTCATACTTGCCCAGTATCCATCAAAACCTCGTACACACAACTCAACATCCAAACTCTCTAAGTCACGCAAAATCCTAGGCTCAATCTTGATACTCGCAAGAATGCCTGATTTCCGGCTAAGTGCGTCAGCAACTACGTTAGCCTTACCTGGATGGTACTGAATGTTGGTGTCATAATCTTTAAGAAGTTCTAACCATCTTCTTTGTCTCATGTTAAGTTCCTTCTGAGTGAAAATATACTTGAGACTCTTATGATCAGTGAATATATCACACGCCTCTCCATACAAGTAATGTCTCCAGATCTTCAACACAAACACCACCGCAGCTAACTCAAGATCATGAGTTGGATAATTCTCCTCATAAGGTTTTAGCTGCCTCGAAGCATAAGCTATTACCTTTCCATGTTGCATCAAAACACAGCCTAATCCTTTCTTAGATGCATCGCTGTAAATTTGAAATCCTCCAGAACCCGTTGGAAGAGTCAAAATAGGAGCTGACACCAATCTCCGCTTCAACTCTTCAAAACTCTTCTCTCGTTCATCCGTCCATACAAACTTTTCACCTTTCTTCATCAGTTGGGTTAGGGGTAGAGCTAAGCGAGAGAAACCTTCAACAAAACGTCTGTAGTAACCAGCAAGTCCAAGAAAACTCCTGACCTCAGTCACTGTCGTAGGTCTTGGCCATTTAGTGATAGCCTCAACTTTAGACGGATCCATGGTAATACCATCAGCTGATACGATATGACAAAGGAAAGCAACTTGTCTTAACCAAAATTCGCACTTCGAAAATTTGGCGTACAACTTTTTCTTCCTCAAAATCTCCAAAACTATACGGAGATGTTCTTCATGCTCTTCTTCAGACTTGGAGTAAACCAAAATGTCGTCGATGAAAACAATAACGAACTTATCGAGAAACTCATGGAAAACACGATTCATCAGGTCCATAAACACAGCAGGTGCATTGGTCAAACCAAAAGGCATAACGAGAAATTCGTAATGACCATATCTGGTACGAAACGCGGTCTTAGGAACATCTTGCTCCTTCACACGTAACTGATGGTAGCCAGACCTCAGGTCAATCTTCGAAAAGAACTTAGCTCCTTGCAGTTGATCAAACAAGTCATCTATACGCGGCAGAGGATAACGGTTACGAATGGTAATACGATTAAGTTCACGGTAGTCGATACATAGGCGCATGCTTCCATCCTTCTTCTTCACAAACAAGACAGGTGCACCCCATGGAGAAACACTGGGGCGAATAAATCCACTTTCTATCATCTCTTGCAGCTGTTCCTTCAACTCCTTCAGTTCTACAGGTGCCATGCGATACGGAGCCTTCGAAATCGGTTCAGCACCAGGAATTAACTCAATGCTAAACTCAACTTCTCGAGCTGGGGGAAGTCCAGGGAGTTCATCGGGAAAAACGTCAGTAAATTCGCAAACAACCGAAAGATTTTCAATGTTAGGACTCTCCAAAGATGTGTCCTTAACAGATGCTAGAAAACCTTGGCACCCATGAGCAATCATGATCCGTGCCTTCATAGCGGAAATGAGTTTAACAGATTTAAGGGGTTGAGAACCATGATAAACGAATTCGGGATGTTTTACGTCTCCAAAGATCACCGTTCTAGCATGGCAATCAATTGAAGCTCTATGATAAGCCAACCAATCCATGCCTAGAATGATATCAAAGTCGACCATATCGAGAGGATACAGATTTGCAAAGCGAATACGATCATCAAAACGAAGAGGACACTTAACGTATTTATGATCAATGATCACATGATTTTTCATAGGCGTAGAAATCGATAAGTGATTTATTAACGGTTTGGGCTTCATATTAAGTTTCTTAGCAAATATGATAGATATAATGGAGTGTGTGGCGCCGGTATCAAATAAAACGAAGACAACATAATCATCAATGAAAAGAGTGCCCGTAATGGTACCTGAAGTGCGCTCCGCCTGGTTACGAGTAGTAGCATAGACACGTCCAGTAGTAGTCGGCGGCTTGATGTAGTTTCCAGGAACTGCCGGATTCTTCTTAGGGCAATCTTTAATCTTGTGAGCAGTGGAACCACAAGCAAAACATCCACGAGTGGCCTTGAAACACTGTCCCGGATGAGCCTTTCCACAAGTAGTACAAATAGGTGGGGGTGGCAAAACCTCAGCTGTCCTCTGTTGACTAGAAGATCCTGAAGCACGACCCTGATTTGATCCTCGAGCTGGTTGATCCTTGTTGTAACGCTGGTTATTGTTACCTTGGTTCTGACGATCACTTCCATTCTTACCAGCATTTCTATTATCTTGACCCCTCGTCTCAGAGCGCCCAGTGTCAACATTCCTTCCCGACTGACCCCGCTGATCATAACTCCTATCCACTTGACCTCTCGAATCATAAATCCTACCAGAATTTCCCTTATAGTCATTGCCTTGAGTCCTACCTTGAATCCGATCACCATCGCGATTACGCTTGTTGGAACTCGAAACCTCATGAAAGATCTCAATGTTACGAGCTGCGTCATTGCAGGCCGACACATTCTCATACTCAATATTAAGCAGTCGATCCAACACCCACTTCTTCAGTCCCCACTTGAAGTGCTTAGCTTGACGCCTACCATCTCCAGCAATTGCTCCCACAAAACTCACCAGCCTCATAAACCTACTCATGTACTCATTGGAGTTCTCATAATCAAACTGGTAGATCGCTTGATAATCCCTCTCATACCTTTGCTGCTCAGCATCAGGGAAGTAACGGTTATAGAAGATAGTCCGAAACTCAGTCCAGGTACAAGTCACAGCAAAAGCGTCTCCTCCTCTTGCTTGTTTGAGCGCCTTCCACCAACTTAAAGCATCACCTTCCAATTTGAATGAAGCCAAACGAGTCTTAAACTCGTCTCCACAACCCAGTACTTCAAACAGCTTCTCAATATGAGTGATCCAGTCCTCGGCCTCAGTAGGAGTAGCAGCAGTGCTAAACGAAAGAGGCTTAAGCTTACCGAAACGCTCGAGCCAAGTATGAATACCGACGGGTTGATTTCCTCCACCACTACCCGAAGCACCATTCTGATTACGAATGTTGTTGATCACCTGTTCCATCATCTCAGGTGTAGTCAAACCAGGGAAAAGAGAGTTGAGAGCATTCACAATCGCAGCATCCATGTCAGTAGCATCATCGTCCCTTCCCGAGTTACCTTTACGACGAGTTTGAACCATCTGAACGATATCCAAACGATTAGCAAAATGAACAAGGTGAGATACGAAATGGAAGTACGCAGAAGGAATCCTAAAGTCTACCCAAATCCTCACAGGTCAAATCCTAAGCTCTAAAGTCTCAAAACCTAGGCTCCATATGTCACAGGTCCTGACTACAAGTCGTAAACCTGGCTCTGATGCCATAAATTGTAACGCCCCGACTCGACAAGGGTAAAGGAATCACAAGTAATGGTGTCATATCAAAGCAAACATATAATCCAAAAGAAATCTCAACATAAATATTGAAATAATCCAAGTCAAAACGACTTCAACACATAGGTCCTAGCGGAAAAATAAACTCCAAATGAAATGTCTAAAATATAAAGTCTAAATGGCATCATAAGATCAAAGCTAAAATCTCTAAGGTAAGTCCACTCAGTACTCATCCCAAAGCAATACCCAGCTCCAATGCTTAGATACCTGCCGCGGAAGAAAAGAAATGCGGCTGAGCTTCAAAAGCCCAGTGAACAGATATACAAGCAAAACGAATACGAAACAAGAACGAATACGAAATAAAGTGAAAGAAAGATAGTGAAATTATAATCATTTCAAAAGATAATTCAGGATATACGAATAAGTTTTATAGCTAACTACCTCGAGCCCAAACACATATGCCATATCATAAACATATCATAATCACATAAGGCAACAATTATAAGGGAGACCTACCAGAGTTATGAAGGACGTGCATGCACGCAGCATCAATCATCAAATAACATATAGCATATAACGTATAATATATAACATATAACAGATCTAGGATGCACCCATACGCCCCACAAACATACATTGATAATATAATACAAATTGAGCTCATAACAAATATCAGATAAGGGACGTGGCAGAACTTCACTCTACTGCCCTAGAGTCATGTCAGAAGTGCATTTACTGACACGGACATAGAACCCCCGTGACTAGTTAATAATTGGCTCGGGTGTCAAACTATCTTAGGTCAAATAAGAATGTCATAACTGACATAGATCATATTTTATCAAACGTTTTCAAAATCAAATGTTTCATATCATATAGTTCAAAATCAAATGTTTTATGATTCAAAAATCAAAGTTCAGATAAGCAATAGCTCAAATAGACACATTAGGGTTCATAGCAAAGGCTTAGGAAATCCTAATATGAAAGCGAAAAGAAAACATTATACGAAACCTTTACTGAAAAGGTCAGAATATCTGTACCTTATTCCAAAGCAAATGATCGAAAAGAAGACACAGGGAAAGCAAAGAATTACTCCTTCTTCACAGAACCTATATACATTAATGGTCGTATACATTATTAATGATTCCATAATCGTCAAAATGATCTTTTAATATTTTAGGGTTTTATAATTAAATGAGACTTAAATGTTTTATAATTAATATCGTAGATTAGGGTTCATTATGTCATTTAATAAAGTTTAGAGTTTAATGTGAAAATAGTTTAAACGTCTTAACTCACACATAAAACCCTAATCAACTCTCGTTTATATTCTAGGGTTTTTATTCTTTAATATCTCATTAATATGCATTAACTTACATGTTACGTCTTTTAATGACTCGTTACTTAACCTAACACGTCATAAAACAATCTTTCCTTTTTATGTTTCACCATATACGTTTATGATTTTATGTGACATACAAGTTACTTATTACTCATATTAATTACACGTTTACACCATTAGGGTTTAGCATTCCTTATTCGATTAACATGTCAAACTAGGGTTTACATTTACATAACCTTTACTTAATTAATGCACTTTCAAAAACTCATATGTGGTTCGGTTCAAATTAGGGTTTTCGGCTATTAGGTTTTACACAAGTCTTAGCTCATCTTCATACTTTACTTATTCAAGTTATCAAGTTTATACCTTATTCGAAAGTTGAGCATGGTTCGGTTCTAATTTCATATGGTTCGGCCTTACATAAATCGACACAAACATAACCCGATTCAATATTACATATTACATACGTCACTCTTAAATACTTGCAAGGTTTAGTTATTAGGGTTTCTTGTTTTTGGTTTCATACGCTCGGCACAAAAGAAAAGAAACACAATCGACCAAAACACAACATATAACAATATACAAACGCAAGGTACATCAAACAAAGACGAGAACAAGTTATACCTTGACTTGGTTGAAGCAAAAATCTCGACACCTAGGGTTGTTATGGTTCGGCCGAGCAAAGAGAGAAAAGAAAAAGAGGCAACACAAACTAGGGTTTCACTTTTGTGATTTATGTATTGTATATATAGTAGTTGTATTTGAGTTAGACTTGGAAAAGGATTGGGTTTTCGGTTTGGCCCAACCGAACACACCATCCAAACGCACACCATGGGCTTCGGCCATAGGTCCACACGAAACAAAAGAAACACGACCCAAATCATTTACGAAACGTTAAATCTTCGTCGTACCAAAATTGATCACGTAATATATTTTAGTTAGGTTTTTAATTATTCACAAGTTAACTTTTAATTTCATTAAGTGTTATAAATATATTTTACGTATTTTATAAATTTTAGTTCCAAGGGTATTTTAGTCTTTATTCAGATTTTAGATTTTCAGGTTTTACAGGCACCAAGAACTAGACAATGGTTCTAATAGACAATTCGGTTCCGATACTGCTCCTCGGTACTTTTGGACACACAACGAATTTTGGCCTCATTGGCGACGACTTTTTCGGGCAATCTGCGAGGACAAGTCCTCGCTAAAGATTATTGGCGAGGATAATTCCTCCCCAAAAGGTCCTCGCCAATGTCTTGTCGCCTTTTCCTTTGGCGAGGACAAATTCAACCGTTTTGCGAGGACGAGTGTGGGCCCACTTTTCTTAGTCAAAGATTACAATCCGGGTGAGATCCCTCATTTGTGATGACTTTTTCCATCGCTAAAGGGTTTGTCATTAACTAACTAATTAATTATATTTAAATTAAATTAATGTTATTTGGCAGCAAGGGACACGTGGCCCCAACTGAAAAGTTCGGAACTGACAAGTTGCTTTATGGTTTAACATTGTTCGGTTAGACGATATAGCAGTTATTTTGGTTATTTTATCTTCGCATGTCTATGGTTTCCATTCTCTCCCTTCTTATCCAATCGTGGGTGCAAAGCAACGCCTCCACAAGTTGACTTGACAATGAAGTTCTGTAAGGGTCCAAACGCGTTTACCGGTTCTTTCATGTTGGATGAATGATGGTGATGGTGTTATTTGGAATGGATTAAAGGTTAGGATTTTAGCTTTTAGATTTTTTTTGTTACGACCAATGGGCTAGTTTTTCTTTTTTTTTTTTTTTTTTTTTTTTTTTTTTTTTTTTTAAGCTGCATGAACACAGTCCCAAACAAACCCTATAAAACTTCATATTTTCAAAAGAGTCGGTTCTTTCGTAAAAGTATCGGAACCAAACGGTTCCGACCCAGACCGTCTAGAGAACCGAAAATTTAGAATTTGAGGAACCAAGAATTGAACCATGGTTCTAATATACTGTTCAGTTCTGATACGATTTCTCGGTTTTTTTGATTCCTCGAGACACCTCTAAACTAGGCCATAATAAAAACCATATTACTCAAATAATTAAATAAATAAAATAAAAAATCCTCTAAAACATACCCAATCCTATCTTGGGAGACAAAATGTGCATTGTTATTTCTAAAGGAAATGATTTTATTAAATCCTTTTTATTAAGGGCAGTTTATCAACTTTCATAAAATTAAAACGAAACTTGCATGTCTGATACAAAAAATATATTTAGAAAAGATTTACACTAGATCATAAGTCATTCTTATAAATACCGTAACATTCACAAACACATACATTATAAACCCTAGAACAAAACATAGGAGAATCGAAGCATTTATTTTGGCTTCGGGTTGTAGTTTCAGTCGCCAAGTAATATAAGGTACGTAATACTCTCATGTAATTTGAACTGTTAGAATCACATAATACGTTAAGATTACGTACGTGCTTTTAAATCATCAAGAAAAACATCGCATGCAGTTAGCTAGCATCTTGTGTATGTATAGTTTGACTGTTGGCTTTGTGCAGTGAAAGATGTAATCACAAAATTAGTTTATGTAATATATACGAATAGTTTTATAAATATGTGGAATATTAATGCATTATTGATAAACTCGACCAATCAACTAGGAGTGTTACTATACGTTTTTGGAATTTGACTGAATATATTTTGTTGAAATTGTAGGATACTTGTTAGGAAAACAAGTGAGATCAGCTACTAAGATATGGAGAGTTTGAAGGGATTTTTTCAAGGGGTTGCACGTTTCTCAAGCCGATGTGTCACAGCTTGTTCTAGGCAATCCAACTGCAAGTGCAAAATTCGAAAAGAAGAGTATCATGTATTCATGGTTTGTAGATAACATCTAATGTATATACTTCTTTTGTTTCTGCGGAACCATAGTTTCTAATATGGTTTGTTTTTTGTTGCAGAATATCAAGGTGAAGGTGAGTAGGAAAGGCTCGTTGTCAGATGTAGTGAAAACAATAAGTGATAGTGCGGAAGGTATGGTTTTGTGATATATCATTATAAGTTTATACTTTGAATATTTGTGTTCCTAAGATCGATTAATTAATCAAACAATTTCGTTGTTGGTAAAAGGAGTAATAAGTTGCACGATTGAAAAGAATGGGATGGTATATTTCTCGGGTGACTTTTATCCACGGAAAATTTTTGGGAGTGTGAGTAAATTACGGAAACATGGAAAGCTGGAAATTTCAGGGAAGACTACCGATAACACAATATTACAGCAGTTGGCGAATGTGCAGGGAAGGCTACCGAATGCTCTGGACACCATAATTAATGAAAAGCCAATGACTTCAGATAAGACTCGAGATAAATCTTCTTAAAATACTGCATCTCTTATCCCGTATGCTGCAGTATAATGTGATTGAATTTTTGGACATGATGTCTTTAGCTCTAATTTTTCTTTGTTTTTCCCATATTATGCGTTATTTTTGAGCCCAGTTTTAAAACAAGTTATGGATTTATATATTTTATTATGATAATTTGTGTCTATTGCATGTCTTTTTGGATTTTCATAAGAGATGTTTGGAGAGTAATGGTTTATATCAGAGTGGATAAATATTGCCAGGCACATTATTTGAGAGTGTTTGGAATTCAGTATGTATAAACATTATTTCCGAGTGAAATAAGCAGTTGTGAATAAGTAAGTTCATCTCCCTGTTAGACTTAATAATCAAGAATTATATGTCTTTGAACGTAGAAGGACAAATAGTGTAGATTAGAAACTTGATAACTGTAAAGTTAGTTATTTCCTGTAAACTAGGAAGGGATGTGTCGTTTGATACATGCCTTGTAGAAGAGTCACATCGGTTCAATGATACCGATTGACATAGTATAAATAGTACCGATTGTAAACATTTTATAGTGTGGAATATATTAATATCAGTGTGTTTTTACAGAAAAGTTCCTACCCTCTGTTTTCTCATACCGAGTCCCTGCACACATTTCTTGTGCATACTTTTATCAATATATTGTTCATCAAAGTTGCATGATTCGCAAACTAAGAGAAAATTAACATGGCATTAGAGCCCATGGTTTAAAGATCCTGGAAGAAGAAAAAAACTAAGAAACCTGTGAAAGAATGTTTGCGAGATCAATTGCAGTCAAGGAAGTGATGGCGGAAAAGAAACAAGCAACAGCGGAAACGACAAACAAATTCATTTGTTTAGACGTTGGATTAATACCGTGGGGTATTAGTGAAGAAAGAAGGAAAGCAAAACGACTTGCTTTGATAGAAGGCTGTTGTGGAAACCAAAAAAGAAGATTATGTTCATTGCAAGTTTGATACGATACCGGAAAGGAAAAGTGTAGTCTGCCATGAAACTGCTAATGTACCTTGAGGTGAAAAGTCAAAAGATGTAGGAGACGCAAGTAATGATGGCTTGGCCATGGACCTGCAAGACCAGAAGGGAAAGAGAGTGAAGGATGGAGCACTTGAAGAATGATCAAAAGGATCATCCATGAAACGAAACAGAAGGCAACTGAACATGATTAGACCAGAAGTTACAAAGCGATCAGGACAATAATAAAAGAAGGATTGAGACTGCAAGTAGGATGAACAAAGGAACAGAGTGAAAAAGTATGAAGAATATAATTTCTTGATTGGGGGAGTGAATGTTAGACTTAATAATCAAGAATTATATGTCTTTGAAAGTAGAAGGACAAATAGTGTAGATTAGAAACTTGATAACTGTAAAGTTAGTTATTTCCTGTAAACTATGAAGGGATGTGTCGTTTGATACATGCCTTGTAGAAGTCACATCGGTTCAATGATACCGATTGACATAGTATAAATAGTACCGATTGTAAACATTTTATAGTGTGGAATATATTAATATCAGTGTGTTTTTACAGAAAAGTTCCCACCCTCTGTTTCTCATACCGAGACACATTTCTTGTGCATACTCTTATCAATATATTGTTCATCAAAGTTGCATGATTCGCAAACTAAGAGAAAATTAACACTCCCTACTCTAAATGACTTATTTTAAAGGGCAATAACCATATAAGAAATTCTCATTAAACAACCCCTAATTTTGAAATGAATAGTAAAACTGAATTTGGTAACTGATATAAGATCGAGCACCAGCAATGGGCTTGTGGTTTCCTTACTCGTGCTTCTGACGGCTGAGCAAACACAAAACAACTTTATTTTTTCTTTCTTATTCGAAAAGGTGGACTATGACCATTGCGGGGTATAAATGATTAAAAAGCTGTGAAGTTTTCCATAGTATTTTTTCTTTCTTATGGTAGCGTGGCGCTGACCATTGCGGGGTACAAAATGTAGTGTTCGAATTCTTCCTTCCCTATGTTGTTGCCAACACAGTTTTTCCCCACCAATCTGTTTGGTGTAACAGGTTTGCAATCCCCTACGTAAATGATCGTGCACTATCTTCTACGTATCCTTATTCACTTTTGTTTCTCTTGGAAGTAAAGAGTAAACAAAAACTTGTCGAAAACAAAGTTCCTTGCGTATGGAACCTGTTTGTTTACTGCGTATGAAAACAGAAAGTTTTCTGCGCGTATCCTTGGGTTCTCTTCTTCTTGCGTATGATTGTTTTGTAATCAAAAACGAAGGTGTAATCCTATGCTCTTGATGCCAATTGTTGTCCCAACTCTAGATCAATAATATATAGATTGCAAAGTAAAGTATATTGAATAAGTAAAATTGTCTATTAACCTTGTAAAGCATTCGATACATATGTATATATAGTTTCTAATCGATGCTATCTAACTAACATGATGGTTCGGTTGTGCAACCGCCATCCAATAACTGTATTTCAGTTATTTACTTTCTAAGTGGCGAGTTTAGTCCCTCGTCTAATAATAATAACATAAGAAGCATAAAGATAAAGATTATCGGTTCACATAGTAAAGTCTTATTTTGTTGAGATTGTCACAGATAGAAACGTTATATGCTCAAGTCTCTGAGATATCCAGAGAAGATACTTATTTGCAGACAACTAATGACATTGTCTGGTATGTAATTATAGATACTAGCGTTGTTATGATAATGTTTACTTAATGCTGCAAATGTATATAGATGCCAACGAAACAATTCAGGATGCCTAATTTAAAAAGAGAACCTATGAACTTATGTAAATACGCTTTAAAGATTTCTGCTAATAGTAATTACATTATCTCTTCTTTTCCGTTGCAGCATGAGAGGAGTTACCTACTATGAATTTTATGCTGAACGCTTCAAGAGACCAAAGTGGCTACATTTCTTTTATGAAAACCAAGTTTTGCAAATATTAGAGGAATCAATTATCAAAGCATACATGTATATATATTCAATTATGGTGGAGTGTGTATTTTATAAGTGTTTTAAAAAAGTGTAATAAGTGTGTTTGGAGTGTATTTTATAAGTTTTAAAAAAGTGTATTTTAATTGTGATAAGTTTTAATTGAAAGTGTGCATGTATTTTATAAGTTTTTTATAAGTTGTTTAAAAAAGGTGAAGTTTTAATTGTAATAAGTGTATTTTATAAGTGTTTTAAAAAAGTGTAATAAGTGTGTTTGGAGTGTATTTTATAAGTTTTAAAAAAGTGTATTTTAATTGTAATAAGTTTTAATTGAAAGTGTGCATGTATTTTATAAGTTTTTTTATAAGTTGTTTAAAAAAGGTGAAGTTTTAATTGTAATAAGAGTGTGTGTGTATTTTATAAGTTTTTTTAAAAAAGCGAAGTTTTAATTGTAATAAGTGTGTGTGTCATGGGAAAAATAAAAGTGAAGATTTTAATAAGTTTTAAAAAGTTTTTGATAATTTTGTTGTTAATAAGTTAATAATAAATGAGATTGGGAATATTAACTTTTTGCATATCATTTAACACTTGTCTTATTAACTTTTTGCGTATTTGTAATTCGAAACAAAATTATATTAACATGATATGGTGGAGCCAAAAATTTGGGTTTTTAGTTATCCGGTCGAGTCAACAGTTCACCTGGTTAACGGTTCAACGGTTGAACCGCCATATCAAACCGGTATTATGACAAATGAAAAAAATAACCAAATTTGAAGAGTTCGTAAAGAAAAACATATAAAACCGCTGGGTCAAGCCGGTATTAATTATATTCCTCTAGAATTTTTTAATAGTTCTAGCCAAATACGAGTAATGTAACAATTAGAATTTGGAAAATAGAAAATAGTTTTAACACGATTAGATTATAACTAGTACTCGTAATTTGATTTGAATTTACACCGAATAGTGTAATCCAAAAAATGGTTAAGTTGAACACGAGTTGACATAGTTTAACATACCATATATGCACATAATTGATTTTAATATTTTCGTCGGAAATCCGTCAGAAATATTATTTATTTCCGACGGAAATATTAAAAAAATAAAAAGATTTTAAAAATTAAAACATTTCCAACGGATTAGCGATGAATAAATATAGATGTCGGAATGGCGTCGGAAATTCGACGCTATTTTATGTGAATTACTGACGGATTTCCGACAACAATCAAATCTCTTGGAATTCCGTCGGAAGTTACTCGGAAAAGCACACTTGTCGCTGTTTTGTAGGAATATGGTGAGTAAATTAGCGACGGAAAAGTATCCGTCGGAAAATCTGTCGCTGAAAGTCCACTTTCTAGCTATTAAAGACAGACAGAAGAAGTTCCTAATGTTCATGGAATAGTACATATATTATACACCCCGACCCCGCACAGGGTCATTGCCACTATAAGAAGGCAAAGCAATAAAGAAGTAGATCGAACTGAAAGTGGAAAAATCCATGTGTGTTGGATAACTAACATGAACGTGTTAGTGAAAGTCATATATATAGGAGGTTTTGTCTGATATAAAGAGACATAGTAACTTAGATATAGATGAAAATGGTTTTGGTATTGTAGTTAGCGAAATAACACTGCGGGGGCGTTGTTGAATTAATTAAGGGAATGCCATAGTATTAGTTTTGCATACTGATACTAATTACGTGTGTAAGTAAAACATACTAGTTTTAGAGTAGTAATTAGATTACGCGTGTAAGTAAGTAAAACAACGAATAGTGAAAGCAACAAAGTTACTTGTTATTACAACCTTTTGTCTCATCTAAGTAGCTCGTGTCTTCCGGAAACATCAAATCTAATCCTCATATAAAAAGAACCGGGCAACAGCTAATTATGCTCTAAACTTGGAACGTAAACAATTCAAAGGTTAATGAGACTCGAATAGAGATTGTTACCAGCAAATTATATGAGCCCAAAGTTTACCTTTTGCATACATTTGAAGCTGTCTTTGATTTTTAACACGTTCTTATAATTAGCTCGTATATTTCCTAATCACCATCTCCAACTCCCATGATGGTGTGACTATACATTCACAACCTTTTATCCTTGGTGTTAAATATTGTTGCTAAAACATTGACTTTAATTAGGTTCAATATTAACCACATTGTTTTTCTCTTTGTCGAACTTATTTCACCCATTCAAGTTTTGCGTTGTATCTCGCTTCTCATGTGTTTCCAATTTGAAAAAACAGATTATACTGGAGAAACAACAAAAGAGGAAGTGCAAAAATTTGTAGGTGCATGGCGATGGAAGAAAAACTAAAGTATGGGAACAAAAGAAGACAAAGTCAAGGTTGTAGTATAGTGTGTGACCAAAAGTTTTATGAGAAACTCTTGGTGATGAAGCCGATATAACAGTGGCGGACCTAAAAGAAAATCTAAGGTGGTTCCATTACTTATTTGATGCGACAAAATCAGCAGGCCAAGAAATCAAACGGTCAATGGTTCGGTTTAAGTTATGACATGCGGCATTGTTTCAATGATTAAAATAAAGAGTTTTTTTTCTATAGCTTATTGACAATGCAATATGCAGGTGTTTATTATTAGAAAAGGAAAGGATAGTGTCATTTTAATAAAATTCAGAAAACTTGAGTCAAATCTTCAATTGTTATATTGTTTAATAATTATTGAGAGTATACATTACTTTATTGATCAACATTTGAAAGCTAGTAATCTCTTATTAAAGTTTACATGTAACAGCAAAAGTTTAAAATTATCTATTTTGTTAAGAAAAGAAAGTTGAAGTCTTATAAATTTCAACTAAAATATATGGAAATAGTGCTTTGAGATGGTAGCATATTTGTGGGATGATGAGTAAGTTTTAAATGATTTTAAACATATATTCGTCACGAGATTAGTACATAGTACATGTAATCACAGATTATTGTAAGATGTTCAACAACAACAGTTTTAAATATTCATGCATAACAGTTGCTTATCATTTTCTTCACTGTTAAAGATCCTACAATTTTTGTCTAGCGAAATGAAGTATACAATTGTAGCAAGACACAGTTTCCCAATAATACACCATATATTATTATGGCACTTATAACTAGCAACATCTTTTAGTATATCCTTCCAGCTTACAACAATTGATCTTATTTTTGCTTTGATCTTCATTTCAGCCCCAATATCGACAACGACAACAAATGAGCATTGGAAGAACAAATGCTCATGTGAATTTGCCATAATTTTGCCACAAAGACAACAAACATCTTTTTGGGGGTACCATTTAAGCAACTTGTCGTGACTAACAAGTTTTTCCTTAATAGCCAACCATAAGATAAAAAGCATGTCTTGGAATGTTTTGAGAAAACCAGGCCAACTTATCCCAATAAACATTGACTCCCTCACCTCTAACATCTTCCTCATAATCTATACATAAGACCCTAACAACATTTGCACGCCTCCTTTATCACCCTACTCGCCTAAGCACTATATCCATCATATTTTCCATTTAATCGACTTTGAACTCGTTTCCTTTTGAAACAACATACGTTTTGGTTCCTCTGACTTAAACATTGTCGCTTGTGGGATATTTGACTTGAAATACGGTTGCTGGGATAAAAATTGATAAAAATATACAAAATGTATGAAATTGGATAAAGACTGATGAAAATGTACAAAATGTATGAAAACGTATAATAAAGGATAAAGAAACGGTTAAAAACTTCTAAAATGAATAAAGACGAAAATCAATGTATGAAAACGTGTGAAACATGCCAAAAGGTATAAAAATGAACAAAAACGTATAAAACTAATAAAACGTATGAAAACATATAATACAAGATAAAGAAACGGCTAAAAACGTATAAAAATGTAAACAAACAAACGAAAACATATAAACCAAAAGTTGTAAAAATAAATACAAGCAGTCGTTGCCCAAAAGGATAAACGCTGCAAATAGATAACCTTAAAAACAAACGGATATTGGAAAAAAAGATAGACACTGCAAGATTATTTAACCATTTCCAGCATGTAATTAGTGGGCGTAGGGTTGTTCATCGGTTCGGTAACCGAAAACCGAACCCCCATAACCGAAAACCGAACCGAATAACCCGAATTACATAAATTTAATTATTTATTCATTTATTTATATAGATTTTCAGGAAAAAAAATATTAAAGCTTAAAAAAATGTTTTATTTAAAAGAGTTTGAATTTTTTTATATATAAATATATAAAAAAAAATATATTTATTTAAATTCGGTTTTCGGTTTTGATTGCTAAAACCATAACCGAACCGAAAACCGAATATTTGTTTCGGTTCGGTTCGGTTTTGACAAATTTGGTTCGGTTACTAGCTCGGTTCGGTTATTTTCGGTTCGGTTCAGTTTCGGTTTTCGGTTTATTCGAGCCGTAAGTGGGCGTGAGTTGTTAAAAACCTAAACCAACAACAAGGGTTATACTAATGGGCTACTTACCGAGACCTCAAAAATATGACACTTAAACCAAAAACAACAAACTGAATAAATATCATTTCTTCTTCACTTTTTATTTCACCATCACAATGAATTATGGCGCCAAAGAATTCATCTCTCTGAAAATTTGATAATCAAACACACACTCTGATAAATATCACACTTAAACCAAAAACAACAAACAGTATGTCCACCAACTAGTGCTTATTATTAATCCGTTAAATTAGGTTATTATAGTGTTTTCGGTTTTATTTACTGTTTGTGGCTGCTGATGATTACCATAAGTTCGTTTGTTGTAATATCACTTTGTTAAAACTGTCGGTTTATCGATTATCGTTAAAAATGCGTTGGAGCATTTCGATAATGTCTTTGTTTTAGATCAGTTTGTAAGTTCGTTTTCGGAATTGTTACTATTTTTAAGAGTTTTGCGGCTGGTGACTAGTGTTTAGTTATTTAATATGCTTGGTTGCTGAATCTGATTTCTTGGAGCGTTTGGATAATCTGATTTATTTAGTTGCTGTTTGTTTGTAGATTGCACATGATCACCTAGATTTCATTAGTTTTGTTGATAAAATGCAGATTTGGAAGGTGATCTAAAACAAACAACCTATTGATTTCATTAGTTTCTGCACCACCACTCAGCAACAGGAACCTTTCCCTTTGGTTAGACGTCTAACTCAACTCTTTACACTAGATTTTTTTACATGTCTATATGCTTTTTTGATTTAAGAGAAATCACTTATTTGTCTTTAAACCTATTTGTTAAATTTCATAATAAAAAGCATTTTGTGAATTATGCTGTCGAATGCGATGACCTCACTTATTGTTACTGTCACTTCTGCATTGTGTCAGTTTATGTTGTAACGCATTTTCTGAGTTACTTTCCTGAACACTGAACACCATCACGTCACTTAACACTAATGTTTAATTCTGTTGCTTCATGATTTGGACCTGTTTTTGTATGTTAAGATACAGATTGTGGTAGTCAGAGTGAAATTTATCTGTTTCGATTTCAATTAAGTCCGTTGGTAATTAATCGTTTTGCATGATTACTAGTATTTGACTCTAGAGTTTAAATATGGCAGTAGTGATTTTTTTTTTGGGGTAAAGGGTTTTAACCCGGTATGGTAGTAGTGATTTTGTGACTGTATAAACGGATTTCTCATACATTTTTGCGATTTATGTTGTCGAACTCTGTTTAAAATGAATTGTAGTCACTGAAACTTTAGAACGCACATTTCCTGTCTCCAGCTAGTAGTAACACTATTGGAAGTCGTTAGTGGACGATACTTTTTGTTGTTGTGGTTATGATACAGAGCGTGCTAATTCTATTGAATGTGTCTGTTCTCGTAATGATTACTAGTACTTGACTCTAGAGTTTATATATGGTAGTACTGTAGTAGTGATTTTGTCACTGTATAAACGGATCTTCTCATACAATTTTGCGATTTATGTTCTCGTGGCTGTTGTAGTAATAATGTTGGTTAGACTGATTGCTAATAACGGTGGCTTAATGTGTAACACGCTTAGATTAAATATGACTTGATGTCTGTTTGCAGCCGAAAATTCACTTATTAGTGTTTAAAATTTTATCTTATTTGAATGCACTTATCAGCGTGAATTGTGAATTGTGCTGTAGAATGCGATGACCTCACTTATTGTTACTGTAGTATTAAATTCGTTAACGTCACTTCTGTACTGTATCAGTTTATGTTGTAACGCATTTTCTGAGTTACGTTCATGAACACCACCACTTCACCTAACACTAATGCGTAATTCTGTAACTTCATGATTGTGGTAATTGAGTGAAATTTATCTGTATCGATTTCAATTAAGTCTGTTGGTAATTAAACGTTTTGCGTGATTACTAGTATTCTACTACTCCTATTGTTTTTTATCTTCTTCTTCTTGTTTAGTTGTTGTTGTTGTTGTTGTATTGATTTTATTTCATTATTTTTTGTTGCTGATTTGGAACATCATCTAAGGAACCTCCTCCTTTGGTTCGTTACTTTATTCGAATCATATCCGTTTTTTCTCATTTACGTTATCATTGCGCTACTTACTATGCTTTTGCTTTTCAAATTAATTATTCAACTGAATTATTATGCTTCTTATTATCAAATGTCACTTATGTATGTCTATCACATTATCATCGCTATTATTTTAGCAAAGGGGAGTTTTAAGTGATAATATGTACACAGACTATGTCGTTACTATCGCGTTATATTCTAGCATAGGGGAGTTTAAGATTTAGGTCCTGCAGATAGTATAATGCAGAACATACTTGCCCATAAACTGATATAATAGCCCCACATTTTGAAGAAAACTATGCACCTTGCCTATGTGACTGTAAGGTTTTGGACTTGCTTTGTTGACTTGTGTTCTCTATATGATATCATACAACTAGGATCTGCTTTTTATGGTTATTTAACTTGAGTATGTGGAATCATGTTTTGCTATTTGGACCTTTTTTAAGATTTTGTCATTCATTTTCTGGTCTCAAAAAGACAAAAAAATCATACAAAATTATAAGTGTTGATCAGTCAGTGTCTTTGAAGGAACTTGTATTGGTTTTTTTTTTTTTTTTTTTTTTTTTTTTTTTTTTTTTTTTTTGAAAAAATGCAGAAATGGAAGATTTAAACCGAAAAAAAACAAGATCAACAACAGGAACAGGTGCCTCTTCTAGTTAGTCGTCTAACTCGACTTCATTTATTTATCTTTAAACTTATTTGATGATTCTATTATTTTGTTTTGATAAAATGATGCAAGGTCTAAACAAGTACAACGACTTATTGAGAACCACAACTAACCACTCAAGAAGAACAACCTTTGGTTAGTCAACAAAACGTCAAAGTTTGAGTTCGGGGATCGACCAATCTTTTTGTAGATGCTTTGGAACCATTAGGGCCTGAGAGGCGAAAAATGTTGGAAGATACCCCATTCCACAAACTTTTGGTCATGGACCGGAATATCCAAAATAATGTTATCATAAAAAATTTGGCTGCCGTGTTTAACACACAAGACCATAGTATCCAACTTAAGGGTGAAAGGCATGTAGCCACAGCAGCTCAAGATGTCACTGAAATACTGGGAATTGAAGATGGGGAGGAGGAGATTACGATGCCCGGGAGAGGTCAAAAAACACATGTACCAGATAAGCTCAAGAAAGACTTTGTAAAGATAGGACACAAAGAGATCTGCATGGATAAGGTTAAGGCAAAATTGAGGGAGAGCTTAGATGACGATACTGTGAAACGTGCTTACATGTTATTAGCCTTGCGATACATCGTTTATCCACCATCAGATCGTGACTACTTGCCAGAATCGTGTTTAGATCTTGTGCGAGATGTTAACAAGAAGAAAAGAAGGGCAACGTTTGTCATTACAAGTCTCGTGAGTGGAATTGAAAAATACAACAACTATAAGGGAAACAAAGAGATATTTATAGGGGGATGCGCTCTTTTCTTACAGGTTATTTGACTAGTTTTATTTATGGTAGAATTGTATATTAGTAGATTGATTAATTATGTATTCTCTAATTTGGTTATTTTTTTTATGTAGCTTTATGCCACCAAGGGATCTATCACCACACCAAAGGGAAATCTACCTCTGGAATGTGATAAGCGCCGGAAGAAGACACGTGATAAGGTGAGTAAATGTGAAATGTAAACTTGACAACATTTAAAACATGTTATACTCTTAGGTTAGGTAAACTGTTGCAGTACAAACACATTCCGTTTTTTATCATCTCACTGAGTATACAAGTAGGTTTGTATGGGAATTAAATTGGGTTAAAATTCTCAATCTTGATCACGCGTATGGAAGAACGTTGTGGACGGTGTACAAGTAGGTCTCTGAAGACTTTGTATCGATAACACCATAGTGCAATCGAGAGTTCGTATCTTTTTTACCAGAGTTTTAAAAAAACGCATTGGGTTAACAGACTGAGTAACAATAATTTAGCTCTTGAGTAGGAGAATACTCTGAAGGCGTATATCCGGTACCGTAGGAGCATTAAATAGGCACACCATAGTTAACGAAAATTTTCTGATGAAAAATACCAGAGTCTTCTTCCTCTCGGCGATGTAAGGACAGTATGTTTTAAATTGAGTATTTGACTATACTTTTACAATTTAACAATTTTCGGGTTTAATATCCCGAATTGATCATTTTGTATTCAAATTCAGCGCCTTACACAAACATGACGTTGTCAAATGGATTGGATTCTCATATTGTACAAAATTTACAACAGTTCAAATGTAAAGTGTAAATGAGTGGAATAGTGCACAGAAGAAGGCCGCGAATAGTGTAAGGTCTCCATCTAAAGGGAAACCACACCACTATCTAGGGAACCACCGTATTTCGATGTATTTTTTTTATTGGTTTAATCTCTTATGTATTAATTAGTTAGATGATTATATGTTAAGATGGTATTTATTTTGATCAGTTTATTGGACATTCTTTTCTCGCGTAGGGGGATATTTATAGAGAAACAAAGGGAATATCAACAACATAAAAAGTTAAGGTGAGTGCTCTGAACATTACTGTTTGCAACGGGAAGAAAAGAAGAACAATTGTAGAGCGTGTTCTAGATTTGTGCTAAGACCGTTCATCAGTGCTAGACTACCACCTATTTGCTACATAGCGTTCCGATTATTGTACATTCGTGCAAAGTGTCATAGCAGTAGATTCGAGAGGGAGTTAAAACGGAATTGGAATAGGTACGTCTAG
>BPTQ01000003.1:243884392-243903574 GCA_019973895.1 Chrysanthemum seticuspe | reverse complement strand
CTTTAACAAAGAACTTATTAAGTATTACGCGGAATTTAATACTTAATCTTAAGAAGAAGAACAATAAACATTCAACACCTCAATATTATTATTAATACGAATACTCTTACAGTATTAGGGTTTTGCAACCTTGAAGTGTATCGACCTTAGATATAAAACATATATATATCTAATCTAACCTATGACCTCCTTTTATAAGCTAAGGAGTCCTTTACATTATACAATACGTAACCTACAAGATAAATATCTTTTCCATATTTATCTAATACAAAATACTAAACCGACTATATAAGACTAGCAATGGTTACAATACATTATCCGTGGTTACACAATACTACTAGCCGCGGTTTGTCATCATCAGTGGTTCCATTCTACTATCCGTGGTTTTATCAACTCTGTCCATGGTTCCAGTACTTAGAATAATTCTTGATCCAAGGAACCAAAAACCCAACATTAGGTCACTCCAAGGCTGTTTCCTGCTAGATCTCAGTCCGGTCTGTTTTGGTTGAATATTTGACATGTTGGGCTAATCTTTAGATTGTCCTTCCAATAGGTCATTGATCTATCATTTATGGAAGGTGTTAAGTCTAAGATGGTACACACCCTACTAAGTCTAGGTACTGCATAAGAGTTAATTTAGGGACCAGAGGTTATCTAAAGATGTAAGAGATGTCTTTATTATGAATATTGTTATGGATTAATATTTCAATCTTTATATATTCTGAAGTTTAAGAATACAGATTGACACTTGCAGTTGTTAAGTGAAAGGTTTGAAATAAAAGGGGTTTTACATAGTGTTTGAATGGCATTGAAGTGATTTAGAAACTAAGCCCTCTAGACATGTCTTTTGATGATTTTATGGATTTACATATTTACTTGTGTGCACATGGTGTTTTGATCAGCTTGAAGGAAAATATGCTAAGACACGTCTCTAAATTCCGATGGATTATGGTTGTAATCTATAATGCACGGAAACGCTTGTGGGTCGCCGTTCCCGTACTGGAAATGTTTCGGAAACGGGAAATGGCCGGAAACATGATGGAAACATATCGGAAAACTGGGAAACATTTCATGTACATTGGAAACACATAGGGTTGAGCAGGAAACGTTCGGGAAACGTTTCTGGGCCTTATAATCGCGTTTCTAGGCCTTATAATACGTTTACAACTCTTCAGTCTTTTGGGCCATTAAACCCTAGTGAAACGATGGCAACAGTTGGCAACTAATATGTATATATTCATTGTTGATCAACAATCATAAGTATTATTTTCTGGCCTCCCTAAGTCGTCGTCATTCTCTGAATTTTCTCTATCTTCTGGAACATGTATCGATCAAATATGAATGTGTGAATATGGTTTTGTGTTGGTGATTGATAGTTTGAACTTTAGAGTAGACTCATAATCTAATTCTATGTATGGCTGTATGCCTGTATCTTATATTGACATAGTTTGTATATGAATATATGATCACATGGTTTGCTTTAGAGTAGAGTAGTAGACTTTTAGAGTAGAGTAGTAGACTACTAGACTGATAAGTGATAATCTGCTTTTGCCTTTTGCTTTTGAACTTTAGAGTAAAGCTAGTTGAAGATTGTTAAATTGTATGTATTTGAGCATAAAGCTAGTAGCCTAGTAGACTACAAAGTCCAAATATTATAAAATATAAAAATTGTTACTGTATGATCATGTGACTACAAAAGTACAAAGTGCAACATGTGATCATATGACTAGAAAGTGCAATCTTAAAATATTATATATTTGCAAATATTAGTGAAAAAGCTTCTCACTTTAAGTTTTTTAAACCTGAACGAAATTGTCTTGCAAATCAACACATGTAACTTAAGATATCTACTCTCTAGTGCATGAGCAATCATATAGTGAATGTTTATAGATTGCCAAACCTATGATCCTTGAACTCAAAAGAAAAAGATCATAAACGGGCCTGATGTTACTTTGTTTAGCTAAAGTGCCTATTAGTTTATCTTGTACAGTAGTTTTGAGTGTTTGCATATGATAAGGTTTTAAAAGGTACCTTTTTGAGGGGTCGTTTAAGCCCTTATTTGATCACTTTTGTATCCGTTATTGCTTAATATCGTTCCTTTTCACTTTTTAGGTCTCTTGAAGGCAAAATGCTGGAATGGCACTCATTTGGACGAAAAGGCGCGATTATACGAAGAAAATGGCCAAAGTCAGAATCGAGACACTCAAAGCTGCTAAAAACATAAGGTGACGGCGTCAGGTGTTAATTGTGACGCCGTCGGAAGATCTTTATGACGGGACAGAAGCCAAAACTCCCATTTTCAAGTGACGACGTCAAGTTATAAAAGAGTAGGCCGTCGCAACTCAGACGGCCTAGATGTAATCCAGACGGCGTCAGAAGCTGAAGAGGACGGCGTCACAAGCATAAGGTGACACCGTTGCAAGTCTAACGTGGCCAAGACGAAACCCCAATGACGGCGACACGACGGCGTCACAAAACATAAGGTGACACCGTCGCAGATGTAATATTATATATAGAATCCGAATTTTTCAGTATTTAGTGTGTAGTCTTTTGGAGAAAAAACCTAAACCGAACCAAGACTGTCTTGTACAGTATTTTAGGATTCCAAACCCTATCTTACACCAAAATAAGTGTTTTACTTCATTAATACAATTATGTCTTTGATTATTTGTGTGTATGCTTGCATGTTTTCCATGTCCGGCTAATTTACTTGTGTGTTTGCTTAGGGAATATGAAACTTAATTATTGAATATTTATTGGTTGTCTCTTATCTTAGTTGATTAATGATCTAGTAATGCGATAGGTCATTCGTTGTGTACTTAATGCTTGATTAAATCTTTGTGGACCTTAGAATATGACTCCTTGAGTAGTTGTAAGCTAAACCATCCAAAGAGTGCCTTAGAGTAAGAGTTTATTATCCCTAGTGGGTTTTGTAGACGAGACCCTTTGGTAAGTTCAAAGAGTTAGGGAGAAACGCATACCCTACAACCTTAGACACACAACACAACTAGGAATAAGGACGTGACAATTCAACCACCAATAGGAGATAATTAAGGAGTAGTAAAACCTAAGTAAACACATCTTTAAACTATCATACGAGCACACATTAATTAGACATAGACTACATACACCTTAGATTAGATAATTAGATAAGTAGAGTAATCGGTAGAAATACCAACCCCCCAAATTCAAACCCCGAGATTGGTACCTTTCCTTTCCTAAAAAAATTTAAAAAGATAAAAAATAATCTTCCTCAACCCCAACCTTAGCGTAGTAACTTCTCACTAGCATTCTTATTCCCCTAGAGAACGATATCAATACCCGTGGCTTACCCTAATACTATACTACAACGATTAGGTTCACTGCCTAGGGTGTTGAAAAACTTGCTCGACGAAAAGGAAGTTCCTTTGACCCCGAACGACGCGTGTAGCGTTATCAAGTTTTTGGCGCCGCTGCCGGGGAATAGAATAGCTAGTTAGTAGTCCACCTCGTTTAGGTTTCCTTTGCTTGATTCCTATCAAGTAAAATTTTCTCATTCTTAGCTTTCTTTTAGTCTATCCCCCTTCTTCGTGACCTTTGTTCGTAATCCCATCACTTTTCATCATGGAAGGTGATAACCACCCACCATTCATCAACCCACCACCAATTGATCCGCCAAGAGCCCGTACTCTTGGTGAATACTCGAGACCAAGCCACTTAGGCTATAGGAACACCATTGAGCTTCCCGACCAAGCCCAAACTACGACCCTGCGATCCGACACCATCCGGTTGGTGCAAGACGGATGTGCATTCTACGGACTTCGTTCCGAAGATCCTAATCAACATCTGAGGGATTTCCTCAAAATTGTCGATTCCATCGACCTTGATGCTACTACTCGGGAGACCACGCGCCTGCGTCTCTTCCAATTCTATCTACGGGACCAAGCTAGTAATTGGCTTGAGCAACTTCCCGCCGGCTCCATCTCAAGTTAGGATGATCTTACCTCTCGCTTCCTTGCTCAAGTTTTCCCACTGGGGAGAACCACTAAGCTTAGGAATGACATCTTGATGTTCCAACAACGTCAAGGTGAATCTCTCTACGAAGCATGGACTCGATTCAAGGACTTACTTCATAAAGTCCCTCATCACGACATTGATCTTTGGCTCCAAGTCCAAATTTTCTATGATCATGTCAACTTCCCCACCAAGCGATCCATTGACCAAGCGGCCGGTGGAAAACTTAGTGATCTCACCGCGGAAGAATCATGGTGTATAATAGAGGACCTTGCCCTCTATGACAACGAAAGTTGGGATGACCCTCGTGAGTTGCCCAAAACCGTTAAGGCAATCTCCTTGCCTCCCCTTAACTCACAACCTTCCGACCGTAGGATGATCGAACTTGAAGATCAAGTTAATTTCCTAATGAGTTCCTACGAAAATCCTAAGTCCTCACGTCAAGTGAATAAAATCACTCTACCTTGTGAGTTATGTAGTGGTCCCCATGACACTCGTGATTGCACAAGACTTCCCGAACAAGCTTTTGCGGACTACGCCTCCATGCGTACCGACGGAGCGGGAGAGAAGTGATACACTTTCAAGCCCGAACAAAACAACTTAGGAAACTCTTAAAACCCCTCATGGAAAAATCACCCTAACCTTAAGTGGAACCAACACTCAAGCATACCCCAAAGCTCATCTAGTCCACCTAATAGGTTCAACTCTCTAAACACCGGGAACCCCACTAATCTTGAGGCAATTGCATCTAGATTCCTGTCATCTCAAGAGACTCGATTGACTAAGCTTGAAGCCGATTTTAAGCAAAGACAAAGCGAGATGACAAACAAGCTTGATGCCCTCTTAAAAGCCTTCAATGAACGGGAAGTTGGAGCACTCCCAAGTGATACTATAAAGAACCCAAAAGTGAGTTGGATTTCGTCGACTTCATGTTCTTGTTCACCATGGGAGAAAACACATCCATGCCCCTCACACCCAACGGTTCACTCGGTAAACGCTATCAAAAAGGGTTCCAAGCCATCCAAAAGGTACCAAGGCCCTGCACCGTTGGTGGAACCTACTCTTGAGAAACCCGTCAACCAAGAATCCAAACCTAGTTTAGAGGAGGAGTACAAGGAACTCCATCAAGAAAAACCGATTCTTGAGGTCTTAGCTCATGCACCTTATTATAATGCTTTAAAAGAAAAATATGAGTTAGAACTTAAGCTTGGAAAACATGGGTCCGCTTTTGTGCGAAATAATTTACCTAAGAAGTTAGACGATCCCGGGCTATTCACTCTTCCGTGTAGGCTTGGAACTTCCAAACCTCTCGACGCTCTAGCCGACTTAGGGTCATGCATCAATCTTGTTCCGTTGTCCCTCCATAGAAGCCTTAACTTAGGTAAAATAGAACCAACGGAAACCATCTTAGGTCTAGCGGACGGTAGTGTTGCACGTCCGGTAGGAATAATAAAAGACATGGTAGTACACGTAGGAGAGTTGACTCTTTTGGCCAACTTTCATGTGCTAGACATGAATAAGGACCCGACATGCCCATTACTAGTAGGAAGAGGATTCTTAGCTACCGCTAGTGCCATCATTGATTGTAAGATGTCCAAGATAGTGGTAGGAGAGGGGAGTGCTAGGTCAATTTACGATGTCAAAAAGCATACGTACTACAAAGAAGAGGAAATCCCACATGAGATTAGGTTGGATAGAGAGCCTTCTAGATATGGACCTTGGATAAATAAGAACCTCATAGGCCCCCAAAGACCTTTTTACCTAGATGAAGCCTTCACTAGTAAAGCAACTTTCCAAGAAAGAGAAATGGCTAGGGACATGTAAGTGAACCCGTTCGAGGACGCCTTAGTATTTAGGAAGATGACCGAGTTCTTAGGAAGCTTGCCCGTCAACCTTGTCATGAATAAGTGGAAAGTTGAGAAATCTAAACACAAATGGGATTGGGATAGACCGCCTAATGACGGTAATGGAGAGTGGCACATTAGGATAACAATCTATGATCCCGATGGAGAGAAGTTTGAAAAGGCATATCTGACCGAACGTACTATTAGGAACTCGAATGATAAGTTTGATCCTTATGACATTGTTGAGGATAGGCTTACTTATATCGGTACGTAGGAGCATGACTACGAGTCTAGCTACAAGACTCTTAAATAAAGAAAAGCGCTTCGTGGGAGGCAACCCATGTTTAATTGTTTGCTTGTTAGTGTCATATATCTTTTATTGATTGTTTCTTCTCATGTTTAATTTTGTAAAATTGCTTTATTTTGTTTTTAACCTCGTCTTAATTGCATATAAAGGTATTTTACATAAGGGATAAGTGTAGGGAGGATTACACACGTTTTCAAGGAAACGTAAACATGAGAATAACAATTCATTAAAAGATATATTTGTGTGTTTGTTCGAGTCAAATGCTTGTATCGAGTCATAATGGATGTTTTACAGAAATTTTTCCAGATTCTAAAGATGTAAATTTTCCAGAATTTTTTCCAGAAAATCGCAGACCAGTTTTTGTCAGGATAACCTGACGGCGTCAGGATCGCAACCTGACGGCGTCAGGAAGGAGTAAAAACAACAGATTACTTTTTTCTCGTTTTCTGAGCTACTTAAAAAAATTTTGGAATTTTCCAGGTCTTAATTTTCCAGAAATTCTGTAAACATCCATTCCACAAGCATTATATCCTAGTTTAAATCGAGTCTTATATATATTATTACCGCCGATTTTATGCAAAGGTTTCGTTTGTTTTCTTCATGTGTGCAGGTTTAATTTATCAAGAAGAAGTTACATAAGATTGGAAGGAGCTTTTCACGCATAAATTCTTCTTGGAAAGGATTTAACCACCACTTCACACACGGATCCTACCGAGCTAATCAGGGGAGTACTAGTTTCTTTCATTTTTAATTACCTTCCAATTATAATAACTTTGATACTTTCGGGGAACATTGGGGACAATGTTCAGTTTAAGTGTAGGGAGGGAAAATAAAACGGGAACTTTGAAACTATGCTTATCCTTGATTATTTGCTTTGTCCAATTGTATTTGTGTAATAAACCATGAGAAAATGTCGGTTAGGGTAATTTTGGCACCAAATTTAAAATTTTTCATGACATATAAGAGTGGGCCATTAGTCTTAACAAAAGCGTCTCACGGATAGGAAGTTGCATGACTAGCACAAAAACCCTTTACCACCTAAATTCCACCCAAAATGTGTGGATCACCCTTAGATTAGTAGGAATTAAAAGCATTCATCTTCAATGCTTAGAGTGTGAACCAGTAGTATATTAGATTCTAGAACTTGTTTTGTGATGCATTCCGAGATCGCAAGTAAGACTACACTTGTATAGTTAGGAATAACTAAATGATAAGAGGCATTAGGATATCCCTTGTTTGATACCAGTAATATAATTACTTCTTCCACATCGGTTGAGTAATTCCCCCACACCCTTTGCGTTGTACTCATCTTTAGTACACGATACCCCTAGTTAACCCCTCAGAGCCTATCCTTTTCGCGGTTCTCGTGATGTTTCGGTTTTTTCGGAATATCAATGAAGAGCATTGTTTACACCCCACCCCCAAATATACACCCAAATCGCCTTAGCCTACCCTGTATGCACTCACTTTTAGTGCATTATTGTTATCACCCTAAACCCTTAGTTCAATTATCTAGTTGGTTGCATGAGTTGCTAAGTCGAGTCATATCTTTTGTATACAGTTTTGGGACGATTGGGATTCATGGGAAAAGTTAAAGTTTATGAAATGACGGGAAGGGAACGTTAATTCAAATTCCCTTTGTTTGCGTAATAATGTACCCCAAGTGTTTTGATCTTTTCAATTCGGGTCAAATTAGTGTTAGAGTAATAAAAACTCAAGTGTAGGGATGTGCCTATAAATCCCTATTATTTTGATGTTACTGTAGAGGATGGTAGAGTAAAAGTGTATGATCAAAAAAAAAAAAAAAAAAAAAAAAAAAAAAAAAAAAAAAAAAAAAAATCGAAAAAAATAGAAAAAGAAAAAAAGAAAAAAATAGAGTGTTCCAAAAAAAAAAAAAAAAAAAAACATACGGGCTACCATCCTACATCTATCCTTTAAATTTATGTTTGTTTATTTCAGTCAGCTAGAGTTTAGAGTGTCGAGTCTTGGCTTAGCAACGCCATTCTTCGTATGCTTGTAACATAAGAGATTTTTGACCTACCACCACTATATAGCCTATCCCACCAAACCCTTTGTTTCCCTACCGTAAGCCTAACATTACAACCCTTTAAAGACCTTTTTGATAGTCTTTCCTAGGTGCTTACGCCAAAGCGATGGAGGTTTGATCTATTCTCAAGCCTATGGTAATCTATGTACTAGGACCGGTTAATGAGTGTTTATCTTCCATTTCTAACTTGTTATATTTCATATACACCCGAGAGAGATGTGAGTATCCAAACACCCCATGTGAGGTGCTAGTATGTAATTTCCGTGCTTGTTATGACTTTTGATGGGCTTATATGTGTTGTGGACTGTTTTAAACCAATGCTTCATGACCCCTAACTTATAAATTAATTGGCTAAATGCACGTTTGCTTGAGGACATGCAAATACAAAGTGTAGGGATATTTGATAAGGTTTTAAAAGGTACCTTTTTGAGGGGTCATTTAAGCCCTTATGTGATCACTTTTGTATCCGTTATTGCTTAATATCGTTCCTTTTCACTTTTTAGATCTCTTGAAGGCAAAATGCTGGAATGGCACTTATTTGGACGAACAGGCGCGATTATACGAAGAAAATGGCCAAAGTCAGAATCGAGACACTCAAAGCTGCTGAAAACATAAGGTGATGGCGTCAGGTGTTAATTGTGACGCCGTCGGAGGATCTTTGTGACGGGACAGAAGCCAAAACTCCCATTTTCAAGTGACGACGTCAAGTTATAAAAGAGTAGGCCATCGCAACTCAGACGGCCTAGATGTAATCCAGACGACGTCAGAAGCTGAAGAGGACGGCGTCACAAGCATAAGGTGACGCCGTCGCAAGTCTAACGTGGCCAAGACGAAACCCTAATGACGGCGACACGACGGCGTCACAAAACATAAGGTGACGCCGTCGCAGATGTAATATTATATATAGAATCCGAATTTTCCAGTATTTAGTGTGTAGTCTTTTGGAGAAAAAACCTAAAACGAACCAAGGTTATCTTGTATAGTATTTTAGGGTTCCAAACCCTATCTTACACCAAGATAAGTGTTTTACTTCATTAATACAATTATATCTTTGATTATTTGTGTGTATGCTTACATGTTTTCCATGTCCGGCTAATTTACTTGTGTGTTTGCTTAGGGAATATGAAACTTAATTATTGAATATTGATTGGTTGTCTCTTATCTTAGTTGATTAATGATCTAGTAATGCGATAGGTCATTCGTTGTGTACTTAATGCTTGATTAAATTTTTGTGAACCTTAGAATATGAATCCTTGAGTAGTTGTAAGCTAAACCATCCAAAGAGTGCCTTAGAGTAAGAGTTTATTATCCCTAGTGGGTTTTGTAGACGAGACCCTTTGGTAAGTTCAAAGAGTTAGGGAGAAACGCATACCCTACAACCTTAGACACACAACGCAACTAGGAATAAGGACGTGACAATTCAACCACCAATAGGAGATAATTAAGGAGTAGTAAAACCTAAGTAAACACATCTTTAAACTATCATACGAGCACACATTAATTAGACATAGACTACATATATAATGACAATCTTACAAAAATATAGTAAAATTTTGAGGCTAGTAAAACGCTCCAACAAGTGTCATTGTACACGTTTTTTGCTATACATATGTAGGGCGTTTTCGATGATATAATTTCCTTAATAATAGGTGTTTATGCTTTAAGTTTTAGCATTTTATATACCCAAATATAGCGTTATAACCATTATAGGGGCATAACACCAACAGTTTTTTAAAATATTTATTCATTTATGAGGGTAATATAGCATTTAGGTACTTGAATAAACGTAATAACCTATTACATATAAAAAACGTATGTGATACTTAACCTTAAACATAAAAACCTCATCTAAGATGTTATAAAGTACTTATATAATGACAATCTTACAAAAATATTGTAAAATTTTGAGGCTAGTAAAACGCTCCGTCAAGTGTCATTGTACACGTTTTTAGCTATACATATGTAGGGCGTTTTCGATGATATAATTTCCTTAGTAGTAGGTGTTTATGCTTTAAGTTTTAGCATTTTATATACCCAAATGTAGCGTTATAACCATTATAGGGGCATAACACCAACAGTTTTTTAAAATATTTATTCATTTATGAGGGTAATATAGCATTTAGGTACTTGAATAAACGTAATAACCTATTACATATAAAAAACGTATGTGATACTTAACCTTAAACATAAAAACCTCATCTAAGATGTTATAAAGTACATATATAATGACAATCTTACAAAAATATAGTAAAATTTTGAAGCTAGTAAAACGCTCCATCAAGTGTCATTGTACACGTTTTTAGCTATACATATGTAGGGCGTTTTCGATGATATAATTTCCTTAGTAGTAGGTGTTTATGCTTTAAGTTTTAGCATTTTATATACCCAAATGTAGCGTTATAACCATTATAGGGGCATAACACCAACAGTTTTTTAAAGTATTTAGTCATTTGTGAGGGTATTATAGCATTTAGGTACTTGAATAAACGTAATAACCTATTGCATATAAAAAACGTATGGGATACTTAACCTTAAACGTAAAAACCTCATCTAAGATGTTATAAAGTACTTATATAATGACAATCTTACAAAAATATAGTAAAATTTTGAGGCTAGTAAAACGCTCCATCAAGTGTCATTGTACACGTTTTTTGCTATACATATGTAGGGCGTTTTCGATGATATAATTTCCTTAGTAGTAGGTGTTTATGCTTTAAGTTTTAGCATTTTATATACCCAAATGTAGCGTTATAACCATTATAGGGGCATAACACCAACAGTTTTTTAAAATATTTAGTCATTTGTGAGGGTATTATAGCATTTAAGTACTTGAATAAACTTTCTCTCTCTAAAAACCCTAAGCAATTTTATCAAAGAATCATAATCTATTTTTAATCCATCCATTCACTTTCATTGAAATTTTAATATGATGTTCTACTGTTCATTTGGAACATAAGGATATAATTTTCTCACATTTTGACCGGTTAGATCTCTCTATTAAATTCATTTTGTATTTCCGTTTTAGACCGTTATCTTCACTGTTCATCTTCTCCTCCCAAAATCCACCTTCTACTAATCATTCTTTTGATTATGTAGTTTCTCTTTTCATTTATGATTTCTTTTCACCTTTAATTTCACTATGAGAGATCCTGAACCAAATAACCCTAATTCAGAGGTGCCTCCAAAGCCCTCTGATGATGTCATTCGTTCCAAAAAGGCTACTAGAAGCAATAAGAAATCTAAGGTGATTAATAAACCTGCTCATGGGAGTGGTAAGAGGGTTTCATTGAGGTTGAATAGCAAGGGTGGGAGTTCTGTGAAGGGTATGGAAGGATTGGTGTATGATGATGAAGGGAATGAGGTTGGGGAGCTCAAAGAAGAAGGTTTGGATGCTGATTGTCAGAGTTTTGATTCTAGGAGCTGTGGTGAGTCTGTTTCTGTTTCTGAGAAAGAGGTTCATACAGCTTTTGAGAAGGATATGGTAAGTACTTTGCTTAATGAGTCTTTGAATGATAATGATGTTGGAAATGTTGATGTTACTGATAGTAGTAGTGTTAAGAATGTTGTTGGTGAGAGTATTAATATGCCTACCTCTGTTAAGGTTAATTCTAGTACTAGTCCTAGGATACTAAAAAGGGGTGAGGTTTTGTGTGATGGTGGAAGTAATGCTAAGGCTCCTTTCTCTTTCAATAACATGGAGAAATGGCCTAGTTTGGATGGTAATGGTAATGGTCAGGATATAGGTAAGAATGGTGAGAGTTTGGATGAGGTTAATATAGTGAATGATGATACTGTGATGAAGGATAATACGGGTACTACGCTTCCTTCATCATTTTTGAATGCTGTTCAGGGTAGGAGCTTTAGTGGTAGTAACAAATTGAAGTTGTTTCCTGTGAGTGTTAATGATAAGGGTGATGAAGTTGTGGAAATGGATCCTGTTATTCTAGAGGGTAGTAGGTGTTGGAATATGACTTTGGTGGGGTATTTTGTGGGAATGAAGATGAGTTACAGGGAGATTATGGGTCATCTAAGGAGAATGTGGAGGCCATATTTCTTTGATGACATTATCATGAATGAGTGTGGTTTATATTTTCTTAAGTTCAAGTCTGATGAGGGTATGCAATTTGTTTTGGAAAATGGACCTTGGCTTGTTGATGGTAAGCCGTTGTTTGTTCAAAAGTGGGAAGCGGGTATGTGTATGAGTAAGCCAGAGCCAACCAAGGTTCCTGTATGGGTTAAGATTATGAATGTACCATTAGAGGCTTGGAATGTAGAGGGTATTAGCAGGATTGCTAGTGGAATTGGTAACCCAATCATCATGGACAGAATCACTACTTCTATGTGTGAAAAGGCGTCTGGTAGGGCTAGTTTTGCTAGAGTCTTGGTTGAGATTGATGCTGCTAAGGGTCTGGTAGATCAGGTTGAAGTTAATTATAAGAGCTTAGGAAGGTCTATGAAGTTAAAGGTGGAGTATGTTTGGAGACCTCCTATTTGTGGCCATTGCAAAGTGTTTGGCCATAATTATGTTGGTTGTCCTAATAGGATTGTTACTGATGCTGAGAATGTGGTGAGAAATGATAATGTGAGACAGAAAACTGGTGTTGGTTTGAATGAGGGCAAGAATGAGGGGAAGAATGATGGTGAATGGCAGAATGTGGGTAGGAAGGAAGCTGCTAGAAAAGAAGGTGATTATATGGGTACTAATGTGCAGAGGAACTTTTATGGTGCTAGTTCTAGTAGAGGTGGTTTTGGTGGAAGGGGTAGAGGTAATGTGTATGGAAGGGGGAATGGAGATCAGAGATATGCTAGGAATGAGAATAAACAGTTTGCTCCAACCAAGAAGTCTAAAGTTGCTAATGATATTCAGCCTGATGGAAGTCGTCAAAGTGACAAAGGAAAAGGTAAAATGGATATAGAATGGTGAGGAAGGTAATGGCAGTGGTAAGAATGATGGTTTGAAGAACAATAAGTTTTCTACGCTAGCTGATGAATCTGAAATTGATAAGAAACTTGAGTGGGAAGCTACTAGGAGAAGAATTGATGATGTTTGTTCTAAGGGTTTGTCTATTGGTAAGGAGGAGATTGATGGATGGTCTGAAGATCTTAAACAATATTATAAAAGAAAGTATGTTACCCCAACTCCAAATGCTAATGCAGAAAGGTTAAGATGTAAAGTGGTTGAGCTTCAAAAGCAAATCAATTATAGTAATAAGTGGTTAATGAAGGGTTCAAAAGAGAAGGCTGAAAGAATGTGTAAGGGCTTAATGGAAGAGAAGGGTCTAACTAGGAATCAAGCTTATACTAAGGCATATGATGAGGCTTATAGAGATGAATTGAAGAGGATTAAAGATTTAGTGGTTAAAAGGCAAGTGGTTGAGGTTGAGCTTTTCATTGAAACAGATCAGGTCTTTTCTCTTTATGAGTTAGAGACTTGGACTGAGAAGATGCTTGACCTTTACAAGTCTAGAGTTGGTTTTAATATCTTTGAGAAAGTTTTGGATTCATTGAAGATTACGGATGAGAATATGGTTGAGGAAGTGCTTGAAGATGTGGGTGGTAGTGCTCATTTCTTGGCTCAGGATGAGGTTACCAATGTCCATGATGAAGCTATTGCTGATATGCAAGGAGGTATTGCCTCACACCCTTCCAATTTTAAATGTTAGTCAAACTAGCTGCTTGGAATATTAAGGGGATGAATAATACCCTTAAGCAAGATGAGGTAAAGGCGTTTATCAGAAGAGAGAATTTATGTATGTGTGCTGTTTTAGAGACTCAGTTGAGGAAGAAGTCTATTAATCCTATTTGTAACAATCTTTTTGACGGGTGGAATTGGGTTTCGAATTCTAGTGATAGTAATAAAGGGTGTAGAATTGTGGTTGGATGGGATCCTCTTGCTATCAGTGCTAACTTGATCTCCCATATTGATCAGGTTATGCATTTTGAAGTTACCTTTATTCATGATAGCAGGAAGGTGTTTATTTCTTATGTGTATGCTGAGAATATAGTTATGGGTAGAAGAGAATTATGGAAGAATTTGTGTGAGCACAAGAGGCTGGTTGGTAATTCTCCTTGGGTTCTTCTTGGGGACTTTAATGTGGCTTTGAATTATGATGATAGCTCTAATGTGTTTGTTGATGGAGATAGAGGTATTACTGAATTTAAAGAGTGTGTTCAAGAGTTGGACGTAGAAGATCTGTCAAGTTATGGTATGTTTTACACTTGGATTCAAAAAAGAAATGATCCTGGTGAGGGTATTTTAAAGAAGTTAGATAGGGTTATGGGCAATGGTGAGTTTGTTGCTGCCTATGAGAGGAGTTACGCTAATTTTCTTCCCTATTTGACTTCTGATCACTGCCCTGCTATATTGGTCATTCCTGTGGTTAATAAGATTAAGCCTAAATCATTTAGGTTCATGAATTTTCTTGCTGAGAAGAAGGAATTTCTTCCTGTTGTTAAAGATAATTGGTGTGTTGATGTAAAGGGTTTTTCTATGTTTATTCTAGCCAAGAGACTCAAGAATATGAAGAAGTATATGAGGAAGTTAAACAGAGAGAATGGGAATGTTTTTGAGAAAGTTAAGTTCCTGAGGGAAGAGTTGTGCAGGGTGCAAGAGAATTTGGACAAGGACCCTAATAATGTTTCACTTAGAGAAGAGGAGATGATTTATTCAAAAGCATATCATGATGCTACTCTTGATGAAGAAAGATTGTTGAAGCAGAAAGCCAAGATTGATTGGCTTAGAGAAGGAGATCAGAACTCGGCATATTTTCATAAGATTCTGAAGGGCAGAATCAGTAGAAGTAGGGTTGAGATTGTCAAAGATGAGCATGGTAATGAGTTTCAAGGGGAAGATGTTGCTATTCAGTTTGTGAATCACTTCCAGAGTTTTCTTGGTGCTTCTGAAGAGGTCATCCCGATTGATGATTGTGATAGCTTGTTTGTGAAAAGGCTTGACTCCCAGCTTGCTGAGAATATGATTAGACCGGTAATGGATGAGGAGATTAAAGTGGCTATGTTTGGTATTAAGGATGATAAGTCTGCTGGTCCGGATGGTTTTACTTCAAAATTTTTCAAGAAGGCGTGGTCTGTGGTGGGTTCGGATGTTTGCAATGCTGTTAAAGAATTCTTCACTTCGGGAAAGCTTTTAGGTGAGTTTAATACTAACCTTATATCTCTTATTCCTAAGATCAAGTGTGCCTATCCTTGTGACTGATTATCGCCCTATTGCCTGTTGTAATGTTGTCTATAAGTGCATTAGTAAAGTCTTGACCAATAGGCTTAAAGAGGGTCTTGATAGTATTATTGATAGTAATCAGTGTGCTTTTATTCCTGGTAGACACATAAGTGATAACATTTTACTCACTCAAGAACTTATGTGTGGGTATGACCGTAATTCTGGAACTAGGAAATGTGCCTTTAAGGTTGACATTAAGAAGGCTTATGATACTGTGGAATGGAAGTTTTTGGAGGTGGTTTTACGTAAGTTTGGATTTCATGAAACTATGGTTAAGTGGATTTTGACTTGCCTTACCACTGCCTCATTTTCTTTATGTGTTAATAATGAGATCCATGGCTTCTTTAAGAGTAGGAGAGGGTTGAGACAGGGTGACCCCATATCGCCATATTTGTTCACCATTGTTATGGAAGTCTTGAACCTTATGATTAAAAGGCAAATTAGAAGTGATAAGAAATTTCAGTACCATCAATTCTGTAGCAAGCTTAGCCTTACTCATCTATGTTTTGCCGATGACTTGTTACTCTTGTGTCATGGAGACTATAATTCTGCTTGTATTCTTAGGAGAGGCATTGATGAGTTTAGTATGTGTTCTGGTCTCTATCCTAGTGTTGAGAAAAGTACGGCTTTTTATTGTAATGTTCCTGATGATGAGAAAGTGAAGATTGCCCTTGCTTTACCTTTTAGAGAAGGTAAACTTCCTGTTAGATATTTAGGTGTTCCTATGATCACCAAGCAGTTGCTTAATTTGGATTGTAGAGTGCTTGTTGAGAATGTGAGAAAGAGAATTTTAGATTGGAAGAATAAATGCCTCTCTTATGCTGGTAAACTTCAACTGATTGCAGCTGTTGTGTCTTCTCTTAGTGTGTATTGGGCTTCTATGTTCATTATTCCTAAGCATATTTGTGCCACTATAGACAGAATTCTTAAAAACTTTCTTTGGGGTAGCAGTGATGTTAAGAAAGGGACATCTAGTGTTTCTTGGAAAGAGGTTTGTAGACCTAAGAGTCAGGGTGGGTTAGGAATTAAGACTACGAGTTTGATGAATGAAAGTCTTATGTGTAAATATCTTTGGAACATTATCAGTAAAAAGGACTCGTTGTGGGTTAAGTGGATTAATGCTTACAGGTTAAGGGGTAAATGTATTTGGGATATTGATGTTCATCACACTACTGGTTGGAGTTGGAGACAGATCATGAGGTTAAGAGATAGAATCAGAAGTCATATTGGTGTTAAGATAGGTAATGGGAAAAGTTGTTTTGTCTGGTTTGATAAATGGCATATTAGCGGTCCTTTAAGCAAGCTAATCTCTCACAATTTCCTTGTGTCTAATGGGTTTGACTTAAATGATAAGGTGCTGGATTGGATTGATAGTGGTAGGTGGGTTTGGCCGTTGGATTGGGTTGGTAGGTTTGATGTGGTTACTAATGTCCCTGTCCCTGTTTTAAGTGATTTGGAAGATAAAGCTATTTGGTATAACAAGAACTATGATATTGTTGATTTTAATGTTAAAGAGGCATGTGAGATTATTAGAGAGAATGTGCCAGAGGTTATATGGCATAAGCATGTCTGGTTTACGCAATGTATACCTAGACATGCTTTCATTCTTTGGATGGCGATAAAAGGAAGATTAAAGACCCTTGACAGACTGTCCCGGTGGTTTAATGTTAACAGTTGTCTTTGTTCTTTGTGTTCTATTGGTAATGACTCGCACAGTCATTTGTTTTTTGATTGTCAATTCTCTAGTTTTATTTGGGACAAATTGAAAGTTATGGCGAGACTGGATAATTTAAGTAACATTTGGGCTGAGGTTATTTCTGGAATCTGTATTAGGAAGGCTGGTAATTCTATTTGGAGTATCATCCAAAGGCTTGTGTTTGGTGCTTCGGTTTATTTCATTTGGCAGGAGCGTAATTTTAGAATGTTTGGAGGTAAGAGTAGATCTGTTAATGCTGTGTTCAATCAAATTGTCAATGTAGTGAGACTTAAATTGCTTAGTCTTAACATTAGGAAGTCTAGTGAGGTGAGTAAGGTTGCTGAGATTTGGGGTCTTCCTGGTTTGGGTAGGAATGAGTTTGATGGGCTTATTGTTGATATGGATATTGATGATATCACATAATGTTTCTGTTAAGTTTGGTCTGCATAAGTTCAGGAATATCTTCATGCAGTATAGGAATATTTTGAACTGGTATAGTATTCATAATGGGTACAATGGGCATAATCTGTTTTGGAGGTATGGGAAGAAGAATGTGTGGAATGATTGGAGTTGGGTTTGTTGGCTATGCACTACAGAAGATAGCAGAAACTATGGTTTAATTATCTATGGTGGTTTTGGTGTAGAGGAAGGGCCATATACTATGGTTGAATTTTATCATATGTTTGCTGTCTATTTTCTGCGCTGGTTAACTGATAGGTATATGTGGATTGGCAAGGGCTACTGTTATTGGTTTTACACTCTTTTTGATTGCACTAATCAACTGATGTGGAGCTTGTTGTCAGTTAAGTTTCTTTGCAGATTATGGATCAATTATCAGATGCTTTTTTGGTTCTATTATTCTGCCGGCGAGATCTGTTTGATGCAGGATATGTGGTGTTCAAACCTTGTTAGCTTCTTTATCTGTTGCAGCTCTGTTGAGGTTCCTGTTTACAAGCTGTTGTTGGTTTTGAGCACTACTATGATGGGGAGGTTTAAGGGAAGGATGCACTCTTTTCCTACCCTTAGGTTTTTCCCTTTGGGTTTTACTTTGGGTAGGTTTTTAAGGAGGCATCTTCCTTTAAACTTGCTACACTAGCACTCCCTTTATGGATATTTTATGGATGATGTTATGATGTCTTGGTTCACTGTTCTTGGATTCAGTTTGATGTCTAATGATGCTGCCTTATGGATGAGCTTTTTGGCCTTGGATGCATATCTTTATGGAGTTAGTACAGATGTATTTTGAGATTTTCAGGTTTTCTAATAAGCCTTAGTATATGGTGATGTTTTGGGGTGCTTTGGTTGGTCCCTTGGCACTTTCAATGATTCAGAGTATACTTTGGTTTGTTATGTTATTCCTGGTCTCATTGTCTTTTGGTCTGTATTTGTTCCTTTAGTTTCTCAGTTGTGTTATCTTTCAGTTTTGCATTTGTTTCTGTTTGTATGTTGAGCTTGGGTATGTCCATGGCCATTGTGCTTTTTAGCCAAGTAAGCTTTTAGGGATGTATCCTTTAAGCTCTGTTTACTTTGGGCTTGTTTTGTAGTTGTTTCTTGTTGCCTTTTTGGCTCTTTCTTAATAAATTTACCATTAAGAATAAGTACTTGAATAAACGTAATAACCTATTACATATAAAAAACATATGGGATACTTAACCTTAAACGTAAAAACCTCATCTAAGATGTTATAAAGTACTTATATAATGACAATCTTACAAAAATATAGTAAAATTTTGAGGCTAGTAAAACGCTCCATCAAGTGTCATTGTACACGTTTTTTGCTATACATATGTAGGGCGTTTCAACCACAATACGGGGATATTACCAATATTGCGATGTAAACCCATATATTTTACGATTTTGAATTTCGTATTTGTGGATGATGATTCCTTTAATATAGTAGCTTTTGCGGGATGTATACATATCGTTTTTTGCACATGTTACTGTGAACTACCTCGCAAAATGATCGGAGTTTTAAAATGATATAAAAACATTCTAACAGTAATATATTCATGAAATATTGTAGAATCTACTCCAAAAATGCAAATTCCAATTCATAGGGTA
>BPTQ01000003.1:243823444-243884382 GCA_019973895.1 Chrysanthemum seticuspe | reverse complement strand
CTGGTATAGTATTCATAATGGGTACAATGGGCATAATCTGTTTTGGAGGTATGAATAGGTTTAATTATCTATGGTGGTTTTGGTGTAGAGGAAGGGCCATATACTATGGTTGAATTTATCATATGTTTGCTGTCTATTTTCTGCGCTGGTTAACTGATAGGTATATGTGGATTGGCAAGGGCTACTGTTATTGGTTTTACACTCTTTTTGATTGCACTTATCAACTGATGTGGAGCTTGTTGTCAGTTAAGTTTCTTTGCAGATTATGGATCAATTATCAGATGCTTTTTTGGTTCTATTATTCTGCCGGCGAGATCTGTTTGATGCAGGATATGTGGTGTTCAAACCTTGTTAGCTTCTTTATCTGTTGCAGCTCTGTTGAGGTTCCTGTTTACAAGCTGTTGTTGGTTTTGAGCACTACTATGATGGGGAGGTTTAAGGGAAGGATGCACTCTTTTCCTACCCTTAGGTTTTTCCCTTTGGGTTTTACTTTGGGTAGGTTTTTAAGGAGGCATCTTCCTTTAAACTTGCTACACTGGCACTCCCTTTATGGATATTTTATGGATGATGTTATGATGTCTTGGTTCACTGTTCTTGGATTCAGTTTGATGTCTAATGATGCTGCCTTATGGATGAGCTTTTTGGCCTTGGATGCATATCTTTATGGAGTTAGTACATATGTATTTTGAGATTTTCAGGTTTTCTAATAAGCCTTAGTATATGGTGATGTTTTGGGGTGCTTTGGTTGGTCCCTTGGCACTTTCAATGATTCAGAGTATACTTTGGTTTGTTATGTTATTCCTGGTCTCATTGTCTTTTGGTCTGTATTTGTTCCTTTAGTTTCTCAGTTGTGTTATCTTTCAGTTTTGCTTTTGTTTCTGTTTGTATGTTGAGCATGGGTATGTCCATGGCCATTGTGCTTTTTAGCCAAAGTAAGCTTTTAGGGATGTATCCTTTAAGCTCTGTTTACTTTGGGCTTGTTTTGTAGTTGTTTCTTGTTGCCTTTTTGGCTCTTTCTTAATAAATTTACCATTAAGAATAAATAGGTACTTGAATAAACGTAATAACCTATTACAAATAAAGAAAGTATGTGATAGTTAACCCCTAAACGTAAAAACCTCATCTAAGATGTTATAAAGTACTTATATAATGACAATCTTAAAAAAATATAGTAAAATTTTGAGGCTAGTAAAACACTCCATCAACTGTCATTGTACACGTTTTTAGCTATACATATGTAGGGCGTTTTTGATGATATAATTTCCGTAGTAGTAGATGTTTATGCTTTAAGTTTTTGACTTTTATATACCCAAATGTAGCGTTATAACCATTTTTGGGGCATAACACCAACAGTTTTTTAAAATATTTAGTCATTTATGAGGGTATTATAGCATTTAGGTACTTGAATAAACTTTCTCTCTCTAGTGTGGGCGATTTGGGGATCTGGGAATACCGTATTCAACTGTTCATCAATACATCATATTAATCCTTCATTTTATACCTAAATACTATGAAGATCACTGTTCTTCATTTATTTTATATCACTTAATCCACTACAAAACAATCCTTTATTAGTTTAGTTTTTCATTTTTTAGTTATCATACCCATTTGATTCACTGTTCACTTTTTTATCCGCGCCTTTCACTTCTCTTCATTTCATCTTTGGGTTTGCTTGTTTTTGGGTATGTTTCACCATTGATTTCATCATGGGGGAACTAGATCCGGATCCTTTAACAAACCCTCAACCTAATTTGATTCCACCTCCTGTTAATAAGGATGATTTCCTTAAACCCAAAAAAACTACTCGTTCTATGAATCCAGGTAATAAAAATACTATGAAGTATCACAATGTGTTGAGGAATACGACTAAGGGTACATTTAATAAGGTTTCAACTAGGTCTAGCTCTAAGGGTAATAGTGCGGCCACTGATATGGAAGATTTGCAATTTTGGGATGCGTGTATGGTTACTGAAGAGGGTAAGGGTGATTTGGAAGATGTTGGAGGAATTAAAGGTAGTGATGGAAGTAATGTTGTGGTGGAAATGGGTGATTTAGGTGGTTCTGAAAGTGGTATGGGTGGTAGTTCAACTGGTATTGTTAATCCTTCTCTTAATAATGATATTGGTAGTAATAATTCTGCTTTTGTTAATACTGGTTCTACTGATACTAGTGTTGGAAATGGTAATAGTAATGTTAATTTGCCTGATATTCCAGTTCCAGTGAGTGAGAACCCCATTTTAAATCCTAATAATAATAATACTAAGGCTAAGAGTTCTAAACAGGTTAGTTTTGGGGATGTGAGGGTGCCGGGAATTATCAAGGTTGTGTTTAATAATATGGGTAATGAAACTGATAGGGGTGGTAATGTTGCTAGCAAGTTAAGTGTGGATGAATTTTTGAAGTTGAAGGAGGTGACTGGTAATGTAGTAAGTGGTGGTCAAGATAAGTTTAAGGTGGATGGTAGTACATTAGGAAATGATAACGATGTTGGTAGTAAGTTTGAAACTGGTGAATGTAGCAAGGGTAAGGATAAAGTAGTGGATAATGATGGTGGTGTTATGAGGTCTGTTTCGTTTGCTAATGCTGTGGCTAAGGGGTTTGGTGGCAATGGTGATAATAAGCTGAGATTTGTTCCAACTATTGTTAATGAAGAGGGTAGGAAGGTGGCTGAAATGGATCCGGTTCTTGAAGATGGGTGTAAGAGATGGAATAACACTATTGTTGGTTTTTTTGTTGGTTTCCAAATGGGTTATAGAGACATTGTTAGTCATTTGAGGAAGATGTGGAGATTGTTTCAGTTGGAGGAAGTTATAATGAATCAAAATGGAATGTATTTTTTCAACTTTAAGTCGAATAATGGTTTGGAACAAGTGATTGAGAATGGTCCTTGGCTTGTTGATAATAAACCATTATTTGTTAAGAGATGGGAACCAGGTTTATGTATGTCAAAGCCTGAAGTTACGAAAATTCCGGTGTGGATCAAGATTCATGATATTCCATTGGAAGCGTGGAATGTTGAGGGTATTAGTAGGATAGCAAGTAGAGTTGGTGTGCCTATTATTATGGATCGGATGACTGCTTCTATATGTGAGAAACCCTATGGGAGGGCTTCTTTTGCTAGAGTGTTGGTTGAGATTGATGCGAGTGAGGGTCTGGTGGATTCGGTTGAGATCTGGTATAAGAGTCTTGGGAAATACTTGAAGCTGTGGGTTGATTATGCATGGGCTCCTCCTTTATGTGAGCACTGTAAGATCTTTGGACATTATGTTAATGACTATGGGAAGAAAGAACGTAAAGCTGATATTGGTAGTAACATGGCTAATGTGGGTTCTAAAAGTAACGGGCAGAAAATGGATAATGGCAAAGGTGATGGTGAGTGGCAGGATGTAGTAAACAAAAGAAATGGTAGATTTAATAAAAATGGTAACAATATAAGAGGAGGGATGAATGGTAGAGGTAGAGGGGGGTATTATAATAGGGGTGTAAGAGATCAAAAAGTGAATGTTGCGCCAGTTAAAAGTGTTAGTAAAGATGTTAAGGATGATTCTAGTGCTGTTAGCAAGGATAGTCAAGTTGGTAGAGTTGATGAAAGTGTTGTTGATAATGAAGTTAAAGGGAAAAATAACAAAGGTGGCATGGCTGGTGGAGGTGTGAATCGTGATACCAAGAAAGCTGAGTCCAAAAGTAATAGTAGTAGTAGGGTTAAATCAGGTAGTGGTCATGGTAATATTGATACTGGAAATAGGTTTGGGGCGTTGGCTAAGGAGAATAATGTGGATGGTGGTGATGCTTGGAAAGATGTAAAAGCTCGTGTTGATGTTGCTTGTGACCTGGGCATTCCTGTTCTAGAGGATGTTCTTAAAGAGTGGACTGATGAAATGATTAAGTATTATATGGACAAGTGGAAAAGGTGTCCTGCTTACAGCAAAGCTCACGATAGGTCAACTCAGTCATCGGATGCTGACTGCAGTGACAGAGTTCAGAGTATTGATGAGGTTTTAAAGTCAAGAATAGACGTGCTTCAAAAGAAGATAGTTCTTGGGAATAACGGTCTTCAAGAGTATGCTAAAAGGGTTGCGGAAAAAAGGGTTGTGGATGAATGTGCTGGTAGGAAGGTGCAGGGTTCTTATAATGAGTTTTACTCACAAGCTTATAAGAAGGGGTTAGATGAGGTGGCTAAGATAACACGAGAAAGGGATATGCTTATAGTTGATCTGTTCATTAGCTCAAAACAAGCGCTCAATGATGCAGTTAGAGAAGCTTGGTCTGATGAGATGCTTTTGTATTATGAAAATGTCTGTGAAGATATGGAGAAGGATACTATAAATGGTCTTGGAGATGAGGTAGAGGGAGGGGTCAATTCCACTACTGATTTCATGGTTCAAGATGATGTGTCCAATGTTCATGATGAGTCAATGGCCAATATGGAAGGAGGTTTTGCTTCACACCCCTCTAATTTCCAATGTTAGTAAAAATAGCATCGTGGAACATCAAGGGGATGAATTCTTCCTTGAAACGGAATGAAATCAAGAGCTTGATTAATAGTGAGAAAATTGGTATGTTTGCTGTTATTGAAACTCAGTTGAGAATTAAGTCGGTGGAGCCTATGTGTAGTGAGCTTTTTGGAAATTGGTCTTGGGTTTCTAATTCTGCGGACAGTAAGAAAGGGTGTAGGATTGCTGTTGGTTGGGACCCTTTGGTGGTCAATGCTAACTTGATTTCTCATATTGATCAAGCTATGCATTTTGAGGTTACATTTGTTTATAGTCGTAAGAAGATGTTTGTTTCATATATCTATGCTGGAAATACTAGGAAATGTAGGAAGAAGTTATGGAGTAATCTTGTGGATCATAACATTTTGATTGGTGATTCTGCATGGGTATTGCTTGGTGATTTCAACGTTTCTCTAAGTTTTGAAGAATGCTCTAACAGTTTTAGTACTATGGATAGAGGGATGATGGAATTTGTCGAGTGTGCTCAGAAGCTTGGTATTGAAGATATTAATAGTTTTGGCATGTTCTATACTTGGATTGAGAAAAGGAAGGACCCTGAACGTGGTATTCTCAAAAAACTTGATAGGGTGATGGGGAATGGTGCTTTCATTCATGATTATAGTACGAGTTATGCAAATTTCCTTCCTTATTTGTCTTCTGATCATTCTCCTGCTGTCTTGGTGTTTCCCGAAGCTCATTCTTTTAAGCCCAAGTCTTTTAGATTCATGAATTTCATTGCTGATAAAGATGAGTTCCTTCCTACTGTTAAGAAGAATTGGAACATGGATGTTCAGGGCTTTGATATGTTTGTGTTGGCTAAGATATTGAAGAATATGAAGAGGTATATGCGCAAGTTAAATAAGGATAATGGTAATGTTTTTGATAAAGTTAAGCGTCTTAAAACTGAACTTATGAGGGTTCAGCAATGTTTGGACAAGGATCCTCATAACTCTTTGTTAAGGGAGGAGGAAATGATATATTCTAGAGCTTATAATGATGCTGTTTTAGATGAAGAAAGGCTTCTCAAGCAAAAGACTAAGATCGAATGGCTTAGGGAAGGGGATCACAACTCGGCATATTTTCACAAAGTTCTTAAGGGTAGAGTTAGCAAGTGTAGGATTGAGATGGTTTGTAATGAAGCTGGGAACATTTTTTATGGGGATGATATTCCGGGTCAGTTTGTCAAATATTTTGAGAATTTTCTGGGCGCTGAGGATGATGTTTTTGCTATTGAAGACTGTGATGGCTTGTTTACAATTAAGCTGGATGCTGTTACTGCTGATAACATGGTTAGGCCGGTTTCGGATGATGAAATAAAAATTGCCATGTTCGATATTAAAGATGATAAAGCTGCTGGTCCGGATGGGTTTACCTCTAAGTTCTTCAAAAAAGCTTGGAGTGTTGTTGGTGCGGATGTTTGCAAGGCGGTCAGAGAATTCCTATCTTCCGGGAAGCTTTTAGGTGAGCTTAATACTAACCTTATTTCTCTTATTCCTAAACTTAAAGTCCCTCTTAAGCTTTCTGATTATAGACCGATTGCATGCTGTAATGTGACTTATAAGTGTATTAGTAAGGTTTTGACTAATAGGCTTAAAGATGGGTTAGATAAGCTGGTGGATGTTAATCAGTGTGCTTTCATCCCGGGTAGAATGATTAGTGATAATATTTTATTGACTCAAGAGTTAATGGCGGGTTATGACTGGAAGAATGTGCCTAGTAAATGTGCTTTTAAGGTTGACATTAAGAAAGCTTATGATACCGTTAATTGGAATTTCCTTAGGACTGTTCTTGTTAAGTTTGGCATTCATGGCACAATGATTAATTGGATCATGACATGTCTTACTACAGCGTCCTTTTCTTTGAACATTAATGGTGAGATTCATGGTTTCTTTAGAAGTAAGAGAGGACTAAGACAGGGGGATCCTATATCCCCGTATCTATTTACTTTGGTGATGGAGGTTTTAAACTTGATGATCAAGAGACAGATTAGAAATGATGTGAGGTTTCGGTATCATTCTGGTTGTAGAAAACTTGGTCTGACCCACCTCTGTTTTGCCGACGACCTTCTTCTTTTGTGTCATGGTGATCCTATTTCTGCGTGTATTCTTAGGAGAGGGTTGGATGAATTTAGTATGTGTTCAGGACTTTATCCTAGTATGGAAAAAAGTATTGTCTTTTTTGGTAATGTCCCGAATGAGGCTAAAGAGGAAATTTTACTTGCCCTACCCTTTAAGGAAGGTTCTTTACCTGTTAGATACCTTGGAGTTCCTATGGTTACCAAGAAGCTCCGTAATGTTGATTGTAGGGTTCTTATTGATAAGGTTAAGAAAAGAATTTTTGATTGGAAGAATAAGTCGCTCTCATATGCTGGTAAATTACAATTAATCTCCTCGGTCTTATCCTCGTTAAATGTTTATTGGACTTCTATGTTTATGCTCCCTAAACATATTTGTGCTAGTATTGATAAGTTGTTTATGAACTTTCTGTGGGGTTTGGATGAGGGTAGTAGGAAGATTTATAGCGTTGCTTGGAATGTTGTGTGTACTCCTAAGAGTCAGGGTGGGTTAGGCCTAAGGAATATGAATTTGATGAATGAGGCGCTTATGGTTAAGCATCTTTGGAACGTCATTAGTAAGAAGGACTCTCTTTGGGTTAAATGGGTTAACACCCATAGGATTAAGGGTAGGTGCATTTGGAACCTTTCTGTCTCGGATAGTACCTCTTGGTGTTGGAGGAATATTATGAAACTTAGAAATAAAATCCGTAGTTTTGTTGGTATTAAGATTGGTAATGGAAAGGGTAGTTTTGTGTGGTTTGATAAATGGCACTCTAATGGCCCTTTATGCAAACTGATTTCTCATAATGTCCTGTCTTCGTATGGTTTTGATGTGAATGATAAGGTTGTGGATTTCATTGAAAATAACAGTTGGACTTGGCCTAGAGATTGGTTGGGTAGGTTTAAGGAAGTTGTTGATACCCCTGTCCCCGTGCTTAGTGAGGTTGAGGATAAAGCAGTTTGGTTTAATAAGGATCAAAAGGTTGTTGATTTTAGTGTCAAGGAAGCCTGTAGAAGTCTGAGATCTGATATGCCTAGTGTTGTATGGTATGAACATGTCTGGTATACGCAATGTATACCAAGGCATTCGTTTATTCTTTGGTTGGCTTTAAAAGGTAGATTGAAAACATTTGATAGGATTTCTAGATGGTTTAATGTTGCTAGTAATCTCTGCCCTCTCTGCAATATATGCCCTGACTCTCATAGCCACTTATTTTTTAGTTGTGATTTCTCTAATTACATTTGGAATAAGCTTAAAGTTATGGCTAAGCTGGATGATATTTCTAATATTTGGGCTGAGGTGATTTCCGGGGTTTGTGTTAGGAAGCCTTCTAATTCTATATGGAGCATTATTCAGCGATTAACCTTTGGTGCTACAGTATATTTTATTTGGCAAGAAAGAAACACTAGGGTCTTTGCTAAGAAGTATAGGACTGCTGATGTGGTTTTTAAGCATATTGTTAACATTATTAGGCTGAAAATTATTAGTCTTAATGTCAAATGGTCTAGAGATGTGGATAAGGCTGCTAAGATTTGGCAATTACCTGGTTTGGGTTTGAGAAGGGGTGATAATGGGGTGAATTTTATGGACTTTGATGATAGGCCTCCATAGTTCTTTGTTCTGGTCTCGTTTGCATAGGTTCAATATGAATCTATGGCAGTTCTGTGGGGTCATGTTACAGTATGTTTATTTTGCTCATGTTTGGAATAGAAGATGTTTTGGTCTTGTTGGTTTGCTATGCACTACAGACATAAGCAGGATTAGGTTCAGGTGTTTTTTCACTTTGCTTATGTCTGCGCTGGTTTACTACTATAATTGCTTGGTTTTATGGGACTGTTGGAAGATTGGCTATGCACCTCAAAGGACTTTGAACTTCTACGCTGGTACTCAGTTATGGTACTTTGGTTCTTGGAGTTATCCCATTGTTATTTTCTGGCTTTTTTGGATGGTTTACAGTGGGCTATGCACTACAGATGAAAGCGAGAATCCTGGTATGTTTTCTTTTAATTTTCTTGGTGTAGTTGAAGGGCCAGAAGTTTTGAGGAAATGTACCATGTTTTCTTTAGCAAATAATCTGCGCTGGTCCTCTGTTTTGGATGTTGGATTGGTTTTTGGTTTGCTATGCACTACAGACAAGGATTTTGATTGGGTCTGGTTGTTTCCTTTTAGATGTTTGTCTGCGCTGGCTTACCACTATTGGTGTTGTAGTGGAACTGGTTTTTGGTTATGTAACAGGTGCTTCAGTTTGGATATTGATGATCCTGGTGGAACAATTTCTGTCATCAAAACTGGTTCCAGCTTTGGTTTTCTATTGGGTATTATAGTTCATATGAAGTTTATTCGTATGAGTATGTTATTGATATTGTTCAATATTCAGTCTTTGTACTCTTTTTCCTTGTCCAATATTTTTCCCACAGGGTTTTTTGGTTGGCAAGGTTTTTTAACGAGACAGAGATTATGGGTGTTCACTACTCTGGTGTTCATTCTTTGGCATGAATGCTCCACTTGGGACTTTTCCTTCTGTTTCAAGATTATTGGTGCTGGTGATAATTGGAAGAATGCTTGGATTCATGCTGATGCTATGCCTCTTCTGTATGGTCAGTCTTGTTCTATTAGGCCTGGCAGTTTAGCTTTCTATTTGTTTTATTCATATGGTGATGTTTGGCAGTGCATTGGTTGGCACCTTTGCACTTGTTCCATGTATTCAGAGTATGATAAGACTATAGTTTTAGCTTGTCTTCCTGCCAGGCTTAATGGTTCATGGTTGATTTTGGTTATTGGTTCTGGTTTATTGGCCCTTTATTGTTATGTTTGGACTTTATTTTCTGAGTTTTGGCATAGCTCCAGTTTCTAGTTTGTTTTGGTTATTGTCATTTTATTTTTAGGCAAGAGTGGGTATAATTAGGGGTTGTCCTAGTTTTCCTGCTTCTTGTGCTATTGTTTGTACATAACTCATTTTATTTATCTTATTTCACCCTTTAAAGGTAGGTACTTGAATAAACGTAATAACCTATTACAAATAAAAAACATATGTGATAGTTAACCCTTAAATGTAAAAACCTCATCTAAGATGTTATAAAGTACTTATATAATGACAATCTTACAAAAATATAGTAAAATTTCGAGGCTAGTAAAACGCTCCATCAAGTGTCATTGTACACGTTTTTAGCTATACATATGTAAGGCGTTTGCGATGATATAATTTCCGTAGTAATAGATGTTTATGCTTTAAGTTTTAGCCTTTTATATACCTAAATGTAGCGTTATAACCATTATAGGGGCATAACACCAACAGTTTTTTAAAATATTTAGTCATTTATGAGGGTATTATAGCATTTAGGTACTTGAATAAACATAATAACCTTTTACATATAGAAAACGTATGTGATACTTAATCCTTAAACGTAAAAACCTCATCAAAGATGTTATAAAGTACTTATATAATGACAATCTTAAAAAAATATAGTAAAATTTTGAAGCTAGTAAAACGCTCCATCAACTGTCATTGTACACGTTTTTAGCTATACATACGTAGGGCGTTTTCGATGATATAATTTCCGTAGTAGTAGATGTTTATGCTTGAAGTTTTAGCCTTTTATATACCCAAATGTAGCGTTATAACCATTTTTGGGGCATAACACCAACTATTTTTTAAAATATTTAGTCATTTTTGAGGGTATTATAGCATTTAGGTACTTGAATAAACGTAATAACCTATTACAAATAAAGAAAGTATGTGATAGTTAACCCCTAAACGTAAAAACCTCATCTAAGATATTATAAAGTACTTATATAATGACAATCTTAAAAAAATATAGTAAAATTTTGAGGCTAGTAAAACACTCCATCAACTGTCTTTGTACACGTTTTTAGCTATACATATGTAGGGCGTTTTCGATGATATAATTTCCGTAGTATTAGATGTTTATGCTTTAAGTTTTTGAATTTTATATACCCAAATGTAGCGTTATAACCATTTTTGGGGCATAACACCAACAGTTTTTTAAAATATTTAGTCACTTATGAGGGTATTATAGCATTTAGGTACTTGAATAAACGTAATAACCTATTACAAATAAAAAACGTATGTGATAGTTAACCCTTAAATGTAAAAACATCATCTAAGATGTTATAAAGTACTTATATAATGACAATCTTACAAAAATATAGTAAAATTTCGAGGCTAGTAAAACGCTCCATCAAGTGTCATTGTACACGTTTTTAACTATACATATGTAAGGCGTTTGCGATGATATAATTTCCGTAGTAGTAGATGTTTATGCTTTAAGTTTTAGCCTTTTATATACCTAAATGTAGCGTTATAACCATTATAGAGGCATATCACCAACAGTTTTTTAAAATATTTAGTCATTTATGAGGGTATTATAGCATTTAGGTACTTGAATAAACATAATAACCTTTTACATATAGAAAACGTATGTGATACTTAATCCTTAAACGTAAAAACCTCATCAAAGATGTTATAAAGTACTTATATAATGACAATCTTAAAAAAATATAGTAAAATTTTGAGGCTAGTAAAACGCTCCATCAACTGTCATTGTACACGTTTTTAGCTATACATATGTAGGGCGTTTTCGATGATATAATTTCCGTAGTAGTAGATGTTTATGCTTTAAGTTTTAGCCTTTTATATACCCAAATGTAGCGTTATAACCATTACAGGTGTAAAACCCTAAAATTCTCATTCTTTGGAATTCACATTTTGCCCTCTGAACTTTGAATTTATAAGAACATACAATTAATTATGCAAGAGTGTTATAAATTATAACCTAAATTTAAGGTTCTTATATTACCTAAGTTATATTAAACCTTTGCATTATATTTAAACAACTATATATTATAAGTTAAATATAAAATACTACACTAAATATTTAAATGACACACTTATTAATATATACCAAATACCACACGATTAAAAATTGTCACGTGCAACTGAATTATAAATATTTCTTCACTTCATACGTTTTTTTTCTTGGGAAAAGACCTAAAAAGATTCATTTTGAAAGAGTAAAAGATTATGGTTCCTGATTTCTCTCCAAACATTCGGCTACATTCCTTTTTTATTTGTTACTCTCCATATTTGATAAAGCGTACATCACTTTCTCCTCAAGAAAAGCCTAAAATCCCTAATGCTATCTGCGAACAGAATGAGAGAGCGGGAGAAATACGCCATATATCACTCATGATTGTTTGGGTTAGAGACTGTCCGTGATTGGGACATTGGAGTCATGTGTTCGTGTTTGTAGTCCCTGTTCGGTTCGATACGATCAGTTCAAGTTGGTCTAGATGTGTGGTTTCATTAATTGAGGTCCGAGTTCTTGTAGGAGTTTCATCACTCTTCACGATTATTGTTCGTGTTTTGGGTTCGGGTTACAGTCAGACACATTAAATGGTGACGCTTGCGTTCGAGTTATTGTTCATGCTCAGTTTGATTTCGATCTGCTCTTGTTTTACTCTAAGGTATTTTCCGACCCATAACATCACTCGTAGGTTAACGCTAAGATTATAGGATGATAATTCGATAAAGACCAAAACCGAACATAACCATTAATGATTACAAACGAAGCAATGAATCTTAACCGTATCGTAGTCATTTGTGTCGTGTTACTGGATGTAAAAATGATGAATACTAAGCAAATCTTATGGAGTACGTGATATACAAATATAATACTAAACATGCATGATATATACTAATATCAATAAGGTTGTTAAACATGTACGTAATATAATATGTCAACAGCTTGAGAAGTTTTTTTTTTCACTTGTGGGTTTAACGTTAAAACATGAACTATAAGCATCTAATGGGTCTTGTGAGGGTAACTTTGAGGGTGATCGCGGAGTTTATGGGTGGATCATTTTATGTTTTGAAAACATGTCGGGATAGTTGAGTCGGGGGTCAATCATAATACGTCTTTACTGGGTCGTAAATGTTAGCCATATGGACCGCGAGCAAGCCTAAATATGGATCGATAGGATATATTGAAGCATTTTATCCTTTGCATTTAAACGAGTATGAATTTGGTATGTAAATTAAAATCTTTAGTTATTTTACATTTTTAACCTTAGACTTTGGTCTTGGGCGCATGCAACCTTAAACTTTGTCGAGTTGTCACTTTTGACCCTAATCTTTGGAATCTATAATATTTGCCCTCTAACTTCGCTATATTGTCATATTAAACCTTTAAATTTACCATTTATCATTTGTAACCCCTAAGTTTGGCTAATTAATAATTATTACCCTAAGTATTTATTTCGGTCTATTACTAAAAATGAGAATACGATTAATAACTCTAAAAATATTAATACGATTTATATAAGCAATAAATCCGTTATGACTTAAATGAGCTAATAGGTATTATATGAACTGTAATCCGTGTAGATTCGTGAAGAAGACGTGACGTTATTTCTTTGTACTCACATTTCCATTTGCTTTCATTGCCAAGGTACAGATATTCTATCCCTTTTCAGTAGGGATTTCTCCTGACTTTTCAATCCTTGCCTTTGCTTCACTTATGATATTCCTTTGCTATGATTTCCTTATGCTATGATCCTTTTGATATGATTCTGTTCGCTATGATATTCGTTTCTTCTGATTATGAACCTTATGATTATGAACCTTATGATTATGAACCATCTGATTATGAACCTCTGATTATGAACTTATGTTATGGAAATCTGATATGCCCCTTTGATATGAAACTATGATATGAAACTTTGATATGAACTTTGATATGAACCCTTATGATATGAATATGCTTTGACCCGTCAGTTTGATACCCGAGCCAAATATGTTTCCTAGTCAGGAAGGTAACCTGACCGTGTCATTGATGCACCAATGGCATGACTTTAGTGTGGTTGAGTGATGTTCCACACCGTCCCCATTCTGATATGATTATGAGCTCACTATATGTATATGATTTGGCCACTATGTTTCCGGGGGGGCGTATGGATGCATCCTAGATATGATATGTTTCGAGGGATTTGATCTGATTGGAGCTTTGTCTGGTGAATGATGTCGGGTGCAATCCGCGTCTTCACAATTCTGGGAGTTAGCTACTCCATTTGTTACTGAGGGCTCCCCTCCCATTTTGTATGGTATTCCGAGGCCACCCCTCCGAATACAATGGCTACTTATGATATGATATGATATGATATGTTTCCGGGCTCGGGTAGATTTCTGATAACCCTTATACTTTTGATAACCTATATTGTACCTTCCGTATTCCCCAACGCACCATAATCTGTATTACTTGTTCATTACTCAATACCCTTATATGATTCACTTTTACCAAGATATAGATACTCCATTACATTGATCTGTCACACTTTCATTCCGTTACTTCAGACTATGGTTCCATTCACGTACTGGGTTATTATATGCTTATTGAATTTGATTATGCTATTCATGTTTTATATGACTACTGATTATCCTGCGATGATGTGATTAATATGTGATTATCTGAGTTACCTGTTTTCATCTGATGAATGTGATCTCACTGACCCTCTGAATTGTCTGGTGACCATGCTATGTGAAATCGATAGTTTTGTCTGTTTATTATGTGTACTTGTTCAGATAATTTCGTGGACTATGATTATCTGATAGTTTTCTTATCTGCTTGTTGTTGACCTGCCATGTTTGCATTTTGGTTTATGTTACGGTTTTGATTGGGTAAATGGTTCAGCTTGTGACGTCTGGCTTGTTAATTTGTTTAGTTGCCTGCTATGTCTTTAATTCATTTAATTATATCTTTTACTGTATTCCTACTTATTATGTGTGACTGCCATGTGTTGACTGCTGTCAGTACTTCCGCTGTTATGATACTGGTTATGTTTTCAACTAAGGGTTTTGACCTGTGTGAATTGCCTTGCTCACTTATTAATTAATTGCTTCCGTTTTCCTGTAGATATCTGTTTGGCTTGTATGTCTTCTGATTTCCTGAATTGATTGTATGTTGTATATGTTGTGTGGATATGACGCCTACTATGTTTGCTTATGTTTCAGTTCTCGTATGTCTGGTTCGTATGTACTTGTTTATATGTCATCGATGCTTTGCCTTGCTTCGTTCTCCTTGTTATCTGTGCTTTGGATATCTATATAATTGTGTTCTGCAGGATCTTCATTGACTCATTGTTCTCATTTCGCTGCGACTTTGTTATCCGTTCCCTTTGTTTCATTTTGCATTTCAGATTTTATTTAGCTTTCGTTTTGTTATATCTGTTCACTGGGCTTTTTAAGCTCAACCGCATTTCTTTTCCTGCGGCAGGTTTTAGGTTTGAAGATGGGTGATGAGTGTCCAAATACTCATCATTTTTGTACAAAATAAACTGCAAAATCATCTGAAAACAATCAGAAACACATCAAAATGATCAAAATATCACAAATCAGTGTTTTATGTGTTTTAAATGCAAAAATATCAAAATCAGATGAAAAACATATCAAATTTGCAAAAATTGCAGTTTTAGTCCCCCAAGTTTCAAAAACTGTCAAAAATAGTCCCTGAGCAAAATTTCAAAAGTAAAGTCACCAAAGGTCCTTTTAAAATCATAAGTTGTCAAATTTAGTCCTTTGGTGAAAAATATAAAAAGTTTTGAGAAAATTACAAAATGGTCCTTCAAGTTTCAAATTTGGCAGAAATGGCCCCTGGATAATTGGGAAATGGCAATTTTGGTCCCTGTACTTTTGAAGATTATCACTTTTAGTCCTTGGAGCATCTTGGCAGAATTGGCAGTAATGGTCCTTGCAATTTCAGAAGTTACACAAAAGGTCCCTATATATTTAACCCTTTCACACCATTTTGGCCTGCCTTTACCTATTGGACCCCTGCCACTTTACCTTTTTGACCCCTTTGATTATTAATACACCCCTGCCTGGTCAGTCAACCCTTTGGTCAAATAAAACCCACTTGGCGCCAAGACCCTCTTCCCCAACAACATCCCTGAAATCACTCACTATATCTCAACCCCCCTCCTCACCTTTTCTTCCCCTTGTCCCCTCACCTCAACACAATTTCAAGAAACATTAAATGCACCTCAATCTCCCACACTCAACCCACATCTGCTTATACACCCCTTTGGCGCCAAAAACAATCAAACGGCCAAAATTCACTTGACTCATCCAATGGTCTCAATTCCTAGTGGGATTTGCTCAGAAAGTCAAGGGGAAGCAAGTTGGTATAAAAGAATGAAGAAAAGAGAGAAGTAGAGCAGTAGCTAGTTTTTATTTTATTTTCTGTAATGTCGTTTTTCATAAAATGTTCTTAGTTTTAGTTAAAACATTGTAATTTCAGTTTCTTGGTAACACATTTGTGTTAAAACATCTTTGTAATCCATTTTAATGATCAATTTCAGAGTTTTGATTAAATTCATATTTCATGCTTACTGTTACAGAATTCAGTTTCAAAATTCCTATGTATAAGTGTTAGTGGCTTATTTTCAAGCTCATACAAGCTTATTTAAGCTTCTTGTAGCTTTTTATAAGCTTGTGTTTAAGTTTAAAGCAACATTGAAACAAAGTCAAGAAAAGTCAATCCGGGTCAAAAGATGGGAAGTCAAACATAATCTTGGTTAAAGTCTGATTTGAATAGGTATTTGAGATTAGTTTAAGCTTATTTTGTGCATTACATTTGAGTTTTGAGCAAGTTTCCTTTAAATTTCAGTTTCAAAAATGATTTTGAGTTATAAAGTGGTGTTTGGTTTAAGCTTATTTAAGGGTCAAAACCCATTTTTTACCCACTTTGACTCTCAAAGTCAAAGTGGTTCTAGGTTTGAGTAAGTTTTTAAAGTGAGTTTAGCTTAAGATTACAAGGTTGCAAAGTTTGGTTTATAAAAAAGTCACATAACTTTCTGTCTTACTGTCCAAACAGCAGCTTCAGTAGCTGTTTGAACACCTTTTTCACGGCTTATTTGTGGTTAAAACCTTGTCCAAACTGTTTTTCTTATCTCATCACATACCCACCTCAACATAGATCTAGTTTATTTGGCACTTAGGATAGTATAGCATAGTTAAAACTTGCTCTAAAAATCTGTCAAAACCCACTGTTCTACAGCACTGTTACTGTAGCAGCTGCATTTTTTTAGTTTTAGCTTATTTTAGTTGTCCCACTTAGCTTATTTTAGGTATCTCTAGTGCTTATTAGTCCCATAGATTAGGTTAGTTAGTTTTTTAGCTTAACTCTTGCTTATTAAATGCTTATTTAAGCCCTTTAGATTAGCTCATATCCTTGAATGCTCATTTCCCTTTTAGCTTAAGACTTCCCTCAAAACTGCTTATGCTTCCTTTTTGTTGCTTATTTCCTGTAACCTTTAGCTTATTTATGATCCCAGAATGTTTGCTTAACTCATTGCCTTTCAAAATTGCTTATTTTGTTGTTCATTTAGCTTAAATCTGTCAAAAAGGGTGTTTGTTTTATGCTTCTGTTGAAACTGTTGGACATAAGCAGTTGAGAAACTGCTTATTCCAAGTTTTTATAAAAAAGTTCTTCACAAAAAGTTCTTATTTTAGTCTTATAAAAAAGTTGCAAAAAGAAAATCAAGAAAAAAAATAAGTGGCAAAAAGGTGCAGGGGTGGGATTCGACCCCATGACCTCTTGCACACAGTCCACGACACAAGCCAACCACTCAACACCAACTGCCCTAGGGTCTTATTTCGTTAGAATCTTGCACTATTACTCTTTTATATACGAAATCAGTTTTTTAGCTTACTAGCTTATTTAGCTTTTTATTAGCTTATTTCCAAAAGCAGTACCCTAGTTTTTTATTTTTCTCATAATCAGTTTAGTTCATAGTATTTTTAGTGAAAATTTCAGATTTTTCTAAAATCATTTAGTATTTTTAATTATTAAATTAGATAAAAATAGTTTTTAAATCATAATAAATAATTTAAGAGTCGAAAAAATACCCGGCTTTTTCCTAAAATTTTCTTTTGTCATGTAGTACGTGAGAAAATTGTTTTCACATTCGTAGGACCTTTATTTCATAAATTTTACGTTTTATCTTGCGCTCCAGCGTAATTTTTGTATATAACGTACGTTTTCATTTTAAGTCACGTTTTTAAGTAATTTGAGTTTACGTTTTAGTTAATATAGTTTATTTAAGTTATTTTGTTTTATCTATCACTAAAACATCATTGTAAAAATAGTGATAGCGTTTATTTAATATCTTTTATCTTTTTAATTTTCTTAATTTGCATTTAAGTCGCTTTTATTTATTTCCTTTTTCAGTAGTGTATTATCCAAATCCTAATCTTTTCTGATCACTATCATTAGTGATCATTCTATCGTCTGAATCAGTGTTTGCACACCATTGAGTCTCCGTGGGACTTAACGACCCGGGAATCCATTGTATTCTCTGATCTTCATTGTATTTGTGTCTGAGCTGTTTTAAGTCTTTTAGACTTGACGGTTCAACGCAGATCAAATTTAAGTCCTTTTTCAGTAGTGTATTATCAAGAAAAAAAATAAGTGGCAAAAAGGTGCAGGGGTGGGATTCGACCCCCTGACCTCTTGCACACAGTCCACGACACAAGCCAACCACTCAACACCAACTGCCCTAGGGTCTTATTTCGTTAGAATCTTGCACTATTACTCTTTTATATACGAAATCAGTTTTTTAGCTTACTAGCTTATTTAGCTTTTTATTAGCTTATTTCCAAAAGCAGTACCCTAGTTTTTTATTTTTCTCATAATCAGTTTAGTTCATAGTATTTTTTGTGAAAATTTCAGATTTTTCTAAAATCATTTAGTATTTTTAATTATTAAATTAGATAAAAATAGTTTTTAAATCATAATAAATAATTTAAGAGTCGAAAAAATACCCGGCTTTTTCCTAAAATTTTCTTTTGTCATGTAGTACGTGAGAAAATTGTTTTCACATTCGTAGGACCTTTATTTCATAAATTTTACGTTTTATCTTGCGCTCCAGCGTAATTTTTGTATATAACGTACGTTTTCATTTTAAGTCACGTTTTTAAGTAATTTGAGTTTACGTTTTAGTTAATATAGTTTATTTAAGTTATTTTGTTTTATCTATCACTAAAACATCATTGTAAAAATAGTGATAGCGTTTATTTAATATCTTTTATCTTTTTAATTTTCTTAATTTGCATTTAAGTCGCTTTTATTTATTTCCTTTTTCAGTAGTGTATTATCCAAATCCTAATCTTTTCTGATCACTATCATTAGTGATCATTCTATCGTCTGAATCAGTGTTTGCACACCATTGAGTCTCCGTGGGACTTAACGACCCGGGAATCCATTGTATTCTCTGATCTTCATTGTATTTGTGTCTGAGCTGTTTTAAGTCTTTTAGACTTGACGGTTCAACGCAGATCAAATTTTGGCGCCGCTGCCGGGGAGGCTTTAGCGTGTGTTTAGCCTATTTCAGACCCATTCTTGTGCATATCCATCTTTTGTAAAAAGTGTTTTTTTGTAAAGTTTTCAAAGATCCAAAAAGTTCATTAACACTTTTCCTGAAGTGTTATCAACACCAAAAATATTTTCATTCTTTGTTTTTATAGCATGTTTTTCAAAAATCCAAAAATATTTATCTTTACCCTCTAATCTGTTTAATTCTCCATTCCTTTATCCTCCAATCTGTTTAATTCTTCATCTCTTATCCCTCTTAACCGTTTAATTCTTGATGTCATGGTTTTCGACATGTTCCTGGTGTGGAGGTCCATTTAATGGTGGAAATTGTCGGCGATGTACCAATGTGGGTTTCGGAGACAAGTTTGTCGGTAATCCCGATCCCATTTCAAATAATGAAACACCCGATTTTTCCTACCTACCTCCACAGCCCCAATACGAATCCCACTCATGCGAGTTTTGTGGGAATGATTCTCATTACGGTTTTGATTGTCCACCACAGGTTCCGCTTGTCTATGAGCCGGAACCGTGTTACAATCAGAACTTTGGTGAAAGTTATTTTCCCAATTATCTCTGTTGTGAGAATTGTGGGGGTCCTCATGTGACTTTTGAATGTCAACCGGTGAATCAAAATTTTCAAAATTCCAATTCTCCCGGTTTTGACAATTTCCAACCCCCACAGTATTCCATCAGTCATCAGACTTCCGAGCCTTCACATCATTTCAATGATTACGAGGAGTGTAGTCTTCCTCAAAGTTCTGAAGAAATACGCATTCTAAAGAAACTACAAATGAAAAGAATGGTGTGTAAGCTTCAGCAGATGAATATCAGAATCAGATATGATGACGATGATGATGAGGATAGTATTCAAATGAGGGAATACTATGATTGTGACGAGGAGAGTGTTACTCAATTGAACGATATCATTTCTCAACTCCCTCAGTCTATTGCTATCACACCTATCTTACCTATTATTGCTTCCAAAGACGCTCTCATAATGGGGGACGAGCCTCTTAGCACTATTCCAGAAATGGAATCGTCTAGTGTTGAGGACCTTATCCCGATCCCAAGTGAGTCTGAGGGAATTCTTGACAAAGAGTGTGATGTGTTTTCTCCTCTTACAAATGATCTTGTTGAGACTTTCTCAGATTTTGACAGTGATTATAGTGATGCCGATTCTTTGTATTCTAAAGACATAGAATTTATTGATGCATCACTTCCACTTTCCGAGATCGTCAACTTAGAAGAGGATGTTGACCATGTTGTTTCCACAACAATTCATACGACTATCACTAATCCCTTATTCGAATTCGATTCTGAATTTACTCTAAATTCAGTTAATCCAATCTTTGATAGTGATGAGTCTGACACGGAGACTATAATGGACGAGGTGCATATTTATAGCCCACGAAGTATCGCACATGTCCCACCTCCGTATATTCTTCATGAGGAGTTCGCCGGTGAACTCACTCATATCATATCTCCGCTGGAGTATGATTGCGTGGATGGCAAAAATCATGATCGGGGGGAGAGAATCTCAATTTGCATAGTTATGACAAATCTTTCCACCCTCCCAACCGAGATGCCTTCCAAACCAAAGAGCTCAACCAATAAAATCCAAATAAGTGCAACTGCACTTAATCCCGAGGAGTTAGTCATGATCATTATCATAATTCTCCTTCTTTTCTTCACCTACTCGGTGACTTCCTCTCTTCTTCACTCCTTCGGGAGTGAGGACACTATCTTTGATCCCGGCATTTTCATTTACCATCTGTGAGCCGGGTCTGTCTTTTTCTATATATCTCGTCGGTGTGGAACTTTCACGTACTTCAAATGTTTGTCCAAACATCTTGAATGAAAGTCCGATGGAGATTGTTTCTTCCACTTTACTTCCCCATGAACCAATGAATTCGGGGTCGAGTCAAGCTAGCGACTCGGAAATCAAAAACAGTAGCACACACTATATGGGTTTTCACCCATATTTCTGTCTTCTCACCCCTTTCTACCACCTAAGTGTGGGGGTGATGCCCCACATATTATACAAATATATATATCTAAAATTCTTTCTAAATAATGGCCGTAGTATTTTCCTTTTACGTTCTTTGTTTCGGCATAATCGCCGGTACTTTGAATATCGAGGGCGATATTCATTTCTAAGTGTGGGGGGGAATTCTCACGAATTTCATATATTATCCACCCAATTCCCCCGTTTTTGGCCAAAATTTTTTTTGGAGTAAGTGTTCTACACTTACTCATTTGGTTATCAGTCCGCCATGTCTGTAAGACAAAAGGATTGGCTAATCCAGGAGCAAACGGCTCTTGGTAAAGATATATCAAATCCGTTTATATGGCTTGCAATTTGCCCAAAATTGTATGGTTCTCAGCTCACCATATCCTAAAAAGTGAAGAGTTGGCTAGCCCGCAAGATTATGGCTTGTGGTAAAGGCAGTGGAAAATCCATAATTGGTAATCAGCTCACCAAAGATAATATTGATAATTTATCTAAGAGTTGGCTAGTCCAGAAGGGTACGGCTTCTGGTAAAGACAAAGTCAAATCCGTTGAAAGCTGGTGGTTTGCTCAAAATCACATGGTTATCGGTGTACCATGGTTCTTACTTGAACTGAAACATTTGGCTACTCCAGAAGTAATGGCTTTTGGTAAAGAGTTTAAAATCCATTATGTTTTCTCAAATCATTGCTAGGGACTAGCAATATCTCAGTGTGGGGGATTGATGAGTGTCCAAATACTCATCATTTTTGTACAAAATAAACTGCAAAATCATCTGAAAACAATCAGAAACACATCAAAATGATCAAAATATCACAAATCAGTGTTTTATGTGTTTTAAATGCAAAAATATCAAAATCAGATGAAAAACATATCAAATTTGCAAAAATTGCAGTTTTAGTCCCCCAAGTTTCAAAAACTGTCAAAAACAGTCCCTGAGCAAAATTTCAAAAGTAAAGTCACCAAAGGTCCTTTTAAAATCATAAGTTGTCAAATTTAGTCCTTTGGTGAAAAATATAAAAAGTTTTGAGAAAATTACAAAATGGTCCTTCAAGTTTCAAATTTGGCAGAAATGGCCCCTGGATAATTGGGAAATGGCAATTTTGGTCCCTGTACTTTTGAAGATTATCACTTTTAGTCCTTGGAGCATCTTGGCAGAATTGGCAGTAATGGTCCTTGCAATTTCAGAAGTTACACAAAAGGTCCCTATATATTTAACCCTTTCACACCATTTTGGCCTGCCTTTACCTATTGGACCCCTGCCACTTTACCTTTTTGACCCCTTTGATTATTAATACACCCCTGCCTGGTCAGTCAACCCTTTGGTCAAATAAAACCCACTTGGCGCCAAGACCCTCTTCCCCAACAACATCCCTGAAATCACTCACTATATCTCAACCCCCCTCCTCACCTTTTCTTCCCCTTGTCCCCTCACCTCAACACAATTTCAAGAAACATTAAATGCACCTCAATCTCCCACACTCAACCCACATCTGCTTATACACCTCTTTGGCGCCAAAAACAATCAAACGGCCAAAATTCACTTGACTCATCCAATGGTCTCAATTCCTAGTGGGATTTGCTCAGAAAGTCAAGGGGAAGCAAGTTGGTATAAAAGAATGAAGAAAAGAGAGAAGTAGAGCAGTAGCTAGTTTTTATTTTATTTTCTGTAATGTCGTTTTTCATAAAATGTTCTTAGTTTTAGTTAAAACATTGTAATTTCAGTTTCTTGGTAACACATTTGTGTTAAAACATCTTTGTAATCCATTTTAATGATCAATTTCAGAGTTTTGATTAAATTCATATTTCATGCTTACTGTTACAGAATTCAGTTTCAAAATTCCTATGTATAAGTGTTAGTGGCTTATTTTCAAGCTCATACAAGCTTATTTAAGCTTCTTGTAGCTTTTTATAAGCTTGTGTTTAAGTTTAAAGCAACATTGAAACAAAGTCAAGAAAAGTCAATCTGGGTCAAAAGATGGGAAGTCAAACATAATCTTGGTTAAAGTCTGATTTGAATAGGTATTTGAGATTAGTTTAAGCTTATTTTGTGCATTACATTTGAGTTTTGAGCAAGTTTCCTTTAAATTTCAGTTTCAAAAATGATTTTGAGTTATAAAGTGGTGTTTGGTTTAAGCTTATTTAAGGGTCAAAACCCATTTTTTACCCACTTTGACTCTCAAAGTCAAAGTGGTTCTAGGTTTGAGTAAGTTTTTAAAGTGAGTTTAGCTTAAGATTACAAGGTTGCAAAGTTTGGTTTATAAAAAAGTCACATAACTTTCTGTCTTACTGTCCAAACAGCAGCTTCAGTAGCTGTTTGAACACCTTTTTCACGGCTTATTTGTGGTTAAAACCTTGTCCAAACTGTTTTTCTTATCTCATCACATACCCACCTCAACATAGATCTAGTTTATTTGGCACTTAGGATAGTATAGCATAGTTAAAACTTGCTCTAAAAATCTGTCAAAACCCACTGTTCTACAGCACTGTTACTGTAGCAGCTGCATTTTTTTAGTTTTAGCTTATTTTAGTTGTCCCACTTAGCTTATTTTAGGTATCTCTAGTGCTTATTAGTCCCATAGATTAGGTTAGTTAGTTTTTTAGCTTAACTCTTGCTTATTAAATGCTTATTTAAGCCCTTTAGATTAGCTCATATCCTTGAATGCTCATTTCCCTTTTAGCTTAAGACTTCCCTCAAAACTGCTTATGCTTCCTTTTTGTTGCTTATTTCCTGTAACCTTTAGCTTATTTATGATCCCAGAATGTTTGCTTAACTCATTGCCTTTCAAAATTGCTTATTTTGTTGTTCATTTAGCTTAAATCTGTCAAAAAGGGTGTTTGTTTTATGCTTCTGTTGAAACTGTTGGACATAAGCAGTTGAGAAACTGCTTATTCCAAGTTTTTATAAAAAAGTTCTTCACAAAAAGTTCTTATTTTAGTCTTATAAAAAAGTTGCAAAAAGAAAATCAAGAAAAAAAATAAGTGGCAAAAAGGTGCAGGGGTGGGATTCGACCCCCTGACCTCTTGCACACAGTCCACGACACAAGCCAACCACTCAACACCAACTGCCCTAGGGTCTTATTTCGTTAGAATCTTGCACTATTACTCTTTTATATACGAAATCAGTTTTTTAGCTTACTAGCTTATTTAGCTTTTTATTAGCTTATTTCCAAAAGCAGTACCCTAGTTTTTTATTTTTCTCATAATCAGTTTAGTTCATAGTATTTTTAGTGAAAATTTCAGATTTTTCTAAAATCATTTAGTATTTTTAATTATTAAATTAGATAAAAATAGTTTTTAAATCATAATAAATAATTTAAGAGTCGAAAAAATACCCGGCTTTTTCCTAAAATTTTCTTTTGTCATGTAGTACGTGAGAAAATTGTTTTCACATTCGTAGGACCTTTATTTCATAAATTTTACGTTTTATCTTGCGCTCCAGCGTAATTTTTGTATATAACGTACGTTTTCATTTTAAGTCACGTTTTTAAGTAATTTGAGTTTACGTTTTAGTTAATATAGTTTATTTAAGTTATTTTGTTTTATCTATCACTAAAACATCATTGTAAAAATAGTGATAGCGTTTATTTAATATCTTTTATCTTTTTAATTTTCTTAATTTGCATTTAAGAGTCGCTTTTATTTATTTCCTTTTTCAGTAGTGTATTATCCAAATCCTAATCTTTTCTGATCACTATCATTAGTGATCATTCTATCGTCTGAATCAGTGTTTGCACACCATTGAGTCTCCGTGGGACTTAACGACCCGGGAATCCATTGTATTCTCTGATCTTCATTGTATTGTGTCTGAGCTGTTTTAAGTCTTTTAGACTTGACGGTTCAACGCAGATCAATGGGCTTCGATGGGCTGAGAGTTAGAGTATCTTAGTGGACCAACCCTAGTGCCATAGTACTTATGGACTTACTTTGAAGAGTTTTGTTTGAGATTTCATTCATTTTGGTATTGTATTTTCCTCGTCAGACAATTGTTTATATGATTTGAAACTTCACTTTTAAGGTTTTCGTTTGTAAATATTTCATTTGTATGTTCTGATATGACACCAGAATGTGACACTTCCACCCTTGCCGGGTTGGGGTGTTACAACAGGGGCATAACACCAGCAGTTTTTTAAAATATTTAGTCATTTATGAGGGTATTATAGCATTTAGATACTTGAATAAATGTAATAACCTATTACATATAGAAAACGTATGTGATACTTAATACTTAAACGTAAAAACCTCATCTAAGATGTTATAAAGTACTTATATAATGACAATCTTACAAAAATATAGTAAAATTTCGAGGCTAGTAAAACGCTCCATCAAGTGTCATTGTACACGTTTTTAGCTATACATATGTAGGGCGATTTCGATGATATAATTTCCGTAGTAGTAGATGTTTATGCTTTAAGTTCTAGCCTTTTATATACCCAAATGTAGCGTTATAACCATTTTTGGGGCATAACACCAACAGTTTTTAAAATATGTAGTCATTTATGAGGGTATTATAGCATTTAGGTACTTGAATAAACGTAATAACCTATTACATATAGAAAACGTATGTGATACTTAATCCTAAACGTAAAAACCTCATCTAAGATGTTATAAAGTACTTATATAATGACAATCTTACAAAAATATAGTAAATTTCTAGGCTAGTAAAACGCTCCATCAAGTGTCATTGTACACGTTTTTAGCTATACATAAGTAGGGCGTTTTCGATTATATAATTTCCGTAGTAGTAGGTGTTTATGCTTTAAGTTTTAGCCTTTTATATACCCAAATGTAGCGTTATAACCAATATAGGGGCATAACACCAACAGTTTTTTGAATTATTTAGTCATTTATGAGGGTATTATAGCATTTAGGTACTTGAATAAACGTAATAACCTATTACATATAAAAAACGTATGTGATACTTAACCCTTAAATGTAAAAACCTCGTCTAAGATGTTATAAAGTACTTATATAATGACAATCTTACAAAAATATAGTAAAATTTCGAGGCTAGTAAAACGCTCCATCAAGTGTCATTGTACACGTTTTTAGCTATACATATGTAGGGCGTTTTCGATGATATAATTTCTGTGGTAGTAGGTGTTTATGCTTTTAGTTTTAGCCTTTTATATACCCAAATGTAGCGTTCTAACCATTACAGGGGCATAACACCAGCAGTTTTTTAAAATATTTAGTCATTTATGAGGGTATTATAGCATTTAGGTACTTGAATAAACTTTCTCTCTCTAAGTGTGGGCGATTTGGGGATCTGGGAATACGTATTCCAACTGTTCATCAATACACCAAATTAAACCTCATTTTATACCTTAAACCTATGAAGATCTTTGTTTTTCATTTATTTTATATCACTTAATCACAATAATACATAAACCTTTGTATTTCCATTTCAAGTTTTAGTTATTTGGCCGTTTTGATTCACTGTTCATCTTTTTATCCGCCTTTTTCATTTCAACCTTTCATTTCACTCAATCCTTTGTACTGGGTATGTTTCTCATCTAATTCCATCATGGGGGAGTTAGATCCTGATCCGTTACCTAGTTCTCAACCTAATTTGATTCCACCTCCTGTTATTAAGGATGATTTCCTTAAACCTAAAAAAACCACACGTTCTATGAACCCAGGTAATAAATCCACAATGAAACATCACAATATGACAGGGAAAACATCTAAGGGCACATATAATAAGGTTTTGACAAGGTCTAATTCTAAGGGTAGTGATACGGCATCAGATATGGAGGATTTGCAATTTTGGGATAGTGGTAATGGTGTTGATGAGGCTAAAAGTGGTTTGGGAGCTGCTGAAGGTGTTATTAATGGTGATGGTAGTACTGCAGAGGGTATGGAGTTTGATAAAGGTGTGGGTAATGTTTCTGTGGGAGTTGGTTCTGATATGGGTGGTGTTTCAGATGGTAAGGTGTCTTCTGGGAATGCTCATGTGGAATCTGCTACTGCTACTGGTAATGTTAATGGTAATTTGCCTGATATTCCTGTTCCTGTAAGTGAAAACCCAATTTTGAATCCTATGGTTAATAATAGTAAGGCTAATGTTTCTAAGAAGGTTAGTTTTGGAGATGTTAGGGTGCCTGGAGTGTTGAAGGCTGTGTTTGATAAGGTTGGGAATGAGGCCAATAAGGGTGGTGGTTTGGTTAGCAATTTTAGTGTTGATGACTTATTGAAATTACCACGGGAATCTAATAAGTTGGGTAGTGGGGTGCAGGGCAATATGGGAGGTGATTCTAGTAGTCTAGCTAAAGATAATGGTGTTTCTAGTGTATTTGAAACTGGTGAAAGTAGTAAGAGTAAAGAAAAGGATGGAGATAAGGATGCTGGTTTAGTGTCATCAGTGTCGTTTGCGAGTGCTGTTGCTAGGAGTTTTGGAGGTAGTGGGAATAACAATAAGCTTAGGTTTGTTCCAGCTATTATAAATAATGAGGGTAGGAAAGTAGCTGAGATGGATCCGGTTCTTGATGATGGTTGTAAGAGGTGGAATAATACTATTGTGGGTTTTTTTGTGGGTTTCCAGATGGGTTATAGAGATATTGTAAGTCATTTGAAGAGAATGTGGAGGCTGTTTCAGTTGGAGGAAGTTATCATGAATCAAAATGGCATGTACTTTTTTAATTTCAAGTCTAATGATGGTATGGAGCATGTAATTGAGAATGGTCCTTGGTTGGTGGATAATAAGCCATTGTTTGTTAAAAGGTGGGAACCAGGATTGTGTATGTCTAAGCCTGAAGTGAAGAAAGTGCCGGTATGGATCAAGATTCATGACATCCCCTTGGAAGCTTGGAATTCTGAGGGTATAAGTAGGATAGCAAGTAGAGTTGGAGTGCCTATCATTATCGATAGGATGACTGCTTCTATATGTGAGAAACCGTATGGGAGGGCTTCTTTTGCTAGAGTGTTGGTTGAGATTGATGCTGATGAGGGTCTAATAGATTCTGTTGAAATATGGTACAAGAGTCTTGGGAAGTCTTTGAAACTTGGAGTTACTTATGCCTGGATTCCTCCGTTGTGTGAACATTGCAAGATTTTTGGTCATTATGGGAGTGAATGTGGTAAGAAGGAACATAAGACTGATGTTAATGGTAATAAAGCTAATGAGGGTGTCAAAATTAATGCTCAGGATGCTGCTAAAGGTAAGGAAGATGGTGAGTGGCAAAATGTGGTTAACAGAAGAAATGGCAGAGGAAATGTGGGTATTAATAGGCAAGGAATGAATGGTGGTAATAATTTTAGAGGTGGAATGAATGGTAGAGGTAGAGGGGGTAATTATAACAAGGGTATTTTTAATGCTAGTAATGGTGATGTTAGGAATCAAAAGGTGAATCATGTGCCTACTAAAGATGATGGTAAGAGTGCTAAGGTAGATGATAGTGTGGTGGTTAATGAAGTTACTAAACAGGGTAGTGGAAAGGTTGAGCATAAATCCGATAGCAAGAATAACACAACAGTGAATAATAAGAAGAACAAAGCCATCGATAGGAAGGAAAATGGGAACAACAAGCTTAATACTGTGAATAGGTTTGATGTTTTGGCTGAGGAAAGTGATGGTCAGAGGAGTGATATATGGAAGGATGTAAAAGCTCGGGTTGATGTGGCTTGTGATTTGGGTATCCCAGTTTTAGAAGATGTTCTTAATGAATGGTCTGATGATATGATTCAGTATTATATGAATAAGTGGAAAAGTTCTCCTGCGTATTCTAAGTATACTGAAAAGGTATCTCAGTGTTCTAATACTGATGGTAAGGATGGAGTTTTAGGTGTTGATGGGGTGTTAAAGCTGAGAATTGATAAACTTTAGAAGGAGATTGTTTTGGGTAATAATGGTCTTCAAGAGTATGCTAAAAAGGTTGCGGAAAAGAGAATTGTTGACGAGTGTGCTGGTAAGAAAAGTCAGAGTTCTTATAATGAGTTCTACTCTCAGGCTTATAAAGATGGTTTAGATATGGTTAGTAAGAAAATGGTGGAGAGGGATATGCTGACCGTGGACTTGTTTATTAATTCTAACAAACCGGTTACTGATGCTATTAGACAGGTCTGGTCTGATGAGATGCTTTTGTATTATGAGAATGTTAGTGAAAGAATGAAGAAGGATCAAATTGATATCCATGGAAATGAGGTGGAAGGAAGTGTTAATTCTACTACTGATTTCATGGTTCAAGATGATGTGTCTAATATACATGATGAGTCCATGGCTAATATGGATGGAGGTGTTGCCTCAAACCCTTCTAATTTCCAATGACGGCTAAAATTGCATCGTGGAACATTAAGGGTATGAACTCCTCCCTTAAACAAAATGAAATTAAAATTTGATTAGTAGTGAGAAAATCAGTATGTTTGCTGTCATTGAAACTCAGTTAAGAGTTAAAACTGTTGATCCTGTATGTAATAATCTTTTTGGTAATTGGTCTTGGGTTTCGAATTCTGCGGATAGTAAGAAAGGATGTAGGATTGCTGTAGGATGGGACCCGTTTGTTGTGAAGGCTAATTTGATTACTCAAATAGATCAAGTTATGCATTTTGAGGTGACTTTCGCTCATAATCAGAAAAAGTTATTTGTGTCATATATTTATGCTGGGAATACTAAGGAGTGTAGAAGGAAGCTTTGGAAGAATTTAGTGGAGCACAATGTATTAGTTGGTGAGTCTGCTTGGGTATTGCTTGGAGACTTTAATGTTTCGCTTAGTTTTGATGAATGCTCTAATAGTTTTGCTACCGCTGATAGAGGAAGTGTTGAGTTTGGTGTGTGTGTGCAGAATCTGGGAATTGAGGATATAACTAGTTATGGTATGTTTTATACATGGATTGAGAAAAGGAAAGATCCTGAACGTGGTATTTTGAAGAAGCTTGACAGGGTCATGGGTAATGGTGCTTTTATTCATAATCATGATAGGAGTTATGCTAAGTTTCTTCCTTACTTATCCTCTGATCACTGTCCTGCTGTTTTAGTATTTCCCGAGGCTCGTTGTTTTAAACCTAAATCTTTCAGATTCATGAACTTTCTTGCTGAGAAAGATGAATTTATACCTACTGTTAAGAAGAACTGGTATATGGAGGTTCATGGTTTTGATATGTTTATTTTGGCTAAGAGATTGAAGAACATGAAGAAGTTTATGAGGAAGCTTAATAAGGATAATGGTAATGTGTTTGAAAAGGTTAAATTTCTTAAAACTGAGCTGATGAGGGTTCAACAGAATTTGGATAAGGATCCTCATAATTCTTTGTTACGGGAGGAGGAAATGATATACACCAGGGCTTATAGTGATGCAGTGCTTGATGAGGAGAGACTGCTTAAACAGAAGACTAAGATTGATTGGTTAAGGGAGGGTGATCAGAATTCTGCTTACTTTCATAAGGTTTTAAAGGGTAGGATTAGTAAATGTAGAATTGAGATGGTTGGTGATGAAGATGGGAACACTTTTTATGGGGATGATATACCGCTTCAATTTATTGCTCATTTTGAGAAGTTTTTGGGAGCGGAAGAAGATGTTATTCCTATTGAAGATTGTGATAGCCTTTTTACCAAGAAGCTTGATCCTGCTATTGCGTTGAACATGATAAGACCTGTTTCAGATGAAGAAATCAAAGCTGCCATGTTTGATATTAAGGATGATAAAGCTGCAGGCCCGGATGGTTTTACTTCCAAATTCTTCAAGAAAGCATGGAGCTAGCATTGTTGGTTCTGATGTGTGCAGAGCTGTTAGAGAATTCCTCTCGTCTGGGAAGCTTTTAGGTGAGTTCAATGCTAACCTCATCTCTCTTATTCCTAAACTTAAAGTTCCTCTTAAGTTGACTGATTATAGACCTATAGCTTGTTGTAATGTGGTTTATAAGTGTATTAGTAAGGTCCTGACTAATAGGCTTAAGGTGGGCTTAGATAGTCTGGTTGATACCAATCAATGTGCGTTTATCCCGGGTAGAATGATTAGTGATAATATTCTGTTGACTCAGGAGTTAATGGCAGGTTATGATTGGAAGAATATGACCAGTAAATGTGCTTTTAAAGTTGATATTAGGAAAGCTTATGATACCGTTAACTGGAACTTTCTTAGGACTGCTCTTGTTCAGTTTGGTATACATGGTACTATGATTAACTGGATCATGACTTGTCTTACTACTGCATCCTTTTCTTTGAATGTTAATGGTGATATCCATGGTTATTTTAAGAGTAAGAGAGGTCTTAGGCAAGGGGACCCTATATCTCCTTACCTTTTTACTTTGGTGATGGAAGTTTTGAATTTGATGATTAAACGCCAGATTAATAATGATAGGAGGTTTCAGTATCATACGGGTTGTAGTAAGCTTGGCCTGACCCATATTTGTTTTGCTGATGACCTTCTCCTTTTGTGTCATGGTGACTCTGTTTCTGCTTGTATTCTTAGAAGGGTTCTGGATAAGTTTAGTATGTGTTCTGGGCTTTATCCTAGTTTGGATAAAAGTACGGTCTTCTTTGGAAATGTTCCTAGTAATGTTAAAGAGGAAATTTTACTTGCTATGCCATTTAAGGAAGGCTCTTTACCTGTTAGATATTTAGGAGTGCCTATGATGACCAAAAAGCTTCGTAATGTGGATTGTAGGGTCCTTATTGATAATGTCAAGAAAAGACTTTTAGATTGGAAGAATAAGTCGCTCTCGTATGCTGGTAAACTGCAGCTTATTTCTTCTGTCTTATCTTCTCTTAATGTGTATTCGGCTTCTATGTTTATTATTCCTAAGCATATATGTTCTAGCATTGATAAGCTGTTTAAAGAGTTTCTTTGGGGTTTTGAAGAGGGTAGTAAGAAGGTGCCTAGTGTTGCTTGGAAGGTTGTTTGTACGCCTAAAAGTCAGGGTGGGTTAGGATTAAGGAGTATGCAGTTAATGAATGAGGCTCTTATGATTAAACATTTATGGAATATCATTAGTAAGAAAGACTCCCTATGGGTTAAGTGGGTTAATACGTATAGGATTAAGGGTAGATGTATTTGGAATCTTACTGTTTCGGATAGCACTTCTTGGTGTTGGAGACATATTATGAAACTTAGAACTAAAGTACGTAGTTTTGTTGGTACTAAAATTGGAAATGGTAAGAGCAGTTTTGTTTGGTTTGATAAGTGGCATTCTAATGGCCCTTTATGTAAGTTGATATCGCATAACATTCTTCGTTATTATAATCTTGATGTTAATGATAAGGTGGTTGACTGGATTGATAATAACTAGGCGAGTACCCGTGCCTAGCGGCATCGGTTTCTAGCGGCAGACAATTAACGATATTCAATATTGTGGTAAGTGTTTCGTATAACGTTTAAAATATACCGTGAAAAGATCAAAATGTAGTTACAAACGGATCAAAATGTAGTTACAAACGGTTATAACATATGATAATTCAACTCTAGCAAAAAAATTTAACATGTATCAAACGACATATAAAAATATTTAATGAAACTTAAAATAAAACATTAGATATGCGATATTGTGATAAGTGTTTCGTGTAACGTTCAAAATAGAACGTGAAAATATCAAAATGTAATTGCAAACGGTTATAGCATGCGATAATTCTACTCAAACAAAAATTCTTAACATATATAAAAAAAACATATAAAAATAAAAACATTTAGTAAAACTGAAAATAAAACATTATATCAATTTTATGAATTTTGGTTAAGTGTGACGTGTTCTAATATGAATAACAAAAAGGTTAATAAAAGGATCGTTGTTGTGTAGAGTGAGAAAGCATTTTATGCTATACAAATGTCGATATATTTATGCTCTACTTATGCTTTAAATCTTACCAGGTTCCATCATGATACTTCAGCCGCAAATAATCAAGTTTTTTTGGACATAATAAATACCGGTTTAAGAATTAAGATCCAAAGTAAAAAAATTCTTCATGTACATATTTTTAATTTATTTAGTAAAATGTAAGATACATACCATTTTTATCTTCTTATATTTATTAGAAGCCTTGACCTTGAAATAAAAAGAGCATAAATATATGCTCATAAGATTTTATAGTGGCATATAGTTATAATGATATTTTGGTTAAGTGTTTTGTGTAATGTTTTGTATAACCAAAATATCACTATAACTATATGCCATTATAAAATCCCATTACTATAAACGAGTACTCGTCTAGTTTTATGATATGTGTTCTCAAGTCTTTGTGATGTCAAGATGACACGTTTTCATGTTATTGGGTTTCTAGACCATCTACATCTATTGTGCATGAATCGCTTCATAATATCAATTGAATCTAAGATATATGCTTTCAATAAAATTAGCTAAATGATAAAAGAAATCGAAATGAGAATAGTGGAAAAGAATTCTAGCAACATATATTTAATGAAGATGGATAAATTTAAGAGTGATCTGTTTTTTAAGTGCATATGAAAAATGTAGTCGTGATTACTTCTCAGCTGATAACTCATGTCTTTTTTAAGAGTGATCTCTTTTTTAAGTGCATGTGACAAATGTGGCTCACCTTGAGGCATCTCGCCATGGTGACGACGAACATGAAATCTGACAAACCACTTAATACCAACGGATATATTATTTGGAAAATGAATAAAAATAAATAAAGTGGTAGTGGTGGGCCACAAATGAAGAGGTTGAGGTTTGTTATGAGGAATGGGGGGTTTGTTGTGGTTAGTTGTGGAGAAGTGGAATGCTGATGTGGCGCTGAGGCAGCAGTGATGAAGAGATTAACCTCCGTCACCACACCTTCCGCTCTAAGCACATTTAGAAAAGATAATGTGAAATTGATTTTAAATAAACAGTAAATAACTCGAATGACGTTTAATCGCATAATTTGATATGCTACAATATTTTACAACTTTTATACTTTTAAACTTCTTTGTATGACTGTTATTTATGTATGTGTGCCTTATTTTCTTTTATCAACCTTTTGTTTTTACATTAAATAGTTTGTAGTCAAATTTGCAATATCCAAATAAAACTCATTTTACTTACTTGATTCTCAACAGCTTCTTTTGGTCCTTTTTTATATATTTTTTTGCCCTTGATTAAAGTATTTAGAAATGATATTATTTCAAGCCTACACAAAGTGTTGTTACACATATCACAGCTTTATTTATTTTTTTCCTTTATAGTCTTTTTTGATTCATCTGTTGTCCTTGATTCAAATATCTATAAGTCACTTTTTCGAGCTACACAAAGCCTTGTCTCACATCTCACACCTTTTTTGTTCTTCTTTTGTCCATAATTCAAATATCTGCATTCAAATTTTTTCAAACTTACCCAAAGTTTTGTCGGCATCTCAAACTTGCAAAAGTTCAAATAAATAAATAAATAAATAAATAGAAAACTTTAACGAAAGTGTAAACATTCAATTTGAAGGTTTCATAAAAATTCAAATATCAATAACTTTAAGTTTATACTTTCGAAATTGAAATTTTAAAATTTGTAGAACTTTTAAAATTGGAAGACTTGTAAAAAATTCGAGTTGCATTTAAAAAACTTGAGTTTCAAAAAAATCAGGTGGGATCTCTCAAGTTAGTTGACTCAAGTTGGGTCAATATGAGCCAATGGCTCAAATCAAAATAATTTCTTTTGATTTGAGCTATTGAATCAAACCCAATGGCTCATAATGCCCCAACTTGAGTCAAGTAAAACCGAGGATCAATTGTCCTTAAAAAAAATACCAAAACGAAATACCTGAAAAGAAAACGGTAAAAAAGACCTACCCAAAAACCAATGAAGGGTTTTTGTGAGGCAAGTTTCATATAGCAAATGTCTTTGGATCCCCTCGTTATTTACATAGCTTTTAATACTTAAAAAACCAACTTATTTTTTAAACTTTACCAATTTACACAACAAAATATTAACAAAACCTGCTTATTGTACATAAAATTTATAAACTAAGTTTATAAAGTAACCATAAAATTTCTGGCGACAACAAAAGTTAACAGTGGTAGCACCGGCGACAGCGCAGATTTCGGCCACGGCATAAAAGATTTCAGCGGCGGCATAAACGATTCCGGCGGCGGCAACTGGAAAAAAAATATTAAAGTTTATTAAAAATTCTAGATCTACAAAAAGTATATCCGGATCTACAAAAATTTGAACAATATATTGAAAAAAAAGTTGAAAACTTTAATAAAAAAATTACAAAACTGTATAACAAAAAACTAAAACGTGAAATAACCTTCGGTGGTGCTTGGTAACTTTGTGGTGGGTGTGTCGGCGGAGGTGTGAGTTGCGGTGGTGGTCGATGAAACGTCAAATCTGTAGAAAAAAAATATAGTTATAAAAATAGCTTCAAAACATGAAATATATTAGATCTAACAAAAATTATAAATATCAAAAGAACCTTAATAAATGTGATGATTGTGTCTTTATGGTGCTCGGCTCATGGGTGACCATGGTTTTGGGAGATTGAATGAGATGGAAGTAATTGTGTTTATATTGTGTTCTTTTTAAGAGTAAAAGCAAATGGGGTGATGGTGTTAGTGTATGTGTTTTTTTATGGAGAGAGAAAAGATACAAAGGTGAGTGTGTGTTTATGTTTCTGATTATGTGTGTATTTGTTTGGATAGATTGGGGTATAAGGGGTGTTTTGGGGTGTGGGAAAGTTTTTAGGTTTGGATGTTGGCTTGGTGTGTGTAAATATAGGTTCGTGTTCTGGTAAGGGTGGCTGAATCTTAAAGTTGAAGGGTTGGATTTTGGTTGGGGATATTGGTGCATTTTAAAGGAGTAAGATAAATGGACTTGGCCTAGGGACTGGTTGGGCAGGTTTAATGAAGTTATTGATACCCCTGTCCCGGTTCTTAATGATGATGATGATAGAGCTGTTTGGTTTAATAAGGAGTATAAAGTTGTTGATTTTAGTGTGAAAGAAGCTGGTAGGATGTTGAGAACTGATATGCCTTGTGTTTTATGGCATGAACATGTTTGGTATAAGCAATGCATCCCTAGGCATGCGTTTGTTCTATGGATGGCGTTAAAAGGTAGATTGAAAACTCAAGATAGGATTTCTAGATGGTTTCATATTTCCAATAATCTTTGCCCTTTTTGTAATTCCTGCCCGGACTCCCATGGCCATTTGTTTTTCAGTTGTGGGTTTTCTAAAAGTATTTGGGATAGGTTGAAGATTATGGTTAAACTTGAGGATGTTGCTAGTACTTGGGCTGAGGTTGTTTCAGGGGTTTGTATTAGGAAGGCTAGTAATTCTATATGGAGTATTGTCCAGAGGTTAGTGTTGGGGGCTGCTGTTTATTTCGTCTGGCAGGAAAGGAACCTTAGATTATTTGATAAGAAGTTTAGGAATGAGGATGTTGTGTTCAATCATATTGTCAATTTTATAAGGTTGAAGATTATTAGTCTCAATATTAAGTGGTCTAGAGAGGTTGATAAAGTTGCTAAGATTTGGCAGCTTCCTAGACTGGGATTGAGAAGGGGTGATAATGGTTTGGATTTTAATTGCCCTGATGATAGGCCGCCATAGATTTCTGTTCTGGTTCTGTTTGATCTAGATCATTTGGTGTAGCAGGTATTTGGGTTGTGTTGATTTGTTATATATTTCAGCTAATGACAGTGTCTTGTTTGTTTCTGGCATTTGGAATGGTATTGTTGCGATGTCTTGGGTTTCATGGAGGAGTTTCTATGGGCTATGCACTACAGGTGAAAGCGAGAACACTGGTATGTCTATTTTTAACTTTTTCGGTGTAGAGGAAGGGCCTAAGGTTATTAGTAGTCATATCATTGTTTCTTTAGCAAATAACCTGCGCTGGTCTATATTTCTGGAGGTCTGGTGGGGTGATGGTTTGCTATGCACTACAGATAATGGTATGGGGTGTTTAAAGTCTGTTCTGGTTATGCTATTATCTGCGCTGGCTTACTTTTGTGATTTATTGGTTATTGGTAATTCTATGGCTATCATGGTTTTCTCTTGGCTGATCATTTGGAGGTTTCTTGTTAAGTGGAGGGCTAATATGTATATGGATGACTTCTTCTTATGGGTTTTTCACTGTTCTGGTCCTAGCAAGTACCTGAAAGAGTGGTATGCTTGGACTGGTAAGAGTGCTAAAACTCATAAAAATGATAGTTTTATCCATGTACCTTTGTGGTTTCCCACTATGTGGTGCTCTGATCAGTTTTATATATGTTGGGAAGTCTTGTTGCGTGTAATGTTATGCAGGCTTCTTCTTCATTGTAGCACCAGTGTTTGGATGATTCCAATTATGCCTGTTGGTCCTTCTTCTGTTATGATTCTTGGATACAATGGGTCATCTGATTTTAGTTCATTGGATCAGTTTCTGATTATGCTTAATTTTCAAACTCTGTACTCTTTTTCCTTGTACAATATTTTTCCCACAGGGTTTTTTAGTTGGCAAGGTTTTTTAATGAGACAGAGTTCTTGGATGATCACTTATCTGGTGTTCATCTTGTGGCAATATTGTTCCATTTGGAGTGATATAATCTGGATAAAGAGTATGGTTATTGATGATATTTGGAAGAGCTTTGGAGTTCATGCTACTGCTATGCCTGTTATGTATGGTCTGCATTGTTCTATCAGTCTTAGTGGTATTGCTGTCTTTTTGTCTTGTCATATGGTGATGGTTTGGTGGTGCATTGGTTGGTCCCTTTGCATTTTATCCAAGTATTCAGAGTATGATAAGGCAATAGATATAGCTTGTCTTCTTCTAGGACTGATGGTTCTTTTGAGGCCTTGGTTACATTTGTATTTTTCTGATCATTATTCAGTTGTTATGTAATGATCTTTGATTTTTGTTATTGGCATAGTTAGTTTTGGTTATGTTTGTTGTTTTGTTATTTCTCTTTTTTAGGCAAGGGTTGGAGTACTTAGGGGTTGTCCTAGTATTTTCTTTCCCTTGTGCTATTGTTTGTATATAACTTCTTTTTCATTTATTTTATTTCACCCTTTAAGGTAGGTACTAGGTACTTGAATAAATGTAATAACCTATTACATGTAGAAAACGTATGTGATACTTAATACTTAAACGTAAAAACCTCATCTAAGATGTTATAAAGTACTTATATAATGACAATCTTACAAAAATATAGTAAAATTTCGAGGCTAGTAAAACGCTCCATCAAGTGTCATTGTACACGTTTTTAGCTATACATATGTAGGGCGATTTCGATGATATAATTTCCGTAGTAGTAGATGTTTATGCTTTAAGTTTTAGCCATTTATATACCCAAATGTAGCGTTATAACCATTACAGGGGCATAACACCAACAGTTTTTTAAAATATTTAGTCATTTATGAGGGTATTATAGCATTTAGGTACTTGAATAAACGTAATAACCTTTTACATATAGAAAACGTATGTGATACTTAATCCTTAAACGTAAAAACCTCATCTAAGATGTTATAAAGTACTTATATAATGACAATCTTACAAAAATATAGTAAAATTTCTAGGCTAGTAAAACGCTCCATCAAGTGTCATTGTACATGTTTTTAGCTATACATACGTAGGGCGTTTTTGATGATATAATTTCCGTAGTAGTAGATGTTTATGCTTTAAGTTTTAGCCTTTTATATACCCAAATGTAGCGTTATAACCATATTTGGGGCATAACACCAACAGTTTTTTAAAATATTTAGTCATTTATGAGGGTATTATAGCATTTAGGTACTTGAATAAACTTTCTCTCTCTAAGTGTGGGCGAATTTGGGGATCTGGGAATACGTATTCCAACTGTTCATCAATACACCAAATTAAACCTCATTTTATACCTTAAACCTATGAAGATCTTTGTTTTTCATTTATTTTATATCACTTAATCACAATAATACATAAACCTTTGTATTTCCATTTCAAGTTTTAGTTATTTGGCCGTTTTGATTCACTGTTCATCTCTTTATCCGCCTTTTTTCATTTCAACCTTTCATCTCACTCAATCCTTTGTACTGAGTATGTTTCTCATCTAATTCCATCATGGGGGAGTTAGATCCTGATCCGTTACCTAGTTCTCAACCTAATTTGATTCCACCTCCTGTTATTAAGGATGACTTCCTTAAACCTAAAAAAACCACTCGTTCTATGAACCCAGGTAATAAATCCACAATGAAACATCACAATATGATAGGGAAAACATCTAAGGGCACATATAATAAGGTTTTGACAAGGTCTAATTCTAAGGGTAGTGATACGGCATCAGATATGGAGGATTTGCAATTTTGGGATAGTGGTAATGGTGTTGATGAGGCTAAAAGTGGTTTGGGAGCTGCTGAAGGTGTTATTAATGGTGATGGTAGTACTGCAGAGGGTATGGAGTTTGATAAAGGTGTGGGTAATGTTTTTGGGGGAGTTGGTTCTGATATGGGTGGTGTTTCAGATGGTAAGGTGTCTTCTGGGAATGCTCATGTGGAATCTGCTACTGTTTCTGGTAATGTTAATGGTAGTTTGCCTGATATTCCTGTTCCTGTAAGTGAAAACCCAATTTTGAATCCTATGGTTAATAATAGTAAGTCTAATGTTTCTAAGAAGGTTAGTTTTGGAGATGTTAGGGTGCCTGGTGTGTTGAAGGCTGTGTTTGATAAAACTAGAAATGAGGCCAATAAGGGTGGTAATTTAGTTAGCAATTTCAGTGTTGATGACTTTTTGAATTTGTCAAAGGATTCTAATAAGTTGAGTAGTGGGGTGCAGGGTAATTTGGGAGGTGATTCTAGTAGCTCAGCTAAGGGTAATGTTGGTTCTAGTGTATTTGAAACTGGTGAAAGTAGTAAGAGTAAAGAAAAGGATGGTAGTAAGGATGCTGGTTTAGTGTCATCAGTGTCGTTTGCGAGTGCTGTTGCTAGGAGTTTTGGAGGTAGTGGGAATAACAATAAGCTTAGGTTTGTTCCACTATTATAAATAATGAGGGTAGGAAAGTAGCTGAGATGGATCCGGTTCTTGATGATGGTTGTAAGAGGTGGAATAATACTATTGTGGGTTTTTTTGTGGGTTTCCAGATGGGTTATAGAGATATTGTGAGTCATTTGAAGAGAATGTGGAGGCTGTTTCAGTTGGAGGAAGTTATCATGAATCAAAATCGCATGTACTTTTTTAATTTCAAGTCTAATGATGGTATGGAGCATGTAATTGAGAATGGTCCTTGGTTGGTGGATAATAAGCCATTGTTTGTTAAAAGGTGGGAACCAGGATTGTGTATGTCTAAGCCTGAAGTGAAGAAAGTGCCGGTATGGATCAAGATTCATGACATCCCCTTGGAAGCTTGGAATTCTGAGGGTATAAGTAGGATAGCAAGTAGAGTTGGAGTGCCTATCATTATGGATAGGATGACTGCTTCTATCTGTGAGAAACCGTATGGGAGGGCTTCTTTTGCTAGAGTGTTGGTTGAGATTGATGCTGATGAGGGTCTAATAGATTCTGTTGAAATATGGTACAAGAGTCTTGGAATGTCTTTGAAACTTGGAGTTACTTATGCCTGGATTCCACCGTTGTGTGAACATTGCAAGATTTTTGGTCATTATGGGAGTGAATGTGGTAAGAAGGAACATAAGACTGATGTTAATGGTAATAAAGCTAATGAGGGTGTCAAAATTAATGCTCAGGATGCTGCTAAAGGTAAGGAAGATGGTGAGTGGCAAAATGTGGTTAACAGAAGAAATGGCAGAGGAAATGTGGGTTTTAATAGGCAAGGAATGAATGGTGGTAATAATTTTAGAGGGGGAATGAATGGTAGAGGTAGAGGGGGTAATTATAACAAGGGTATTTTTAATGCTAGTAATGGTGATGTTAGGAATCAAAAGGTGAATCATGTGCCTACTAAAGATGATGGTAAGAGTGCTAAGGTAGATGATAGTGTGGTGGTTAATGAAGTTACTAAACAGGGTAGTGGAAAGGTTGAGCATAAATCCGATAGCAAGAATAACACAACAGTGAATAATAAGAAGAACAAAGCCATTGATAGGAAGGAAAATGGGAACAACAAGCTTAATACTGTGAATAGGTTTGATGTTTTGGCTGAGGAAAGTGATGGTCAGAGGAGTGATATGTGGAAGGATGTAAAAGCTCGGGTTGATGTGGCTTGTGATTTGGGTATCCCAGTTTTAGAAGATGTTCTTAATGAATGGTCTGATGATATGATTCAGTATTATATGAATAAGTGGAAAAGTTCTCCTGCGTATTCTAAGTATACTGAAAAGGTATCTCAGTGTTCTAATACTGATGGTAAGGATGGAGTTTTAGGTGTTGATGAGGTGTTAAAGCTGAGAATTGATAAACTTCAGAAGGAGATTGTTTTGGGTAATAATGGTCTTCAAGAGTATGCTAAAAAGGTTGCGGAAAAGAGAATTGTTGACGAGTGTGCTGGTAAGAAAAGTCAGAGTTCTTATAATGAGTTCTACTCTCAGGCTTATAAAGATGGTTTAGATATGGTTAGTAAGAAAATGGTGGAGAGGGATATGCTGACCGTGGACTTGTTTATTAATTCTAACAAACCGGTTTCTGATGCTATTAGAGAGGTCTGGTCTGATGAGATGCTTTTGTATTATGAGAATGTTAGTGTAAGAATGAAGAAGGATCAAATTGATATCCATGGAAATGAGGTGGAAGGAAGTGTTAATTCTACTACTGATTTCATGGTTCAAGATGATGTGTCTAATATACATGATGAGTCCATGGCTAATATGGATGGAGGTGTTGCCTCAAACCCTTCTAATTTACAATGACGGCTAAAATTGCATCGTGGAACATTAAGGGTATGAACTCCTCCCTTAAACAAAATGATATTAAAAATTTGATTAGTAGTGAGAAAATCAGTATGTTTGCTGTTATTGAAACTCAGTTAAGAGTCAAATCTGTTGATCCTATTTGTAATAATCTTTTTGGTAATTGGTCTTGGGTTTCAAATTCTGCGGATAGTAAGAAAGGATGTAGGATTGCTGTTGGATGGGACCCGTTTGTTGTGAAGGCTAACTTGATTACTCAAATAGATCAAGTTATGCATTTTGAGGTGACTTTTGCTCATAATCAGAAAAAGTTATTTGTGTCGTATATTTATGCGGGGAATACTAAGGAGTGTAGAAGGAAGCTTTGGAAGAATTTAGTGGAGCACACAGTATTGGTTGGTGAGTCTGCTTGGGTATTGCTTGGGGACTTTAATGTTTCGCTTAGTTTTGATGAATGCTCTAATAGTTTTGCTACTGCTGATAGAGGAAGTGTTGAGTTTGGTGAGTGTGTGCAGAATCTGGGAATTGAGGATATAACTAGTTATGGTATGTTTTATACATGGATTGAGAAAAGGAAAGATCCTGAACGTGGTATTTTGAAGAAGCTTGACAGGGTCATGGGTAATGGTGCTTTTATTCATAATCATGATAGGAGTTATGCTAAGTTTCTTCCTTACTTATCCTCTGATCATTGTCCTGCTGTTTTAGTATTTCCCGAGGCTCGTTGTTTTAAACCTAAATCTTTCAGATTCATGAACTTTCTTGCTGAGAAAGATGAGTTTATACCTACTGTTAAGAAGAACTGGTATATGGAGGTTCATGGTTTTGATATGTTTATTTTGGCTAAGAGATTGAAGAACATGAAGAAGTTTATGAGGAAGCTTAATAAGGATAATGGTAATGTGTTTGAAAAGGTTAAATTTCTTAAAACTGAGCTGATGAGGGTTCAACAGAATTTGGATAAGGATCCTCATAATTCTTTGTTACGGGAGGAGGAAATGATATACACCAGGGCTTATAGTGATGCAGTGCTTGATGAGGAGAGACTGCTTAAACAGAAGACTAAGATTGATTGGTTAAGGGAGGGTGATCAGAATTCTGCTTACTTTCATAAGGTTTTAAAGGGTAGGATTAGTAAATGTAGAATTAAGATGGTTGGTGATGAAGATGGGAACACTTTTTATGGGGATGATATACCGCTTCAATTTGTTGCTCATTTTGAGAAGTTTTTGGGTGCGGAAGAAGATGTTATTCCTATTGAAGATTGTGATAGCCTTTTTACCAAAAAGCTTGATCCTGCTATTGCCTTGAACATGATAAGACCTGTTTCAGATGAAGAAATCAAAGCTGCCATGTTTGATATTAAGGATGATAAAGCTGCAGGTCCGGATGGTTTTACTTCCAAATTCTTCAAGAAAGCATGGAGTATTATTGGTTCTGATGTGTGCAGAGCTGTTAGAGAATTCCTCTTGTCTGGGAAGCTTTTAGGTGAGTTCAATGCTAACCTCATCTCTCTTATTCCTAAACTTAAAGTTCCTCTTAAGTTGACTGATTATAGACCTATAGCTTGTTGTAATGTGGTTTATAAGTGTATTAGTAAGGTTCTGACTAATAGGCTTAAGGTGGGCTTAGATAGTCTGGTTGATACCAATCAATGTGCGTTTATCCCGGGTAGAATGATTAGTGATAATATTCTGTTGACTCAGGAGTTAATGGCAGGTTATGATTGGAAGAATATGACTAGTAAATGTGCTTTTAAAGTTGATATTAGGAAAGCTTATGATACCGTTAACTGGAACTTTCTTAGAACTGCTCTTGTTCAGTTTGGTATTCATGGTACTATGATTAACTGGATCATGACTTGTCTTACTACTGCATCCTTTTCTCTGAATGTTAATGGTGATATCCATGGTTATTTTAAGAGTAAGAGAGGTCTTAGGCAAGGGGACCTTATATCTCCGTACCTTTTTACTTTGGTGATGGAAGTGTTGAATTTGATGATTAAACGCCAGATTAATAATGATAGGAGGTTTCAGTATCATACTGGTTGTAGTAAGCTTGGCCTGACCCATCTTTGTTTTGCTGATGACCTTCTTCTTCTGTGTCATGGTGACTCTGTTTCTGCTTGTATTCTTAGAAGGGGCCTGGATGAGTTTAGTATGTGTTCTGGGCTTTATCCTAGTTTGGATAAAAGTACAGTTTTCTTTGGAAATGTTCCTAGTAATGTTAAAGAGGAAATTTTACTTGCTATGCCATTTAAGGAAGGCTCTTTACCTGTTAGATATTTAGGAGTGCCTATGATGACCAAAAAGCTTCGTAATGTGGATTGTAGGGTCCTTATTGATAATGTCAAGAAAAGACTTTTAGATTGGAAGAATAAGTCGCTCTCGTATGCTGGTAAACTGCAGCTTATTTCTTCTGTCTTATCTTCTCTTAATGTGTATTGGTCTTCTATGTTTATTATTCCTAAGCATATATGTTCTAGCATTGATAAGCTGTTTAAAGAGTTTCTTTGGGGTTTTGAAGAGGGTAGTAAGAAGGTGCCTAGTGTTGCTTGGAAGGTTGTTTGTACGCCTAAAAGTCAGGGTGGGTTAGGATTAAGGAGTATGCAGTTAATGAATGAGGCTCTTATGATTAAACATTTATGGAATATCATTAGTAAGAAAGACTCCCTATGGGTTAAGTGGGTTAATACGTACAGGATTAAGGGTAGATGTATTTGGAATCTTACTGTTTTGGATAGCACTTCTTGGTGTTGGAGACATATTATGAAACTTAGAACTAAAATTCATAGTTTTGTTGGTACTAAAATTGGAAATGGTAAAAGCAGTTTTGTTTGGTTTGATAAGTGGCATTCTAATGGCCCTTTATGTAAGTTGATTTCGCATAACATTCTTCGTTATTATAATCTTGATGTTAATGATAAGGTGGTTGACTGGATTGATAATAATAAATGGACTCGGCCTAGGGACTGGTTGGGCAGGTTTAAAGAAGTTATTGATACCCCTGTCCCGGTTCTTAATGATGATGATGATAGAGCTGTTTGGTTTAATAAGGAGTATAAAGTTGTTGATTTTAGTGTGAAAGAAGCTGGTAGGATGTTGAGAACTGATATGCCTTATGTTTTATGGCATGAACATGTTTGGTATAAGCAATGCATCCCTAGGCATGCGTTTGTTCTATGGATGGCGTTAAAAGGTAGATTGAAAACTCAAGATAGGATTTCTAGATGGTTTCATATTTCCAATAATCTTTGCCCTTTTTGTAATTCCTGCCCGGACTCCCATGGCCATTTGTTTTTCAGTTGTGGGTTTTCTAAAAGTATTTGGGATAGGTTGAAGATTATGGTTAAACTTGAGGATGTTGCTAGTACTTGGGCTGAGGTTGTTTCAGGGGTTTGTATTAGGAAGGCTAGTAATTCTATATGGAGTATTGTCCAGAGGTTAGTGTTGGGTGCTGCTGTTTATTTTGTCTGGCAGGAAAGGAACCTTAGATTATTTGATAAGAAATTTAGAAATGAGGATGTTGTGTTCAATCATATTGTCAATTTTATAAGGTTGAAGATTATTAGTCTCAATATTAAGTGGTCTAGAGAGGTTGATAAAATTGCTAAGATTTGGCAGCTTCCTAGACTGGGATTGAGAAGGGGTGATAATGGTTTGGATTTTAATAGCCCTGATGATAGGCCGCCATAGATTTCTGTTCTGGTTCTGTTTGATCTGGATCATTTGGTGTAGCAGGTATTTGAGTTGTGTTGATTTGTTATATATTTCAGCTAATGACAGTGTCTTGTTTGTTTCTGGCATTTGGAATGGTATTGTTGCGATGTCTTGGGTTTCATGGAGGAGTTTCTATGGGCTATGCACTACAGGTGAAAGCGAGAACACTGGTATGTCTATTTTAACTTTTTCGGTGTAGAGGAAGGGCCTAAGGTTATTAGTAGTCATATCATTGTTTCTTTAGCAAATAACCTGCGCTGGTCTATATTTCTGGAGGTCTGGTGGGGTGATGGTTTGCTATGCACTACAGATAATGGTATGGGGTGTTTAAAGTCTGTTCTGGTTATGCTATTATCTGCGCTGGCTTACTTTTGTGATTTATTGGTTATTGGTAATTCTATGGCTATCATGGTTTTCTCTTGGCTGATCATTTGGAGGTTTCTTGTTAAGTGGAGGGCTAATATGTATATGGATGACTTCTTCTTATGGGTTTTTCACTGTTCTGGTCCTAGCAAGTACCTGAAAGAGTGGTATGCTTGGACTGGTAAGAGTGCTAAAACTCATAAAAATGATAGTTTTATCCATGTACCTCTGTGGTTTCCCACTATGTGGTGCTCTGATCAGTTTTATATATGTTGGGAAGTCTTGTTGCGTGTAATGTTATGCAGACTTCTTCTTCATTGTAGCACCAGTATTTGGATGATTCCAATTATGCCTGTTGGTCCTTCTTCTGTTATGAGTCTTGGATACAATGGGTCATCTGATTTTAGTTCATTGGATCAGTCTCTGATTATGCTTAATTTTCAAACTCTGTACTCTTTTTCCTTGTACAATATTTTTCCCACAGGGTTTTTTAGTTGGCAAGGTTTTTTAATGAGACAGAGTTCTTGGATGATCACTTATCTTGTGTTCATCTTGTGGCAAGATAGTTCCATTTGGAGTGATATAATCTGGTTAAAGAGTATGGTTGCTGATGATATTTGGAAGAGCTTTGGAGTTCATGCTACTGCTATGCCTGTTATGTATGGTCTGCATTGTTCTATCAGTCTTAGTAGTATTGCTGTCTTTTTGTCTTGTCATATGGTGATGGTTTGGTGGTGCATTGGTTGGTCCCTTTGCATTTTATCCAAGTATTCAGAGTATGATAAGGCAATAGATATAGCTTGTCTTCTTCTAGGACTGATGGTTCATTTGAGGCCTTGGTTACATTTGTATTTTTCTGGATCATTATTCAGTTGTTATGTAATGGTCTTGGTTTTTTGTTATTGGCATAGTTAGTTTGGTTATGTTTGTTGTTTTGTTATTTCTCTTTTAGGCAAGGGTTGGAGTACTTAGGGGTTGTCCTAGTATTTTCTTTCCCTTGTGCTATTGTTTGTACATAACTCATTTTATTTATCTTATTTCACCCTTTAAGGTAAGGTAGGTACTTGAATAAACGTAATAACCTATTACATATAAAAAACGTATGGGATACTTAACCTTAAACGTAAAAACCTCATCTAAGATGTTATAAAGTACTTATATAATGACAATCTTACAAAAATATAGTAAAATTTTGAGGCTAGTAAAACGCTCCATCAAGTGTCATTGTACACGTTTTTAGCTATACATATGTAGGGCGTTTTCGATGATATAATTTCCTTAGTAGTAGGTGTTTATGCTTTAAGTTTTAGCATTTTATATACCCAAATGTAGCGTTATAACCATTATAGGGGCATAACACCAACAGTTTTTTAAAATATTTAGTCATTTATGAGGGTATTATAGCATTTAGGTACTTGAATAAACGTAATAACCTATTACATATAAAAAACGTATGTGATACTTAACCTTAAACGTAAAAACCTCATCTAAGATGTTATAAAGTACTTATATAATGACAATCTTACAAAAATATAGTAAAATTTTGAGGCTAGTAAAACGCTCCATCAAGTGTCATTGTACACGTTTTTAGCTATACATATGTAGGGCGTTTTCGATGATATAATTTCCTTAGTAGTAGGTGTTTATGCTTTAAGTTTTAGCATTTTATATACCCAAATGTAGCGTTATAACCATTATAGGGGCATAACACCAACAGTTTTTTAAAATATTTAGTCATTTGTGAGGGTATTATAGCATTTAGGTACTTGAATAAACGTAATAACCTATTACATATAAAAAACGTATGGGATACTTAACCTTAAACGTAAAAACCTCATCTAAGATGTTATAAAGTACTTATATAATGACAATCTTACAAAAATATAGTAAAATTTTGAGGCTAGTAAAACGCTCCATCAAGTGTCATTGTACACGTTTTTTGCTATACATATGTAGGGCGTTTTCGATGATATAATTTCCTTAGTAGTAGGTGTTTATGCTTTAAGTTTTAGCATTTTATATACCCAAATGTAGCGTTATAACCATTATAGGGGCATAACACCAACAGTTTTTTAAAATATTTAGTCATTTATGAGGGTATTATAGCATTTAGGTACTTGAATAAACGTAATAACCTATTACATATAAAAAACGTATGTGATACTTAACCTTAAACGTAAAAACCTCATCTAAGATGTTATAAAGTACTTATATAATGACAATCTTACAAAAATATAGTAAAATTTTGAGGCTAGTAAAACGCTCCATCAAGTGTCATTGTACACGTTTTTAGCTATACATATGTAGGGCGTTTTCGATGATATAATTTCCGTAGTAGTAGGTGTTTATGCTTTAAGTTTTAGCATTTTATATACCCAAATGTAGCGTTATAACCATTATAGGGGCATAACACCAACAGTTTTTTAAAATATTTAGTCATTTATGAGGGTATTATAGCATTTAGGTACTTGAATAAACGTAATAACCTATTACATATAAAAACGTATGTGATACTTAACCTTAAACGTAAAAACCTCATCTAAGATGTTATAAAGTACTTATATAATGACAATCTTACAAAAATATAGTAAAATTTTGAGGCTAGTAAAACGCTCCATCAAGTGTCATTGTACACGTTTTTAGCTATACATATGTAGGGCGTTTTCGATGATATAATTTCCTTAGTAGTAGGTGTTTATGCTTTAAGTTTTAGCATTTTATATACCCAAATGTAGCGTTATAACCATTATAGGGGCATAACACCAACAGTTTTTTAAAATATTTAGTCATTTGTGAGGGTATTATAGCATTTAGGTACTTGAATAAACGTAATAACCTATTACATATAAAAAACGTATGGGATACTTAACCTTAAACGTAAAAACCTCATCTAAGATGTTATAAAGTACTTATATAATGACAATCTTACAAAAATATAGTAAAATTTTGAGGCTAGTAAAACGCTCCATCAAGTGTCATTGTACACGTTTTTAGCTATACATATGTAGGGCGTTTTCGATGATATAATTTCCTTAGTAGTAGGTGTTTATGCTTTAAGTTTTAGCATTTTATATACCCAAATGTAGCGTTATAACCATTATAGGGGCATAACACCAACAGTTTTTTAAAATATTTAGTCATTTATGAGGGTATTATAGCATTTAGGTACTTGAATAAACGTAATAACCTATTACATATAAAAAACGTATGTGATACTTAACCTTAAACGTAAAAACCTCATCTAAGATGTTATAAAGTACTTATATAATGACAATCTTACAAAAATATAGTAAAATTTTGAGGCTAGTAAAACGCTCCATCAAGTGTCATTGTACACGTTTTTAGCTATACATATGTAGGGCGTTTTCGATGATATAATTTCCGTAGTAGTAGGTGTTTATGCTTTAAGTTTTAGCATTTTATATACCCAAATGTAGCGTTATAACCATTATAGGGGCATAACACCAACAGTTTTTTAAAATATTTAGTCATTTATGAGGGTATTATAGCATTTAGGTACTTGAATAAACGTAATAACCTATTACATATAGAAAACGTATGTGATACTTAATCCTTAAACGTAAAAACCTCATCTAAGATGTTATAAAGTACTTATATAATGACAATCTTACAAAAATATAGTAAAATTTTGAGGCTAGTAAAACGCTCCATCAAGTGTCATTGTACACGTTTTTAGCTATACATATGTAGGGCGTTTTCGATGATATAATTTCCTTAGTAGTAGGTGTTTATGCTTTAAGTTTTAGCATTTTATATACCCAAATGTAGCGTTATAACCATTATAGGGGCATAACACCAACAGTTTTTTAAAATATTTAGTCATTTATGAGGGTAATATAGCATTTAGGTACTTGAATAAACGTAATAACCTATTACATATAAAAAACGTATGTGATACTTAACCTTAAACATAAAAACCTCATCTAAGATGTTATAAAGTACTTATATAATGACAATCTTACAAAAATATAGTAAAATTTTGAGGCTAGTAAAACGCTCCATCAAGTGTCATTGTACACGTTTTTAGCTATACATATGTAGGGCGTTTTCGATGATATAATTTCCTTAGTAGTAGGTGTTTATGCTTTAAGTTTTAGCATTTTATATACCCAAATGTAGCGTTATAACCATTATAGGGGCATAACACCAACAGTTTTTTAAAATATTTAGTCATTTGTGAGGGTATTATAGCATTTAGGTACTTGAATAAACGTAATAACCTATTACATATAAAAAACGTATGGGATACTTAACCTTAAACGTAAAAACCTCATCTAAGATGTTATAAAGTACTTATATAATGAAAATCTTACAAAAATATAGTAAAATTTTGAGGCTAGTAAAACGCTCCATCAAGTGTCATTGTACACGTTTTTAGCTATACATATGTAGGGCGTTTTCGATGATATAATTTCCTTACTAGTAGGTGTTTATGCTTTAAGTTTTAGCATTTTATATACCCAAATGTAGTGTTATAACCATTATAGGGGCATAACACCAACAGTATTTTAAAATATTTAGTCATTTGTGAGGGTATTATAGCATTTAAGTACTTGAATAAACGTAATAACCTATTACATATAAAAAACGTATGGGATACTTAACCTTAAACGTAAAAACCTCATCTAAGATGTTATAAAGTACTTATATAATGACAATCTTATAAAAATATAGTAAAATTTTGAGGCTAGTAAAACGCTCCATCAAGTGTCATTGTACACGTTTTTTGCTATACGTATGTAGGGCGTTTTCGATGATATAATTTCCTTATTAATAGGTGTTTATGCTTTAAGTTTTAGCATTTTATATACCCAAATATAGCGTTATAACCATTATAGGGGCATAACACCAACAGTTTTTTAAAATATTTATTCATTTATGAGGGTAATATAGCATTTAGGTACTTGAATAAACGTAATAACCTATTACATATAAAAAACGTATGTGATACTTAACCTTAAACATAAAAACCTCATCTAAGATGTTATAAAGTACTTATATAATGACAATCTTACAAAAATATAGTAAAATTTTGAGGCTAGTAAAACGCTCCGTCAAGTGTCATTGTACACGTTTTTAGCTATACATATGTAGGGCGTTTTCGATGATATAATTTCCTTAGTAGTAGGTGTTTATGCTTTAAGTTTTAGCATTTTATATACCCAAATGTAGCGTTATAACCATTATAGGGGCATAACACCAACAGTTTTTTAAAATATTTAGTCATTTGTGAGGGTATTATAGCATTTAGGTACTTGAATAAACGTAATAACCTATTACATATAAAAAACGTATGGGATACTTAACCTTAAACGTAAACACCTCATCTAAGATGTTATAAATTACTTATATAATGACAATCTTACAAAAATATAGTAAAATTTTGAGGCTAGTAAAACGCTCCATCAAGTGTCATTGTACACGTTTTTTGCTATACATATGTAGGGCGTTTTCGATGATATAATTTCCTTAGTAGTAGGTGTTTATGCTTTAAGTTTTAGCATTTTATATACCCAAATGTAGCGTTATAACCATTATAGGGGCATAACACCAACAGTTTTTTTAAATATTTAGTCATTTGTGAGGGTATTATAGCATTTAGGTACTTAAATAAACTTTCTCTCTCTAAGTGTGGGCGAATTTGGGGATCTGGGAATACGTATTCATACTGTTCATCTATACTCCAAATTAAACCTCATTTTATACCTTAAACCTATGAAGATCTTTGTTTTTCATTTATTTTATATCACTTAATCACTATAATACATAAACCTTTGTATTTCCATTTCAAGTTGTAGTTATTTGGACGTTTGATTCACTGTTCATCTTTTTTATCCGCCTTTTTTTCATTTCAACCTTTCCTCTCTCTCAATCCTTTGCTGGGTATGTTTCTCATCTAATTCCATCATGGGGGAGTTAGATCCTGATCCGTTACCTAGTTCTCAACCTAATTCGAATCCACCTCCTGTTATTAAGGATGACTTCCTTAAACCTAAAAAAACCACTCGTTCTATGAACCCAGGTAATAAATCCACAATGAAACATCACAATATGATAGGGAAAACATCTAAGGGCACTTATAATAAGGTTTTGACAAGGTCTAATTCTAAGGGTAGTGATACGGCATCAGATATGGAGGATTTGCAATTTTGGGATAGTGGTAATGGTGTTGATGAGGCTAAAAGTGGTTTGGGAGCTGCTGAAGGTGTTATTAATGGTGATGGTAGTACTGTAGAGGGTATGGAGTTTGATAATGGTGTGGGTAATGTTTCTGTGGGAGTTGGTTCTGATATGGGTGGTGTTTCAGATGGTAAGGTGTCTTCTGGGAATGCTCATGTGGAACCTGCTACTGCTACTGGTAATGTTAATGGTAATTTGCCTGATATTCCTGTTCCTGTAAGTGAAAACCCAATTCTGAATCCTATGTTTAATAATAGTAAGTCTAATGTTTCTAAGAAGGTTAGTTTTGGAGATGTTAGGGTGCCTGGTGTGTTGAAGGCAGTGTTTGATAAGGTTGGGAATGAGGCCAATAAGGGTGGTGGTTTGGTTAGCAATTTTAGTGTTGATGATTTATTGAAATTACCACGGGAATCTTATAAGTTGGGTAGTGGGGTGCAGGGTAATATGGGAGGTGATTCTAGTAGTCTAGCTAAAGATAATGGTGTTTCTAGTGTATTTGAAACTGGTGAAAGTAGTAAGAGTAATGAAAAGGATGGGGGTAAGGATGCTGGTTTCGTGTCATCAGTGTCGTTTGCGAGTGCTGTTGCTAGGAGTTTTGGAGGTAGTGGGAATAACAATAAGCTTAGGTTTGTTCCAGCCATTATAAATAATGAGGGTAGGAAAGTAGCTGAGATGGATCCGGTTCTTGATGATGGTTGTAAGAGGTGGAGTAATACTATTGTGGGTTTTTTTGTGGGTTTCCAGATGGGTTATAGAGATATTGTGAGTCATTTGAAGAGAATGTGGAGGTTGTTTCAGTTGGAGGAAGTTATCATGAATCAAAATGGCATGTACTTTTTTAATTTCAAGTCTAATGATGGTATGGAGCATGTAATTGAGAATGGTCCTTGGTTGGTGGATAATAAGCCATTGTTTGTTAAAAGGTGGGAACCGGGATTGTGTATGTCTAAGCCTGAAGTGAAGAAAGTGCCGGTATGGATCAAGATTCATGACATCCCTTTGGAAGCTTGGAATTCTGAGGGTATAAGTAGGATAGCAAGTAGAGTTGGAGTGCCTATCATTATGGATAGGATGACTGCTTCTATCTGTGAGAAACCGTATGGGAGGGCTTCTTTTGCTAGAGTGTTGGTTGAGATTGATGCTGATGAGGGTCTAATAGATTCTGTTGAAATATGGTACAAGAGTCTTGGGAAGTCTTTGAAACTGGGAGTTACTTATGCCTGGATTCCTCCGTTGTGTGAACATTGCAAGATTTTTGGTCATTATGGGAGTGAATGTGGTAAGAAGGAACATAAGACTGATGTTAATGGTAATAAAGCTAATGAGGGTGCCAAAATTATTGCTCAGGAAGCTGCTAAAGGTATGCAAGATGGTGAGTGGCAAAATGTGGTTAACAGAAGGAATGGCAGAGGAAATGTGGGTGTTAATAGGCAAGGAATGAATGGTGGTAATAATTTTAGAGGTGGAATGAATGGTAGAGGTAGAGGGGGTAATTATAACAAGGGTAATTTTAATGCTAGTAATGGTGATGTTAGGAATCAAAAGGTGAATCATGTGCCTACTAAAGATGATGGTAAGAGTGCTAAGGTAGATGATAGTGTGGTGGTTAATGAAGTTACTAAACAGGGTAGTGGAAAGGTTGAACATAAGTCCGATAGCAAGAGTAACACAACAATGAATAATAAGAAGAACAAAGCCATTGATAGGAAGGAAAATGGGAACAACAAGGTTAATACTGTGAATAGGTTTGATGTTTTGGCTGAGGAGAGTGATGGTCAGAGGAGTGATATGTGGAAGGATGTAAAAGCTCGGGTTGATGTGGCTTGTGATTTGGGTATCCCAGTTTTAGAAGATGTTCTTAATGAATGGTCTGATGGTATGATTCAGTATTATATGAATAAGTGGAAGAGTTCTCCTGCGTATTCTAAGTATACTGAAAAGGTATCTCAGTGTTCTAATACTGATGGTAAGGATGGAGTTTTAGGTGTTGAGGAGGTGTTAAAGCTGAGAATTGATAAACTTCAGAAGGAGATTGTTTTGGGTAATAATGGTCTTCAAGAGTATGCTAAAAAGGTTGCGGAAAAGAGAATTGTTGAAGAGTGTGCTGGTAAGAAAAGTCATAGTTCTTATAATGAGTTCTACTCTCAGGCTTATAAAGATGGTCTAGATATGGTTAGTAAGAAAATGGTGGAGAGGGATATGCTGACCGTGGACTTGTTTATTAATTCTAACAAACCGGTTACTGATGCTATTAGAGAGGTCTGGTCTGATGAGATGCTTTTGTATTATGAGAATGTTAGTGAAAGAATAATGAAGGATCAAATTGATATCCATGGAAATGAGGTGGAAGGAAGTGTTAATTCTACTACTGATTTCATGGTTCAAGATGATGTGTCTAATATACATGATGAGTCCATGGCTAATATGGATGGAGGTGTTGCCTCAAACCCATCTAATTTACAATGACGGTTAAAATTGCATCGTGGAACATTAAGGGTATGAACTCCTCCCTTAAACAAAATGATATTAAAAATTTGATTAGTAATGAGAAAATCAGTATGTTTGCTATCATTGAAACTCAGTTAAGAGTTAAATCTGTTGATCCTATCTGTAATAATCTTTTTGGTAATTGGTCTTGGGTTTCAAATTCTGCGGATAGTAAGAAAGGATGTAGGATTGCTGTTGGATGGGACCCGTTTGTTGTGAAGGCTAACTTGATTACTCAAATAGATCAAGTTATGCATTTTGAGGTAACTTTCGCTCATAATCAGAAAAAGTTATTTGTGTCGTATATTTATGCGGGGAATACTAAGGAGTGTAGAAGGAAGCTTTGGAAGAATTTAGTGGAGCACAATGTTTTAGTTGGTGAGGCTGCTTGGGTTTTGCTTGGGGACTTTAATGTTTCGCTTAGTTTTGATGAATGCTCTAATAGTTTTGCTACTGCTGATAGAGGAAGTGTGGAGTTTGGTGAATGTGTGCAGAATTTGGGAATTGAGGATATTACTAGTTATGGTATGTTTTATACATGGATTGAGAAAAGGAAAGATCCTGAACGTGGTATTTTGAAGAAGCTTGATAGGGTCATGGGTAATGGTGCTTTTATTCATAATCATGATAGGAGTTATGCTAAGTTTCTTCCTTACTTATCCTCTGATCACTGTCCTGCTGTTTTAGTATTTCCCGAGGCTCGTTGTTTTAAACCTAAATCTTTCAGATTCATGAACTTTCTTGCTGAGAAAGATGAGTTTATACCTACTGTTAAGAAGAACTGGTATATGGAGGTTCATGGTTTTGATATGTTTATTTTGGCTAAGAGATTGAAGAACATGAAGAAGTTTATGAGGAAGCTTAATAAGGATAATGGTAATGTGTTTGAAAAGGTTAAATTTCTTAAAACTGAGCTGATGAGGGTTCAACAGAATTTAGATAAGGATCCTCATAATTCTTTGTTACGGGAGGAGGAAATGATATACACCAGGGCTTATAGTGATGCAGTGCTTGATGAGGAGAGACTGCTTAAACAGAAGACTAAGATTGATTGGTTAAGGGAGGGTGATCAGAATTCTGCTTACTTTCATAAAGTTTTAAAGGGTAGGATTAGTAAATGTAGAATTGAGATGGTTGGTGATGAAGATGGGAACACTTTTTATGGGGATGATATACCGCTTCAATTTGTTGCTCATTTTGAGAAGTTTTTAGGAGCAGAAGAAGATGTTATTCCTATTGAAGATTGTGATAGCCTTTTTACCAAGAAGCTTGATCCTACTATTGCATTGAACATGATTAGACCTGTTTCAGATGAAGAAATCAAAGCTGCCATGTTTGATATTAAGGATGATAAAGCTGCAGGTCCAGATGGTTTTACTTCCAAATTTTTCAAGAAAGCATGGAGCATTGTTGGTTCTGATGTGTGCAGAGCTGTTAGAGAATTCCTCTTGTCTGGGAAGCTTTTAGGTGAGTTCAATGCTAACCTCATCTCTCTTATTCCTAAACTTAAAGTTCCTCTTAAGTTGACTGATTATAGACCTATAGCTTGTTGTAATGTGGTTTATAAGTGTATTAGTAAGGTCCTGACTAATAGGCTTAAGGTGGGCTTAGATAGTCTGGTTGATAACAATCAATGTGCATTTATCCCGGGTAGAATGATTAGTGATAATATTCTGTTGACTCAGGAGTTAATGGCAGGTTATGATTGGAAGAATATGACCAGTAAATGTGCTTTTAAAGTTGATATTAGGAAAGCTTATGATACCGTTAACTGGAACTTTCTTAGGACTGCTCTTGTTCAGTTTGGTATTCATGGTACTATGATTAACTGGATCATGACTTGTCTTACTACTGCATCCTTTTCTCTGAATGTTAATGGTGATATCCATGGTTATTTTAAGAGTAAGAGAGGTCTTAGGCAAGGGGACCCTATATCTCCATACCTTTTTACTTTGGTGATGGAAGTTTTGAATTTGATGATTAAGCGCCAGATTAATAATGATAGGAGATTTCAGTACCATACTGGTTGTAGTAAGCTTGGCCTGACCCACCTTTGTTTTGCTGATGACCTTCTCCTTTTGTGTCATGGTGACTCTGTTTCTGCTTGTATTCTTAGAAGGGGCCTGGATGAATTTAGTATGTGTTCTGGGCTATATCCTAGTTTGGAAAAAAGCACGGTTTTCTTTGGAAATGTTCCTAGTAATGTTAAAGAGGAAATTTTACTTGCTATGCCATTTAAGGAAGGCTCTTTACCTGTTAGATATCTAGGAGTGCCTATGATGACCAAAAAGCTTCGTAATGTGGATTGTAGGGTCCTTATTGATAATGTTAAGAAAAGACTTTTAGATTGGAAGAATAAGTCGCTCTCGTATGCTGGTAAAATGCAGCTTATTTCTTCTGTCTTATCTTCTCTTAATGTGTATTGGGCTTCTATGTTTATTATTCCTAAGCACATATGTTCTAGCATTGATAAGCTGTTTAAAGAGTTTCTTTGGGGTTTTGAAGAGGGTAGTAAGAAGGTGCCTAGTGTTGCTTGGAAGGTTGTTTGTACGCCTAAAAGTCAGGGTGGGTTAGGATTAAGGAGTATGCAGTTAATGAATGAGGCTCTTATGATTAAACATTTATGGAATATCATTAGTAAGAAAGACTCCCTTTGGGTTAAGTGGGTTAATACTTACAGGATTAAGGGTAGATGCATTTGGAATCTTACTGTTTCGGATAGCACTTCTTGGTGTTGGAGACATATTATGAAGCTTAGAACTAAAATTCGTAATTTTGTTGGTATGAAAATTGGAAATGGTAAGGGTAGTTTTGTTTGGTTTGATAAGTGGCACTCTAATGGCCCTTTATGTAAGTTGATATCGCATAATATTCTTCGTTATTATGACCTTGATATTAATGATAAGGTGGTTGACTGGATTGATAATAATAAATGGACTTGGCCTAGGGACTGGTTGGGTAGATTTAATGAAGTTATTGACACTCCTATTCCGGTTCTTAATAATGATGATGATAGAGCTATTTGGTTTAATAAGGAGTATAAAGTTGTTGATTTTAGTGTGAAAGAAGCTGCTAGGATGTTGAGAACTGATATGCCTTGTGTTTTATGGCATGAACATGTTTGGTATAAGCAATGCATTCCTAGGCATGCGTTTGTTCTTTGGATGGCTTTAAAAGGTAGATTGAAAACTCAAGATAGGATTTCTAGATGGTTTCATATTTCTAATAATCTTTGCCCTTTTTGTAATTCCTGCCCGGACTCCCATGGACACTTGTTTTTCAGTTGTGGGTTTTCTAAAAGTATTTGGGATAGGTTGAAGATTATGGTTAAACTTGAGGATGTTGCTAGTACTTGGGCTGAGGTTGTTTCAGGGGTTTGTATTAGGAAGGCTAGTAATTCTATATGGAGTATTGTCCAGAGGTTAGTGTTGGGTGCTGCTGTTTATTTTGTCTGGCAGGAAAGGAACCTTAGATTATTTGATAAGAAATTTAGGAATGAGGATGTTGTATTCAATCATATTGTCAATTTTATTAGGTTGAAGATTATTAGTCTCAATATTAAGTGGTCTAGAGAGGTTGATAAAATTGCTAAGATTTGGCAGCTTCCTAGACTGGGATTGAGAAGGCGTGATAATGGTTTGGATTTTAATAGCCTTGATGATAGGCCGCCATAGATTTCTATTCTGGTTCTGTTTGATCTGGATCATTGGGTGCAGCAGGTATTTGAGTTGTGTTGATTTGTTATATATTTCAGCTAATGGCAGGGTCTTGTTTGTTTCTGGCATTTGGAATGGTAGTGTTGCGATATCTTGGGTTTCATGGAGGAGTTTCTATGGGCTATGCACTACAGGTGAAAGCGAGAACACTGGTATGTCTATTTTTAACTTTTTCGGTGTAGAGGAAGGGCCTAAGGTTATTAGTAGTCATATCATTGTTTCTTTAGCAAATAACCTGCGCTGGTCTATATTTCTGGAGGTCTGGTGGGGTGATGGTTTGCTATGCACTACAGATAATGGTATGGGGTGTTTAAAGTCTGTTCTGGTTATACTATTATCTGCGCTGGCTTACTTTTGTGATTTATTGGTTATTGGTAATTCTATGGCTATCATGTTTTTCTCTTGGCTGATCATTTGGAGGTTTCTTGTTAAGTGGAGGGCTAATATGTATATGGATGACTTCTTCTTATGGGTTTTTCACTGTTCTGGTCCTAGCAAGTACCTGAAAGAGTGGTATGCTTGGACTGGTAAGAGTGCTAAAACTCATAAAAATGATAGTTTTATCCATGTACCTCTGTGGTTTCCCACTATGTGGTGCTCTGATCAGTTTTATATATGTCGGGAAGTCTTGTTGCGTGTAATGTTATGCAGGCTTCTTCTTCAATGTAGCACCAGTGTTTGGATAATTCCAATTATGCCTGTTGGTCCTTCTTCTGTTATGATTCTTGGATACAAAGGGTCATCTGATTTTAGTTCATTGGATCAGTTTCTGATTATGCTTAATTTTCAAACTCTGTACTCTTTTTCCTTGTACAATATTTTTCCCACAGGGTTTTTTAGTTAGCAAGGTTTTTTAATGAGACAGAGTTCTTGGATGATCACTTATCTGGTGTTCAGCTTGTGGCAAGATAGTTCCATTTGGAGTGATATAATCTGGTTAAAGAGTATGGTTATTGATGATATTTGGAAGAGCTTTGGAGTTCATGCTACTGCTATGCCTGTTCTGTATGGTCTGCATTGTTCTATCAGTCTTAGAGGTATTGCTGTCTTTTTGTCTTGTCATATGGTGATGGTTTGGTGGTGCATTGGTTGGTCCCTTTGCATTTTATCCAAGTATTCAGAGTATGATAAGGCAATAGATATAGCTTGTCTTCTTCTAGGACTGATGGTTCATTTGAGGCCTTGGTTACATTTGTATTTCTCTGGTCATTGCTCAGTTGTTATGTAATGGTCTTGGATTTTTGTTATTGGCATAGTTAGTTTTGGTTATGTTTGTTGTTTTGTTATTTCTTTTTTTTAGGCAAGGGTTGGAGTACTTAGGGGTTGTCCTAGTATTTTCTTTCCCTTGTGCTATTGTTTGTACATAACTCATTTTATTTATCTTATTTCACCCTTTATAGGTAGGTACTTGAATAAACGTAATAACCTATTACATATAAAAAACGTATGGGATACTTAACCTTAAATGTAAAAACCTCATCTAAGATGTTATAAAGTACTTATATAATGACAATCTTACAAAAATATAGTAAAATTTTGAGGCTAGTAAAACGCTCCATCAAGTGTCATTGTACACGTTTTTTGCTATACATATGTAGGGCGTTTTCGATGATATAATTTCCTTAGTAGTAGGTGTTTATGCTTTAAGTTTTAGCATTTTATATACCCAAATGTAGTGTTATAACCATTATAGGGGCATAACACCAACAGTATTTTAAAATATTTAGTCATTTGTGAGGGTATTATAGCATTTAGGTACTTGAATAAACTTTCTCTCTCTAAGTGTGGGCGAATTTGGGGATCTGGGAATACGTATTCCAACTGTTCATCAATACACCAAATTAAACCTCATTTTATACCTTAAACCTATGAAGATCTTTGTTTTTCATTTATTTTATATCACTTAATCACTATAATACATAAACCTTTGTATTTCCATTTCAAGTTTTAGTTATTTGGCCGTTTGATTCACTGTTCATCTCTTTATCCGCCTTTTTTTTCATTTCAACCTTTCATCACTCAATCCTTTGTACTGGGTATGTTTCTCATCTAATTCCATCATATTGGTTGGTTTAACCTTACCAATAACCTATGTCCTTTGTGTAATTCTTGTCCTGATTCTCATGGTCATTTATTTTTTAGTTGTGATTTTTCTAAGTACATTTGGGATAAGATTAAGGTTATGGCTAAATTAGATGATGTTACTAATACTTGGGCAGAAGTGGTTTCCGGGGTTTGTGTTAGGAAGCCTAGTAACTCTATTTGGAGTAGTGTCGTCGTGGGTCTTGGTCAGAAACTTATTATGAGGTTTATCTCAATGATCCGAAGGATTGTGTTTGGGGCCTTTGGTGAAGACGGGTTCATAATCATTGTAGTAGATTAAATCGGTATTGGAATTAGAATAGGGTTTACATGAATCTTTTTAGTGTTGATTTTTTATTTACTGGTACTCTTAGTCCTGTTCTTAATGTGTTTCCTGTATCCAATAACCATTCCAATTTGGTTGGTTATACTACCTTAATCTACTCTTTGTATGGGTCATGTTTCCTAACTCACTACTTTCCAACTTTACTTTTTTTTCCGCCTATTTCTCTACTTGTCACTTAGTTTGCCGGTTTATTGATTTTGAACTTTACCTTTATGTTTCCAAATACATAATATCACTAATTCACTATATTTTATTTACTTTTTGTTTCTAGAAGTATCCAAATTCCATATTTTACTCCAAATTAAACCACATAACTACTTGTCAACCTTATGCATAAGGGTCTAGGGGTTTAAGCGGGTGTGAATCTCTCTCTTTCAAATAAGTTCATGGATTTACGATATTATGGGAGTGT
>BPTQ01000003.1:243775624-243823434 GCA_019973895.1 Chrysanthemum seticuspe | reverse complement strand
TTTTTGTTAAGTGGAGGGCTAACATGTATATGGATGACTTCTTCTTATGGGTTTTTCACTGTTCTGGTCCTAGCAAGTACCTGAAAGAGTGGTATGCTTGGACTGGTAAGAGTGCTAAAACTCATAAAAATGATAGTTTTATCCATGTACCTCTGTGGTTTCCCACTATGTGGTGCTCTGATCAGTGTTCTATATGTTGGGAAGTCTTGTTGCGTGTAATGTTATGCAGGCTTCTTCTTCAATGTAGCACCAGTGTTTGGAAGATTCCAATTATGCCTGTTGGTCCTTCTTCTGTTATGATTCTTGGATACAAAGGGTCTTCTGATTTTAGTTCATTGGATCAGTCTCTGATGATGCTTAATTTTCAAACTTTGTACTCTTTTTCCTTGTACAATATTTTTCCCACAGGGTTTTTTAGTTGGCAAGGTTTTTTAATGAGACAGAGTTCTTGGATGATCACTTATCTGGTGTTCATCTTGTTGCAAGATAGTTCCATTTGGAGTGATATATTCTGGTTAAAGAGTATGGTTATTGATGATATTTGGAAGAGCTTTGGAGTTCATGCTACTGCTATGCCTGTTCTGTATGGTCTGCATTGTTCTATCAGTCTTAGAGGTATTGCTGTCTTTTTGTCTTGTCATATGGTGATGGTTTGGTGGTGCATTGGTTGGTCCCTTTGCATTTTATCCAAGTATTCAGAGTATGATAAGGCAATAGATATAGCTTGTCTTCTTCTAGGTCTGATGGTTCATTTGAGGCCTTGGTTACAATTGTATTTCTCTAGACATTGCTCAGTTGTTATGTAATGGTCTTGGTTTTTTGTTATTGGCATAGTTTATTTGGTTATGTTTGTTGTTTTGTTATTTCTCATTTTAGGCAAGGGTTGGAGTACTTAGGGGTTGTCCTAGTATCTTCTATCCCTTGTGCTATTGTTTGTACATAACTCATTTTATTTATCTTATTTCACCCTTTATAGGTAGGTACTTGAATAAACATAATAACCTTTTACATATAGAAAACGTATGTGATACTTAATCCTTAAACGTAAAAACCTCATCAAAGATGTTATTAAGTACTTATATAATGACAATCTTAAAAAAATATAGTAAAATTTTGAGGCTAGTAAAACGCTCCATCAACTGTCATTGTACACGTTTTTAGCTATACATATGTAGGGCGTTTTCGATGATATAATTTCCGTAGTAGTAGATGTTTATGCTTTAAGTTTTAGCCTTTTATATACCCAAATGTAGCGTTATAACCATTTTTAAGGCATAACACCAACAATTTTTTAAAATATTTAGTCATTTATGAGGGTATTATAGCATTTAGGTACTTGAATAAACGTAAAAACCTATTACATATAGAAAACGTATGTGATACTTAATCCTTAAACGTAAAAACCTCATCTAAGATGTTATAAAGAACTTATATAATGACAATCTTACAAAAATATAGTAAAATTTCTAGGCTAGTAAAACGCTCCATCAAGTGTCATTGTACACGTTTTTAGCTATACATATGTAGGGCGTTTTCGATGATCTAATTTCTGTAGTAGTAGGTGTTTATGCTTTAAGTTTTAGCCTTTTGTATACCTAAATGTAGCGTTATAACCATTATAGGGGCATAACACCAACAGTTTTTTGAAATATTTAGTCATTTATGTGGGTATTATAGCATTTAGGTACTTGAATAAACGTAATAACCTATTACATATAAAAAACGTATGTGATACTTAACCCTTAAACGTAAAAACCTCGTCTAAGATGTTATAAAGTACTTATATAATGACAATGTTACAAAAATATAGTAAAATTTCGAGGCTAGTAAAATGCTCCATCAAATGTCATTGTACACGTTTTTAGTTATACATATGTAGGGCTTTTTCGATGATATAATTTCATTGGTAGTAGGTGTTTATGCTTTTAGTTTTAGCCTTTTATATATCCAAATGTAGCGTTCTAATCATTATAGGGGCATAACACCAACAGTTTTTTAAAATATTTAGTCATTTATGAGGGTATTATAGCATTTAGGTACTTGAATAAATGTAATAACCTATTACATATAGAAAACGTATGTGATACTTAATCCTTAAACGTAAAAACCTCATCTAAGATGTTATAAAGTACTTATATAATGACAATCTTACAAAAATATACTGAAATTTCGAGGCTAGTAAAACGCTCCATCAAGTGTCATTGTACACGTTTTTAGCTATACATATGTAAGGCGTTTGCGATGATATAATTTCCGTAGTAGTAGATGTTTATGCTTTAAGTTTTTGACTTTTATATACCCAAATGTAGCGTTATAACCATTTTTGGGGCATAACACCAACAGTTTTTTAAAATATTTAGTCATTTATGAGGGTATTATAGCATTTAGGTACTTGAATAAACGTAATAACCTATTACAAATAAAAAACGTATGTGATAGTTAACCCTTAAATGTAAAAACCTCATCTAAGATGTTATAAAGTACTTATATAATGACAATCTTACAAAAATATAGTAAAATTTCTAGGCTAGTAAAACGCTCTATCAAGTGTCATTGTACACGTTTTTAGCTATACATATGTAGGGCGTTTTCGATGATATAATTTCTGTAGTAGTAGGTGTTTATGCTTTAAGTTTTAGCCTTTTATATACCTAAATGTAGCGTTATAACCATTATAGGGGCATAACACCAACAGTTTTTTAAAATATTTAGTCATTTATGAGGGTATTATAGCATTTAGGTACTTGAATAAACTATTTCTCTCTCTAAAAACCCTAAGCAATTTTATCAAAGAATCATAATCTATTTTTAATCCATCCATTCACTTTCATTGAAATTTTAGTATGATGTTCTACTGTTCATTTGGAACATAAGGATATAATTTTCTCACAATTTGACCGGTTAGATCTCTCTTTTGAATTCATTTTGTATTTCCGTTTTAGACCGTTACCTCCACTGTTCATCTTCTCTTCCCAAAATCCACCTTCTACTAATCATTCTTTTGATTATGTAGTTTCTCTTTTCATTTCTGATTTCTTTTCACCTTTAATTTCAATATGAGAGATCCAGAACCAAAAAACCCTAATTCAGAGGTGCCTCCTAAGCCCTCTGATGATGTCATTCGTTCCAAAAAGGCTACTAAAAGCAATAAGAAATCTAAGGTGATTAATAAACCTTCTCATGGGAGTGGTAAGAGGGTTTCATTGAGGTTGAATAGCAAGGGTGGAAGTTCTGTGAAGGGTATGGAAGGGTTGGTGTATGATGATGAAGGGAATGAGGTTGGGGAGCTTAAAGATGAAGATTTGGATGCTGATAGTCAGAGTATTGATTCTAGGAGCTGTGGTGAGTCTGTTTCTGTTTCTGAGAAAGAGGTTCATACAGCTTTTGAGAATGATATGGTAAGTACTTTGCTTAATGAGTCTTTGAATGATAATGGTGTTGGTAAGGTTAATGTTTCTGATGATATTAGTGTTAAGAATGTTGTTGGTGAGAATGATAATATGCCCACTTCTGTTAAGATTAATTCTAGTACTAGTCCTAGGATTCTAAAAAGGGGTGAGGTTTTGTGTGATGGTGGAAGTAATGCTAAGGCTCCTTTCTCTTTCAATAACATGGAGAAATGGCCTAGTTTGGATGGTAATGGTAATGGTCAGGATGTAGGTAAGAATGGTGAGAGTTTGGATGAGGTTAATATAGTAAATGATGATACTGTGATGAAGGATAATATGGGTACTAAGCTTCCTTCATCATTTTTGAATGCTGTTCAGGGTAGGAGCTTTAATGGTAGTAACAAATTGAAATTGTTTCCTGTGAGTGTTAATGATAAGGGTGATGAAGTTGTGGAAATGGATCCTGTGATTCTAGAGGGTAGTAGGAGTTGGAATATGACGTTGGTTGGGTATTTTGTGGGAATGAAGATGAGTTACAGAGAGATTATGGGTCATCTAAGGAGGATGTGGAGACCATATTTTTTTGATGAAATTATAATGAATGAGTGTGGTTTGTATTTTCTTAAGTTTAAATCTGATGAAGGTATGCAGTTTGTATTAGAGAATGGGCCTTGGCTTGTTGATGGTAAGCCGTTGTTTGTTCAAAAGTGGGAAGCGGGAATGTGTATGAGTAAGCCAGAGCCAACCAAGGTTCCTGTATGGGTTAAGATTATGAATGTACCATTAGAGGCTTGGAATGTGGAGGGTATTAGTAGGATTGCTAGTGGAATTGGTAACCCAATCATCATGGACAGAATCACTACTTCTATGTGTGAGAAGGCGTCCGGTAGGGCTAGTTTTGCTAGAGTTTTGGTGGAGATTGATGCTGTTAAGGGGCTAGTGGATCAGGTTGAAGTCAATTACAAGAGCTTGGGAAGGTCTATGAAGCTTAGGGTGGAGTATGTTTGGAGACCTCCTATTTGTGGTCATTGCAAAGTGTTTGGCCACAGTTATGTTGTTTGTCCTAACAGGATTGTTACGGAAGCTTAGAAAGTGGTGAGAAATGATAATGAAAGACAGAAAACTGGTGTTGGTTTGAATGAAGGGAAGAATGATGGTGATTGGCAGAATGTGGGTAGGAAGGAAGCTAATAGGAAGGAAAGTGATAATATGGGTACTAATGTGTAGAGGAATTTTTATGGTGCTAGTTCTAGTAGAGGTGGTTTTGGTGGAAGGGGTAGAGGTAATATGTATGGTAGGGGAAATGGAGATCAGAGATACGCGAGAAATGAGAATAAACAGTTTGCTCCAACCAAGAAAGCTAAAGTTGTTAATGATAATCAGCCTGATGGAAGTGGTCAAAGTGATAAAGGAAAAGGTAAAATGGATGTAGATGGTGAGGAAGGTAATGGCAGTGGTAAGAGAGATGGTTTGAAGAACAATAAGTTTTCTACGCTAGCTGATGAAAATGAAATTGAGAAGAAACTTGAATGGGAAGCTACTAGGAGGAGAATTGATGATGTTTGTTCTAAGGGTTTGTCTATAGGTAAGGAGGAGATTGATGGATGGTCTGAAGATCTTAAACAATATTATAAAAGGAAGTATGTTACCCCAACTCCAAATGCTAATGCTGAAAGGTTAAGATGTAAAGTGGTTGAGCTTCAAAAACAAATCAATTATAGTAATAAGTGGTTAATGAAGGGTTCAAAAGAGAAGGCTGAAAGAATGTTGATCTGCGCAAAACCGTCAAGTCTAAACAGACTTAAAACAGCTTAAACACAAATGCAATTTAGATCAGGGGAATATAGGGTATTCCTGGGTCGTTAAGTCCCACGGAGGATGAATTGGTGTAAAAACAACTTCAGATGTCGAATAATCACTAAGGATAGTGATTAATAAGGTTTTTGAGAAATTAATACCTAAAGAAAAGATCTACAAATTATAGCGACTTAAATGCAAATTAAAATAAATTAAAAAGTTAAAATCTATTAAATAAATGCTATCACTATATTTAAAGTGATGAACGTTTAAAACCTAAAACGTACGTTTAAATAAAAATTACGTAAACGTACAGAATAAAACGTGAGTTCTAAGAAATAAAGATCCTAAAAATATGAAAAATACATTTTTACAATCCTAATGATGAAAGAAAATTATTAGAAAAAGAAAATTATTTTTACAACTATTTATTTAATTATTATTAATTAAAAATTATTTATTAAGTATTTAAATTGCACTAAAATGCAAGAAAATACAAAATTAACCTAGAAAAATAAAATTAAAACTTAGAAAAATCTAAAATATGATAAAACTTATTTTAAAACTAAAAATATATTTTTTAGACTTTATATGTATTTATTATTAATTTAAAACTATTTAAAACTAATTAAAATGCTAAAAAATAATATTTAAACTAAGAAAATTATGAAAAAATACTTTTTAGGCTTTTTATATTTATCTTAATCTAGGAAAATTGAAAACATATTTTTTCAAGCTTTTTCTGATTTATTTGTATAAAAAGGTATTTAAAAAGGATTAAAAACTATTTAAAATAAAGAAAAATAGCAAACAGTGTAGGAAAAATATGAAAAATTCAGGAAAATGCTAAAATATTATTCTAAGTTTATAAAAAATATAAAAACATATGCTTATTTGGAGGAATATGCAACTGCAATGGATTAGCTTATAAATAAGCACTTCAAAATAAGCTAAAAGCCATAAATGACCACCAAATTAACACATAAGCTAGGGTATGCTATATTAACTAAATACTAACCTATTCCAATCATCCTAAACTTCTGAAAAGCAGTTTAAGCCAAGAATTGAGCAAAGTTAAACTAGCTTATTTTCAGAAAATGGGACAGAATTGATGCTTATCTAAGAGTGGGGTCCACAGGTGTTAAACTCAAAACCTTGGCTGAAAATGGTAGTCAGCTGGGTGTGAGTGATTTGGAACCAAGAACCACCAGTGGGGTCCACTGGTGTGGCCTGTGGGACCCACCAAAGTGGTGGGGAAACACACTGTGGTGGTGGAGATCAGATGCACAGGGCATCATTTCAGAAATGGGGTCCAAAAGAAGCTGATTTAAAAGCTATAAATAAGCTGAATAAGAGCAAGCTTTTATTTTTCTAATTTTCTAGAGCAACTAAAGTTAACTATCCCAAAAGCATTTGAGCTAAAACCTAGTATTAGACACACAATGAAAATCTAAAGTTTATTCAAAAACAGGTATATGAGATTTTGACTTTTTTAATTTAACTACACAGTTGACTTTTATGAACTTTTAACTGATTTTATGGACTAAATAAGATGTATTAAGCTATAATAAGACTACTTTAAGCTAGAGTACTGTGTTATAAGCTAGTTTAATGAATCTCATAATCTAGATCCTAACAGTTGGCTATTACAATAAGATTAAACAATATTTTGACTTTTTATGAAACAAGGTCTGGTTTTATTAGTTTGACTAAGCTAATATGCTGTATTGTGACAGATATCAGACAAGTACTACACTACAAACAACCTCTTAACACAGCTTAACAAACAATTCCAAACACTCCTTTTGTGGACAGTTTTGAAGCTAAACATACTGAAACAGGTTTTTAAAGCAAAGTATCTATTTATTAACTAATAATGACTATATTAAAACAGGATTAAACTAAAATTAACAGTATTTAAGCATTTATACTAGAATTTGCAAATTTTTAGGAAATAGCTTACAAATGAGTTCTTGCACAGGACTAGTAACCAAGGTCTGAGATCACTCCTACAAGCTTACCAATAAGCTTCTAACCCAAATGCATTTCATACATCAGTTTGCTTCAGTCTTGATTAGGTCTCCACAGGATTTTTAATTTTTTAACTATTTTATTTGTATTTTTAGTAATTTTTCCTTTTTAACTATAAACTGGATTATTAAGGTTTCTCACAGCTTATAAGCCTTTTTAAGAGCTTATAAAAGCTTTTAAGAAGTAATTTTAACCACTGATAACAATAATTTGGTATTTGGAATATTTAAACTAGGAAATGAGCATAAACTGAGTTTGTAAAATTTAACTGGAATTAACACTGGAAATAAGTATTTATTACAACAGAGTAACTTATCAATAAGCTTAAAAACTTTAATACACACTGAGAATTTTAAACATTTAAAAACGACATAAGAAAAATTAAGATTACACTAGTTATCTTCTACACTGCATCCTCTCCTTGTATTTATTGACTTAAAAGATCTTATCTAGACGTCTGAGCAATTCCCACTTGAGTTCTCTTCTTGAAACCATCTGAATCGTCCATGTGGATTTTGGCGGGAAAAAGTCATGGAGTTGGTTTTTTTGCATTAAATGGTTTTTGGTAGGATATGGAGGTGTAAAAGAGTTGGTAAGAAGCTGTAAAGGTGGCTAGGTGAGGTGGAAAGTGGTGGCTACACAGGTGGTGAAGGATGGATGGTAGCAGGTGTGTGGGAGAAAGGGGATAACAGGTGGGCGGTTTTATTTTTAAACCGGTTTTTAATATTTAAATGGGGTTGGATTGGGCTTGGGGAAGGATTGGGTCCAGCTGGGTTGTGTTAAAGATTTGGACTGGATTGGATATTGGATTGTGTTTGGGTTTGGTTAATAACACCAAAGGGTCCGGTTTGGTTTATGTAAATAAGAGCCCAAGGACTGAAATTGTAATTTCAGTAACTTGAGGGACCTGAAGTGACAAGCTTCCAAAAGTTTCTTCTAGGGGCCAAACCTGCCAAATATGGTTAGTACAAGGACCATATATGAATATTTTTCCATTTTTAAACCTTAAGGACCTATTATGTAATTTTCTGAAACTTGAAGGATTAAACTTGTAATTTTCCAAAAGTTTATCATAAGGACCAATATTGCCATTTATAAATAGTATAAGGTTTATTTTGATTATTTTCTTATTTTTAAAACCTTAGGGACTAATTTTGACACTTTTGCAAAGTTGAGGGACCAAAGTTGTAATTTTGAGATTTTTAACTTCAAAGGATTATTTTGAACAACTTGTGAATCCCAAGGACCTAAAATGATATTTTACAAGTTTTTGAATTACCAGGGACTAATTTTGACAACTTTTGTAACTTGGGGGACTAAAACTGCCAATTATGCAAACTTGATACGTTTTTCAACAGATTTTGATGTTTTTGCATTTAAAACATATAAAACACTTGTTTGTGATATTTTTATCATTTTGAAGCATTTCTGAGTGTTTTCAGATGTTTTTGGCATTCTAACAGTATAAAAATGATGAGTATTTAGACACTCATCAATCCCCCACACTAAGATATTGCTAGTCCCTAGCAATGATTTATGAAAAGTTAATGGATTTTATCTCTTTACCAAAAGCCATTACTTCTGGAGTAGCCAATTGTTTCAGTTCAAGTAAGAACCTTGGTACAACGATAACCAAATGATTTTGAGCAAATCATAAGCTGTGAACGGATTTGATTTGTCTTTACCAGAAGCCGTTTGCTCTGGACTAGCCAACTCTTAGATAAATTTTTAATATTATCTTTGGTGAGTCGATTACCAATTATGGTTTTTCCACTGCCTTTACCACAAGCCATAAACTTGCGGGCTAGCCAACTCTTTACTTTTTAGGATATGGTGAGCTGAACACCATACAATTTTAGGCAAATTGCAAGCCATTAACGGATTTGAGATATCTTTACCAAGAGCCGTTTGCTCCTGGATTAGCCAATCCTTATGTGGGTTAGACATGGTGGACTGATTACCATTTGTTGTGTTTAGTACTTAGTACTTCCACTAGATAAAAAAATTTTAAAATTTGGCCATTTTGGGGGAAAAAGGGACTAAAAGGGTATATTTATGATCAAAATTCGCCAGAATTTCCCCCCCACACTTAGAAATGAATATTGTCCTCAATATTCAAAGTACCGGCTGTAATGCCGAAACTTAGAACGTAAAAAGATAACATTACTATCTAAGTGTGGAAACACAACAATTATTCTCGTTTTTAATATTTACAATTTTCATTCATTTTTTAGATCTATATACAACATGTGGGGCATCTCCCCCACACTAGGGTGGTACACATGGGTGAAAACCCATGTTAAGCTACTGTTTTTGATTACCGAGTCGCTAGCTTGACTCGACCCCGAATTAATTTGTTCATGGGAAAGTAAGTGGAAGAGACAATCTCCATCGGACTTTCATTCAAGATGTTTGGATAAACATTGAAGTACATGAAAGTTCCACACCGATGAGATATATTCCCGGCTCAAGAATGATAAATGAAAATGCCGGGATCAAAAATAGTGTCTTCATTCCCGAAGGAGAAACGGGAACGAGAAACCATACCATCTGTGAAAAATGGAATAAAGATGTGCATCACAATGCAATCCCATTCTTCATTAGTGAGGAGCAAATCACCATTTGTTATATTTTTAAGCTTAGACTTGAAGCTTGTATGGTGATTGGCAACAAAATTTTCGGGAGGGAGAGTTGGAAACGGTTCTTCAATCAACAGATTTTCAAGAAAGAGAATGTCTCCCTCCGAATCATAGCAAGTATTGTCAATCCCTGTTGGAATTGACTCATCACTAAGAAAATCATCGACCTCCTTCCAAAAGTTATCATCTTCCTCATCCGGAGTGAGAGAAGGAATGGAAGAGTCGGAAATGGGACAAGAAATGAGTGGATGATCATTATATAGGAGATTTTCAGTTTCTCCAAGATCGGCTTCGAAATCAAAGAGATCATCGTCACTTTCTGATGAAAGTGGACTGATGTGAGTAAGTTCATCGGTGAACTCCTCAAGAAGATGATCAGCATCAGACTGTGGGAGTGATCCCTCAACATACTCGATGTTTCCATGAGAAGTACAATCGTCGCTAATATCGGAGAAAGTTTCAAAATGATCTTTTGAACACTCAAGAGGGGAGATAGAATCACACACATGATCAGAAGTTCCTTGTGACTCTCTCGGGATTGGGACAAGGTTCTCAACACTAGACTTTATGAATTTGTCCGATTCCTTTTCAGGAATAGTGTCAAGATGCTCGTCCCCCATGTTCAGAGAGTGAGTGGGAGCTTCGGGTGTGATAGCAGTTGTTTGAGATGGAATCTCAACTGCTGGGATGTCATCTGATGAACTTGATGAATCAAGTGTATCTTCATCATCACTGTCATCAGGAATAAAACGAAACTGAGAGCTAGATCTGGCTGCTTTTTCTTTTGCAATTGATTCCCTAACAGATTTTTCAAAGGCAATTTGGGAATTTAGTTTAGCAGTCTGCTCTTCAGCTAGCAATTCTTCCATGGATTTCTCATGTGAATTTGGAATGACGGGACATTGTGGGAGTGGAGATTTGTCAAAACCGGAAGGTTGACATTGATAATCATCATGAGGACCCCCACAATGTACACAAGAAATACTGGGAATATTATGAAGTATAGTTTTATTGAACTCCTCACCTCTTTTCAGTAACTCCAGAAGCTCTAGATAAGAGTCTTGTTGGGTTTGTTGAGGAGTTTGAGTTATTTGGCACTGTGGAGGTTGGTCGTGATATGGATAGTCGTAATTGTCACAAGGAAATGGATTCCCTGTTTGACAATCAGAGCTGAAATGGGGACCTCCACAGTTCTCACAACAAAATGATTGTTGTGGGTGGTCATGTGAATAATATGGAATTTGGTCATTTCCAAAGTCCTGAGTGTTACCAGAAAACTGTTCGTAGACAAACGTGTTTCCGGATTGACACTCAAATCCTTGGTGAGGACCTCCACAAGATTCACAGCAGTAATGTTGGTTATATGAAGATGAGTCGGGCTGTGGTGGGTAATTGGAAAAGTTTGAGGGGTCGTTAAATGAGTTCTGATTAGGATCATAATCAAATGAATTCCTCGAACCACAAAACAAACAACTCCCGTTACGGATATCATTACCACATTGTACACATGTACACCAACGACAGGGTGAACCATAAAGAGGCTCACCACAACCGACACAAGGAATAAATGATTCTAATTGAGAATTATGAGAAGGAATCAGTTTATTCAAAGGATCAACAAAACCAACATGGTGATCTGAATGACTATCAAATTTCGAAGAACATTTTGAAAAATCCGAAGGTGGGACAAGTGGTGTGCTCTGAGAGCTAGCAATTTCCACCACTTCCGTTATGGTCTCCGATTCTGGTTCGTAAAGATTAGGCAAGTCATTCATGCGAGTCACCTGTCTGAATTCTGCATGTTTGCTTTTAACCGTAAATTGTGAAAGTTTATGATCAATTCTAGACGGTTTAGGAGCAATTGAGGGATTAGATCTTTGGATAACCGTAGGTTGGACGTATTTAGCACTTCCTTTATCAGAGGGAAGTACCTGGTCCTTTGTCACCCCAGTTTCTCTTTCTATTTCCCTACGCAGAATGAATGGATCTTCACGAACAACGCGAATTCTAGACATTTGTGATAAAGTCTGAAGCTTTCCAGCTTCGTCCCAGAATTCGTCCTCGAGAGATTCCATGAGAAAAAGAATCAAATGGATAGAGGGTAAAGGAATGAAGAATTAAAGAGGGTAGGAGGGTTAAGATGAATATTTTTGGTATTTTTGAAAAACATGATGTAAAAACTAAGAATGAAAATCTTTTTGGGTTTATCAACACTTTAGGAAAAGTGTTAATGAACTTTTTGATTTTGAAAAACTGTTTACAAAAAGGTGGTATATGTGCAAGTATGGATCTGGAAATGTTTAAAACACGCTTACAGCCTCCCCGGCAGCGGCGCCAAAATTTGATCTGCGCAAAACCGTCAAGTCTAAACAGACTTAAAACAGCTTAAACACAAATGCAATTTAGATCAGGGGAATATAGGGTATTCCTGGGTCGTTAAGTCCCACGGAGGATGAATTGGTGTAAAAACAACTTCAGATGTCGAATAATCACTAAGGATAGTGATTAATAAGGTTTTTGAGAAATTAATACCTAAAGAAAAGATCTACAAATTATAGCGACTTAAATGCAAATTAAAAGAAATTAAAAAGTTAAAATCTATTAAATAAATGCTATCACTATATTTAAAGTGATGAACGTTTAAAACCTAAAACGTACGTTTAAATAAAAATTACGTAAACGTACAGAATAAAACGTGAGTTCTAAGAAATAAAGATCCTAAAAATATGAAAAATACATTTTTACAATCCTAATGATGAAAGAAAATTATTAGAAAAAGAAAATTATTTTTACAACTATTTATTTAATTATTATTAATTAAAAATTATTTATTAAGTATTTAAATTGCACTAAAATACAAGAAAATACAAAATTAACCTAGAAAAATAAAATTAAAACTTAGAAAAATCTAAAATATGATAAAACTTATTTTAAAACTAAAAATATATTTTTTAGACTTTATATGTATTTATTATTAATTTAAAACTATTTAAAACTAATTAAAATGCTAAAAAATAATATTTAAACTAAGAAAATTATGAAAAAATACTTTTTAGGCTTTTTATATTTATCTTAATCTAGGAAAATTGAAAACATATTTTTTCAAGCTTTTTCTGATTTATTTGTATAAAAAGGTATTTAAAAAGGATTAAAAACTATTTAAAATAAAGAAAAATAGCAAACAGTGTAGGAAAAATATGAAAAATTCAGGAAAATGCTAAAATATTATTCTAAGTTTATAAAAAATATAAAAACATATGCTTATTTGGAGGAATATGCAACTGCAATGGATTAGCTTATAAATAAGCACTTCAAAATAAGCTAAAAGCCATAAATGACCACCAAATTAACACATAAGCTAGGGTATGCTATATTAACTAAATACTAACCTATTCCAATCATCCTAAACTTCTGAAAAGCAGTTTAAGCCAAGAATTGAGCAAAGTTAAACTAGCTTATTTTCAGAAAATGGGACAGAATTGATGCTTATCTAAGAGTGGGGTCCACAGGTGTTAAACTCAAAACCTTGGCTGAAAATGGTAGTCAGCTGGGTGGTGAGTGATTTGGAACCAAGAACCACCAGTGGGGTCCACTGGTGTGGCCTATGGGACCCACCAAAGTGGTGGGGAAACCCACTGTGGTGGTGGAGATCAGATGCACAGGGCATCATTTCAGAAATGGGGTCCAAAAGAAGCTGATTTAAAAGCTATAAATAAGCTGAATAAGAGCAAGCTTTTATTTTTCTAATTTTCTAGAGCAACTAAAGTTAACTATCCCAAAAGCATTTGAGCTAAAACCTAGTATTAGACACACAATGAAAATCTAAAGTTTATTCAAAAACAGGTATATGAGATTTTGACTTTTTTAATTTAACTACACAGTTGACTTTTATGAACTTTTAACTGATTTTATGGACTAAATAAGATGTATTAAGCTATAATAAGACTACTTTAAGCTAGAGTACTGTGTTATAAGCTAGTTTAATGAATCTCATAATCTAGATCCTAACAGTTGGCTATTACAATAAGATTAAACAATATTTTGACTTTTTATGAAACAAGGTCTGGTTTTATTAGTTTGACTAAGCTAATATGCTGTATTGTGACAGATATCAGACAAGTACTACACTACAAACAACCTCTTAACACAGCTTAACAAACAATTCCAAACACTCCTTTTGTGGACAGTTTTGAAGCTAAACATACTGAAACAGGTTTTTAAAGCAAAGTATCTATTTATTAACTAATAATGACTATATTAAAACAGGATTAAACTAAAATTAACAGTATTTAAGCATTTATACTAGAATTTGCAAATTTTTAGGAAATAGCTTACAAATGAGTTCTTGCACAGGACTAGTAACCAAGGTCTGAGATCACTCCTACAAGCTTACCAATAAGCTTCTAACCCAAATGCATTTCATACATCAGTTTGCTTCAGTCTTGATTAGGTCTCCACAGGATTTTTAATTTTTTAACTATTTTATTTGTATTTTTAGTAATTTTTCCTTTTTAACTATAAACTGGATTATTAAGGTTTCTCACAGCTTATAAGCCTTTTTAAGAGCTTATAAAAGCTTTTAAGAAGTAATTTTAACCACTGATAACAATAATTTGGTATTTGGAATATTTAAACTAGGAAATGAGCATAAACTGAGTTTGTAAAATTTAACTGGAATTAACACTGGAAATAAGTATTTATTACAACAGAGTAACTTATCAATAAGCTTAAAAACTTTAATACACACTGAGAATTTTAAACATTTAAAAACGACATAAGAAAAATTAAGATTACACTAGTTATCTTCTACACTGCATCCTCTCCTTGTATTTATTGACTTAAAAGATCTTATCTAGACGTCTGAGCAATTCCCACTTGAGTTCTCTTCTTGAAACCATCTGAATCGTCCATGTGGATTTTGGCGGGAAAAAGTCATGGAGTTGGTTTTTTTGCATTAAATGGTTTTTGGTAGGATATGGAGGTGTAAAAGAGTTGGTAAGAAGCTGTAAAGGTGGCTAGGTGAGGTGGAAAGTGGTGGCTACACAGGTGGTGAAGGATGGATGGTAGCAGGTGTGTGGGAGAAAGGGGATAACAGGTGGGCGGTTTTATTTTTAAACCGGTTTTTAATATTTAAATGGGGTTGGATTGGGCTTGGGGAAGGATTGGGTCCAGCTGGGTTGTGTTAAAGATTTGGACTGGATTGGATATTGGATTGTGTTTGGGTTTGGTTAATAACACCAAAGGGTCCGGTTTGGTTTATGTAAATAAGAGCCCAAGGACTGAAATTGTAATTTCAGTAACTTGAGGGACCTGAAGTGACAAGCTTCCAAAAGTTTCTTCTAGGGGCCAAACCTGCCAAATATGGTTAGTACAAGGACCATATATGAATATTTTTCCATTTTTAAACCTTAAGGACCTATTATGTAATTTTCTGAAACTTGAAGGATTAAACTTGTAATTTTCCAAAAGTTTATCATAAGGACCAATATTGCCATTTATAAATAGTATAAGGTTTATTTTGATTATTTTCTTATTTTTAAAACCTTAGGGACTAATTTTGACACTTTTGCAAAGTTGAGGGACCAAAGTTGTAATTTTGAGATTTTTAACTTCAAAGGATTATTTTGAACAACTTGTGAATCCCAAGGACCTAAAATGATATTTTACAAGTTTTTGAATTACCAGGGACTAACTTTGACAACTTTTGTAACTTGGGGGACTAAAACTGCCAATTATGCAAACTTGATACGTTTTTCAACAGATTTTGATGTTTTTGCATTTAAAACATATAAAACACTTGTTTGTGATATTTTTATCATTTTGAAGCATTTCTGAGTGTTTTCAGATGTTTTTGGCATTCTAACAGTATAAAAATGATGAGTATTTAGACACTCATCAAATGTGTAAGGGCTTAATGGAAGAGAAGGGTCTAACTAGAAATCAAGCTTATACTAAGGCATATGATGAGGCTTATAGAGATGAATTGAAGAGGATCAAAGAGTTAGTGGTTAAAAGGCAAGTGGTTGAGGTTGAGCTTTTCATTGAAACAGAACAGGTCTCTTCTCTTTATGAGTTAGAGACTTGGACTGAGAAGATGCTTGATCTTTACAAGTCTAGAGTTGGTTTTAATATCTTTGAGAAAGTTTTGGATTCATTGAAGATTACGGATGAGAATATGGTTGAGGAAGTGCTTGAAGATGTGGGTGGTAGTGCTCATTTTTTGGCTCAGGATGAGGTTACCAATGTCCATGATGAAGCTATTGCTGATATGCAAGGAGGTATTGCTTCACACCCTTCCAATTTTAAATGTTAGTCAAACTAGCTGCTTGGAATATAAAGGGGATGAATAATACCCTTAAGCAAGATGAGATAAAGGCGTTTATCAGAAGAGAGAATTTATGTATGTGTGCTGTTTTAGAAACTCAGTTGAGGAAGAAATCTGTTAATCCTATTTGTAACAATCTTTTTGACGGATGGAATTGGGTCTCGAATTCTAGTGATAGTAATAAAGGGTGTAGAATTGTGGTTGGATGGGACCCTTTTGCTGTCAGTGCTAGCTTGATCTCCCAAATTGATCAGGTTATGCATTTTGAAGTTACCTTTGTTCATGATAGCAGGAAGGTGTTTATTTCTTATGTGTATGCTGAGAATATTGTAACGGATAGAAGAGAATTATGGAAGAATCTGTGTGAGCACAAGAGGCTGGTCGGTAACTCTCCTTGGGTTATTCTTGGGGACTTTAATGTGGCTTTGAATTATGATGATAGCTCTAATGTGTCCTGTGGTTAATAAGATTAAGCCTAAATCATTTAGGTTCATGAATTTTCTTGCTGAGAAGAAGGAATTTCTACCTGTTGTTAAAGATAATTGGTGTGTTGAAGTAAAGGGCTTTTCTATGTTTATTCTAGCCAAGAGACTGAAGAACATGAAGAAGTATATGAGAAAGTTAAACAGAGAGAATGGGAATGTGTTTGAGAAAGTTAAGTTTCTGAGGAAAGAACTGTGCAGGGTGCAAGAGAATTTGGATAAGGACCCTAATAATGTTTCACTTAGAGAAGAGGAGATGATTTATTCTAAAGCATATCATGATGCAGCTCTGGATGAAGAAAGATTGTTGAAGCAGAAAGCCAAGATTGATTGGCTTAGAGAAGGAGATCAGAACTCGGCATATTTTCATAAGATCCTGAAGGGCAGAGTCAGTAGAGGTAGGGTTGAGATTGTCAAAGATGAGCATGGTAATGAGTTTCAAGGGGAAGATGTTGCTATTCAGTTTGTGAATTATTTCCAGAGTTTTCTTGGTGCTTCTGAAGAGGTCATCCCGATTGAGGATTGTGATAGCTTGTTTGTGAAAAGGCTTGACTCCCAGCTTGCTGAGAATATGATTAGACCGGTAACGGATGAGGAGGTTAAAGTGGCTATGTTTGGTATTAAAGATGATAAGTCTGCTGGTCCGGATGGTTTTACTTCAAAATTTTTCAAGAAGGCGTGGTCTGTGGTGGGTTCGGATGTTTGCAATGCTGTTAAAGAATTCTTCACTTCGGGAAAGCTTTTAGGTGAGTTTAATACTAACCTTATATCTCTTATTCCTAAGATCAGTGTGCCTATCCTGGTGACTGATTATCGCCCAATTGCCTGTTGTAATGTTGTCTATAAGTGCATTAGTAAAGTCTTGACCAATAGGCTTAAAGAGGGTCTTGATAGCATTATTGATAGTAATCAGTGTGCTTTTATTCCTGGTAGACACATAAGTGATAACATTTTACTCACTCAAGAACTTATGTGTGGGTATGATCGTAATTCTGGAACTAGGAAATGTGCCTTTAAGGTTGACATTAAGAAGGCTTATGATACTGTGGAATGGAAGTTTTTGGAGGTAGTTTTACGTAAGTTTGGATTTCATGTAACTATGGTTAAGTGGATTTTGACTTGCCTTACCACTGCCTCTTTTTCTTTATGTGTTAATAATGAGATCCATGGCTTCTTTAAGAGTAGGAGAGGGTTGAGACAGGGTGACCCCATATCGCCATATTTGTTCACCATTGTTATGGAAGTATTGAACCTTATGATTAAAAGGCAAATTAGAAATGATAAGAAATTTCAGTACCATCAATTCTGTAGCAAGCTTGGCCTTACTCATTTATGTTTTGCCGATGACTTGTTACTTTTATGTCATGGAGACTATAATTCTGCTTGTATCCTTAGGAGAGGCATTGATGAGTTTAGTATGTGTTCTGGTCTCTATCCTAGTGTTGAGAAAAGTACGGCTTTCTATTGTAATGTTCCTGATGATAAGAAAGTGAAGATTGCCCTTGCTTTACCTTTTAGAGAAGGTAAACTTCCTGTTAGGTACTTAGGTGTTCCTATGATCACCAAGCAGTTGCTTAATTTGGATTGTAGAGTGCTTGTTGAGAATGTGAGGAAGAGAATTTTGGATTGGAAGAATAAATGCCTCTCTTATGCTGGTAAGCTTCAATTGATTGCAGCTGTTGTGTCTTCTCTTAGTGTGTATTGGGCTTCTATGTTCATTATTCCTAAGCATATTTGTGCCACTATAGACAGAATTCTTAAAAACTTTCTTTGGGGTAGCAGTGATGTTAAGAAAGGAACATCTAGTGTTTCTTGGAAAGTTGTTTGTAGACCTAAGAGTCAGGGTGGGTTAGGAATTAAGACTACGAGTTTGATGAATGAAAGTCTTATGTGTAAATATCTTTGGAACATTGTCAGTAAAAAGGAATCGTTGTGGGTTAAGTGGATTAATGCTTACAGGTTAAGGGGTAAATGTATCTGGGATATTGAGGTTCATCATACAACTGGTTGGAGTTGGAGACAGATCATGAGGTTAAGAGATAGAATCAGAAGTCATATTGGTGTTAAGATAGGTAATGGGAAAAGTTGTTTTGTTTGGTTTGATAAATGGCACATTAGCGGTCCTTTAAGCAAGCTAATCTCTCACAATTTCCTTGTGTCTAATGGGTTTGACTTAAATGATAAAGTTCTGGATTGGATTGATAGTGGTAAGTGGGTTTGGCCGTTGGATTGGGTTGGCAGGTTTGATGTGATTACTAATGTCCCTGTCCCTGTGTTAAGTGATTTGGAAGATAAAGCTATTTGGTATAACAAGAACTATGATATTGTTGATTTTAGTGTTAAAGAGGCCTGTGAGATCATTAGAGAGAATGTGCCAGAGGTTATATGGCATAAGCATGTCTGGTTTACGCAATGTATACCTAGACATGCTTTCATTCTTTGGATGGCGATAAAAGGTAGATTAAAGACCCTTGACAGATTGTCCCGGTGGTTTAATGTTAACAGTAATCTTTGTTCTTTGTGTTCTATTGGTAATGACTCGCACAGTCATTTGTTTTTTGATTGTCATTTCTCTAGTTTTATTTGGGACAAATTGAAAGTTATGGCGAGAATGGATAGTTTAAGTAACATTTGGGCTGAGGTTATTTCTGGAATCTGTATTAGTAAGGCTAGCAATTCCATTTGGAGCATCATCCAAAGACTTGTTTTTGGGGCTTCTGTTTACTTCATTTGGCAGGAAAGAAACTCTAGAATGTTTGGTGGTACAAGCAGATCTGTTAATGCTGTTTTCAATCAGATTGTCAATGTGATTAGGCTTAAGCTGCTTAGTCTTAATATCAAAAGGTCTAATGAGGTTAGTAAGGCTGCTGAGATTTGGGGTCTTCCTGGTTTGGGTAGGAAAGAGTTTGATGGGCTTATTGTTGACATGGATATTGATGATATCACATAATGTTTTTGTTAAGTTTGGTCTGCATAAGTTCAGGAATAACTTCATGCAGTTTAGGAATATTTTGAATTGGTATAGTATTCATAATGGGTACAATGGGCATAATCTGTTTTGGAGGTATGGGAAGAAGAATGTGTGGATTGATTGGAGTTGGGTTTGTTGGCTATGCACTACAGAAGAAACCAGGCTTTATGTTTGGCTTATCTATAGTATTCATGGTGAAGATGAAGGGCGTGATACTATGGTTAAGTTTAATCATACATGTTCTGTTAATACTCTGCGCTGGCCAGCTGATAAGGATGATTGGATGAGTTTTGGGTGTTGTTATTGGTCTTGCATTTTCTCTGATTATTCTGACTTTCTGTTGTGGTTACTTTTGTTTTCTAAGACTTTTTGCAGAGTCAGGACTAAAGACCATGTGCTATTTTGGTTCTTTTGGTTCTTGTATGAGTTCTGTTTTATGCAGGAAAAGTGGTGTCCCAGCCTCTATCAACTCTATGTTTGCTGCAGCCTTGTTGATTGTCAGGTTCTCAAGCTGCACTTTGGTTTTGACACCACTATGATGGGGAGGTTTAAGGGAAGGATGCACTCTTTTCCTACCCTTAGGTTTTTCCCTTTGGGTTTTACTTTGGGTAGGTTTTTAAGGAGGCATCTTCCTTTAAACTTGCTACACTGGCACTCCCTTTATGGATATTTTATGGATGATGGTATGATGTCTTGGATCACTGTCTTTGGATTCAGTTTGCTGTCTATTGATGCTGTTTTATGAATGAGCTTTTTGGCCTTGGATGCATTTCTTTATGGATTTTCTATAGATGTATTTTGAGATTTACAGGTTTTCTAATAGACCTTAGTGTATGGTGATGTTTTGGGGTGCTTTGGTTGGTCCCTTTGCACCTTCAATGATTCAGAGTATACTTTGGTTTGTTAGTTTATTCCTGGTCTCAATGTCTTTTGGTCTGTATTTTGTTCCTTTTGTTTTTCTGTTTGTATACATTCAGTGTTGCATTTGTGTTTGTTTGTTTGTTGAGCATGGGTATGTCCATGGCCATTGTGTTTTTTAGCCAAAGCATGCTTTTAGGGTTGTATCCTTTTAGCTCTTTTTGCTTTGGGCTTGTTTTGTAGTTTTGTTGCCTTTTTTGGCTCTTTCTTAATAAATTTACCATTAAGAATAAATAGGTACTTGAATAAACATAATAACCTTTTACATATAGAAAACGTATCTGATACTTAATCCTTAAACGTAAAAACCTCATCAAAGATGTTATAAAGTACTTATATAATGACAATCTTAAAAAAATATAGTAAAATTTTGAGGCTAGTAAAACGCTCCATCAACTGTCATTGTACACGTTTTTAGCTATACATATGTAGGGCGTTTTCGATGATATAATTTCCGTAGTAGTAGATGTTTCTGCTTTAAGTTTTAGCCTTTTATATACCCAAATGTAGCGTTATAACCATTTTTAAGGCATAACACCAACAATTTTTTAAAATATTTAGTCATTTATGAGGGTATTATAGCATTTAGGTACTTGAATAAACGTAAAAACTTATTACATATAGAAAACGTATGTGATACGTAATCCTTAAACGTAAAAACCTCATCTAAGATGTTATAAAGTACTTATATAATGACAATCTTACAAAAATATAGTAAAATTTCTAGGCTAGTAAAACGCTCCATCAAGTGTCATTGTACACGTTTTTAGCTATACATATGTAGGGCGTTTTCGATGATATAATTTCTGTAGTAGTAGGTGTTTATGCTTTAAGTTTTAGCCTTTTATATACCTAAATGTAGCGTTATAACCATTATAGGGGCATAACACCAACAGTTTTTTAAAATATTTAGTCATTTATGAGGGTATTATAGCATTTAGGTACTTGAATAAATGTAATAACCTATTACATATAGAAAATGTATGTGATACTTAATCCTTAAACGTAAAAACCTCATCTAAGATGTTATAAAGTACTTATATAAAGACAATCTTAAAAAAATATAGTAAAATTTTGAGGCTAGTAAAACACTCCATCAACTGTCATTGTACACGTTTTTAGCTATACATATGTAGGGCGTTTTCGATGATATAATTTCCGTAGTAGTAGATGTTTATGCTTTAAGTTTTTGACTTTTATATACCCAAATGTAGCGTTATAACCATTTTTGGGGCATAACACCAACAGTTTTTTAAAATATTTAGTCATTTATGAGGGTATTATAGCATTTAGGTACTTGAATAAACGTAATAACCTATTACAAATAAAAAACGTATGTGATAGTTAACCCTTAAATGTAAAAACCTCATCTAAGATGTTATAAGGTACTTATATAATGACAATCTTACAAAAATATAGTAAAATTTCGAGGCTAGTAAAACGCTCCATCAAGTGTCATTGTACACGTTTTTAGCTATACATATGTAATGCGTTTGCGATGATATAATTTCCGTAGTAGTAGATGTTTATGCTTTAAGTTTTAGCCTTTTATATACCTAAATGTAGCGTTATAACCATTATAGGGGCATAACACCAACAGTTTTTTAAAATATTTAGTCATTTATGAGGGTATTATAGCATTTAGGTACTTGAATAAACATAATAACCTTTTACATATTGAAAACGTATGTGATACTTAATCCTTAAACGTAAAAACCTCATCAAAGATGTTATAAAGTACTTATAAAATGACAATCTTAAAAAAATATAGTAAAATTTTGAGGCTAGTAAAACGCTCCATCAACTGTCATTGTACACGTTTTTAGCTATACATACGTAGGGCGTTTTCGATGATATAATTTCCGTAGTGGTAGATGTTTATGCTTGAAGTTTTAGCCTTTTATATACCCAAATGTAGCGTTATAACCATTTTTGGGGCATAACACCAACAATTTTTTAAAATATTTAGTCATTTATGAGGGTATTATAGCATTTAGGTACTTGAATAAACGTAATAACCTATTACAAATAAAGAAAGTATGTGATAGTTAACCCCTAAACGTAAAAACCTCATCTAAGATGTTATAAAGTACTTATATAATGACAATCTTAAAAAAATATAGTAAAATTTTGAGGCTAGTAAAACACTCCATCAACTGTCATTGTACACGTTTTTAGCTATACATATGTAGGGCGTTTTCGATGAAATAATTTCCGTAGTAGTAGATGTTTATGCTTTAAGTTTTTGACTTTTATATACCCAAATGTAGCGTTATAACCATTTTTGGGGCATAACACCAACAGTTTTTTAAAATATTTAGTCATTTATGAGGGTATTATAGCATTTAGGTACTCGAATAAATGTAATAACCTATTACATATAGAAAATGTATGTGATACTTAATCCTTAAACGTAAAAACCTCATCTAAGATGTTATAAAGTACTTATATAATGACAATCTTACAAAAATATAGTGAAATTTTGAGGCTAGTAAAACGCTCCATCAAGTGTCATTGTACACGTTTTTAGCTATACATATGTAGGGCGTTTTCGATGATCTAATTTCTGTAGTAGTAGGTGTTTATGCTTTAAGTTTTAGCCTTTTGTATACCTAAATGTAGCGTTATAACCATTATAGGGGCATAACACCAACAATTTTTTGAAATATTTAGTCATTTATGAGGGTATTATAGCATTTAGGTACTTGAATAAACGTAATAACCTATTACATATAAAAAACGTATGTGATACTTAACCCTTAAACGTAAAAACCTCGTCTAAGATGTTATAAAGTACTTATATAATGACAATGTTACAAAAATATAGTAAAATTTCGAGGCTAGTAAAATGCTCCATCAAATGTCATTGTACACGTTTTTAGTTATACATATGTAGGGCTTTTTCGATGATATAATTTCATTGGTAGTAGGTGTTTATGCTTTTAGTTTTAGCCTTTTATATATCCAAATGTAGCGTTCTAATCATTATAGGGGCATAACACCAACAGTTTTTTAAAATATTTAGTCATTTATGAGGGTATTATAGCATTTAGGTACTTGAATAAACGTAATAACCTATTACAAATAAAAAACGTATGTGATAGTTAACCCATAAATGTAAAAACCTCATCTAAGATGTTATAAAGTACTTATATAATGACAATCTTACAAAAATATAGTAAAATTTTGAGGCTAGTAAAACGCTCCATCAAGTGTCATTGTACACGTTTTTAGCTATACATATGTAAGGCGTTTGCGATGATATAATTTCCGTAGTAGTAGATGTTTATGCTTTAAGTTTTAGCCTTTTATATACCTAAATGTAGCGTTATAACCATTATAGGGGCATAACACCAACAGTTTTTAAAAATATTTAGTCATTTATGAGGGTATTATAGCATTTAGGTACTTGAATAAACATAATAACCTTTTACATATAGAAAACGTATGTGATACTTAATCCTTAAACGTAAAAACCTCATCAAAAATGTTATAAAGTACTTATATAATGACAATCTTTAAAAAATATAGTAAAATTTTGAGGCTAGTAAAACGCTCCATCAACTGTCATTGTACACGTTTTTAGCTATACATACGTAGGGCGTTTTCGATGATATAATTTCCGTAGTAGTAGATGTTTATGCTTGAAGTTTTAGCCTTTTATATACCCAAATGTAGCGTTATAACCATTTTTGGGGCATAACACCAACAGTTTTTTAAAATATTTAGTCATTGATGAGGCTATTATAGCATTTAGGTACTTGAATAAACGTAATAACCTATTACAAATAAAGAAAGTATGTGATAGTTAACCCCTAAACGTAAAAACCTCATCTAAGATGTTATAAAGTACTTATATAATGACAATCTTAAAAAAATATAGTAAAATTTTGAGGCTAGTAAAACACTCCATCAACTGTCATTGTACACGTTTTTAGCTTTACATATGTAGGGCGTTTTCGATGATATAATTTCCGTAGTAGTAGATGTTTATGCTTTAAGTTTTTGACTTTTATATACCCAAATGTAGCGTTATAACATTTTTGGGGCATCACACCAACAGTTTTTTAAAATATTTAGTCATTTATGAGGGTATTATAGCATTTAGGTACTTGAATAAACGTAATAACCTATTACAAATAAAAAACGTATGTGATAGTTAACCCTTAAATGTAAAAACCTCATCTAAGATGTTATAAAGTACTTATATAATGACAATCTTACAAAAATATAGTAAAATTTCGAGGCTAGTAAAACGCTCCATCAAGTGTCATTGTACACGTTTTTAGCTATACATATGTAAGGCGTTTGCGATGATATAATTTCCGTAGTAGTAGATGTTTATGCTTTTTAAGCCTTTTATATACCTAAATGTTGCGTTATAACCATTATAGGGGCATAACACCAACAGTTTTTTAAAATATTTAGTCATTTATGAGGGTATTATAGCATTTAGGTACTTGAATAAACATAATAACCTTTTACATATAGAAAACGTATGTGATACTTAATCCTTAAACGTAAAAACCTCATCAAAAATGTTATAAAGTACTTATATAATGACAATCTTTAAAAAATATAGTAAAATTTTGAGGCTAGTAAAACGCTCCATCAATGTCATGTACTCCATCAACTGTCATTGTACACGTTTTTAGCTATACATACGTAGGGCGTTTTCGATGATATAATTTCCGTAGTAGTAGATGTTTATGCTTGAAGTTTTAGCCTTTTATATACCCAAATGTAGCGTTATAACCATTTTTGGGGCATAACACCAACAGTTTTTTTAAAATATTTAGTCATTGATGAGGCTATTATAGCATTTAGGTACTTGAATAAACGTAATAACCTATTACAAATAAAGAAAGTATGTGATAGTTAACCCCTAAACGTAAAAACCTCATCTAAGATGTTATAAAGTACTTATATAATGACAATCTTAAAAAAATATAGTAAAATTTTGAGGCTAGTAAAACACTCCATCAACTGTCATTGTACACGTTTTTAGCTATACATATGTAGGGCGTTTTCGATGATATAATTTCCGTAGTAGTAGATGTTTATGCTTTAAGTTTTTGACTTTTATATACCCAAATGTAGCGTTATAACATTTTTGGGGCATCACACCAACAGTTTTTTAAAATATTTAGTCATTTATGAGGGTATTATAGCATTTAGGTACTTGAATAAACGTAATAACCTATTACAAATAAAAAACGTATGTGATAGTTAACCCTTAAATGTAAAAACCTCATCTAAGATGTTATAAAGTACTTATATAATGACAATCTTACAAAAATATAGTAAAATTTCGAGGCTAGTAAAACGCTCCATCAAGTGTCATTGTACACGTTTTTAGCTATACATATGTAAGGCGTTTGCGATGATATAATTTCCGTAGTAGTAGATGTTTATGCTTTAAGTTTTAGCCTTTTATATACCTAAATGTTGCGTTATAACCATTATAGGGGCATAACACCAACAGTTTTTTAAAATATTTAGTCATTTATGAGGGTATTATAGCATTTAGGTACTTGAATAAACATAATAACCTTTTACATTGATCTCTCCCGAACCACCTTCTTTTATTTCTCCGTTCACAAAACCGTAACAGATTATAAAAGGGCGACAGCCCGGGAGAAAAAAGAGAGTTTTACCAAAGATTAAAATAACCTTAGATCGTTTATGTCCTGGTGAGGTGTGATATCCTGACTACAACGACTGTGTGATAAAATGATAAGATCAAGAATGTACAAAAACAGGAATCTGATTGACTAACACTGAATGTGAATATTAATAGCTCTGTCACAGCTATGTTGTTAAAAACGTACAATCAGAAACCTAAAAACGCAAAAGATAAACAAACGTACGTTACTAAAACGTAAACGTTTAAAAACAAAACGACTATAACTATAATAGAGATTTGCATGTCTAAGCGACTTAAATGCAAATTAAATAAAATTAAAATATTAAACTATAATATACAAGTATATACAAAAGTTAAGAAAACTAAAAACTAAAACATATATGTATACATAATAATTACCTAAATGTAACAAAAATAAAATAAGAAAAGGATTATAGTTATACTAAGGAAATATAAAAATATCAAAATTTTGAAGTCATTTTAATTCTATTTTTACAATTGTTTACCGATTAAAATCTAAAAACTTACGTTTACTAAATTTTACGTAAACGTACAAAATAAAAACGTGAATTCAGTCCAATACAATTCCCACAAATGTGAAAATCATATTTTTAGAATCCTAAAAAGATAAGAAAATTATTAGAAAATTAAAATAAATTTTTACACTATTAAATTAATTAATATAAATAAAAAATGAATCAAATGTATTAAAAATGAATTAAATAATAATAAAATCAAAAATTAACTTAAATAAATGAAATAAAGAATTTGAAAAATCTAAAATATCATAAAATGAATTTAGAAACTGAAAATGTATTTTATACACAATTATTCTATTTATTATTAATTATTAACTATTAGAAAGTATTAAAAACTAATATCATTTGTTAAAAATACTAAACAGTAAAAGAAAAATCTCAAACTTTTTACAAAATTCTAAAATAAATAAAAGAAGCTAGGAAAAGTATAAAAATGGCAGCTTATGTACAAAAATAAGCTAATGGGCAAAAGCTCATAACTATAAGCTATCACTTAAGCTTAAAAAGGACTTCTTTTTGGCTTTTCTGTTTTCTGGACTTATTAAGTACTAATATTATACATATGTGATGAAAAATAAGCTATACAAACCAAGAAATAAGCATAGCATGAGCTTATGAGCCCAACAGTTAAGCTTTTGGCTTGACTGTTGGAGCTCAAGCTCACTATAAGCTTGAAAAGAGCTATACAAAAGAAACAAAAGATAAAATAAGGTATACATCAGTCCAATGCAACAATTTAAACAAGAAAAATGGACAGAATTGGTGTGAGCTTATGGTTTAGACAATCAAGCTTTTGGCTTGACTTGGATGGAGTTGAGGCTTCAAAGAGCCTGTAATAAGCTCCCCACTGATTAAAAGAAGGTGAAAAATATATGCATACAAGCTATATGGACAAGTATGAACAAGAATATGCACAGGCAATCACCTATAAGCTTGTAAAAAGCTCATAAGCTCTTACAGTTACAACAGAACCAAACACCCCTGCATACTTATTTAATGGCAAATTAAGCTGAGAGAATAAGCTTGATAGGCCAAAATGAGAATGGATATAGCAAGATGGACTGGTTGGGTTTCCAAAAAGCCAAAACTCATCAAGTGGGACCCACTGATGAGCTTTGGAGAGGCTTATGAAGATGGCTACAGAACACTCAGTATATACTGATGGACTCAGTATACACTGATGGGATGGGACAATCAAAAAGCTCCTTGCAGCCCTATGAAATAAGGTACAAACTAGAATTTAAGCACTGGACTTAATACTTGTGTTGCTAGGCTTTATGAAAAACCAAGCTTCACAAGCTTAAGACCTCTAAAGAGCTTCTGAGAGGCTTGTGGAAATGGTGTAATACCACTGAATTGCTCAGTGGTATGTTGTGAGTGGGCAAACACAAGCTTCATTTGAACCTATCAAATAAGCTAATAAGAGCTCAACTTACACAGAAACATTGAGTATGACTACTTAGCCTAACATGAAGTTAGAAATCACAAGCTCAAGCTTAAGGAGGAACTTTTTATAAGCTTTTGATAACAACTCCACTTCACTGTTTGCTTCAGTGAAGTGGATGAGATGGGACAAAAAAAATTGGAAGATTAAGCTAGGTAAATAAGCTAAAAACTGAAAAATAACCATACACATAGATAAAAGACCATAATGGCAACACAAATAAGCCAAGTACACCAGCTAGGGTCAAATCCATGAGCTTATGCAAGCTCATGGTTTTGACAACAAAACCATGGTGCAGGGCATGCAAACAGACAGAGTACTGAAAATAAGCTAATGAACAAGCTATTTAAAAGCTGAGAAAATGTAAACTATTATTTTTGCAATTAAGTTTAGCAGCTAAATATTGAAATCCCAAAAAGGCATAAGCTGAAACTTAATACTGAGCACACAATAAAATTCTACATTTAATTCAAAAACACAAAATCTGAAATTTTGACTTTTACTTAAAACTGAAAAGTTGACTAATATGAATTTAAAACTAAATCTACTGATTATATATGATATATTAAGCAATATAAACATGAAATAAACAAAGATACACAACATAAAAACAGATAAACAAGATTTAAGGATCCAACAACCTCACAGTGCTCATAATGAGATCATCAATTGTCATTTTGACTTTCTACCATGCTACACCATTTGGTTAAGGTTGCACTGAGTCACTAAGGCCATATAAAGAGTGTATCAAGCAAGAACAACCACATACACAGCCATTAACACAGATTCACTATCAAATCCAAACAATCTCTAACAAAGACTGTTTTGCAGTTTTCAAAGCAAAAGAGAGTATGAACCTATTCCATCAATTCCAGAGGTACCAGAGTGTCAATTTGGACCTTTTCAGCTCAAACAAATAGTCACAAATGTCTAAGCCTATGAATATCAAAAACAAGCATATAAGCAGTCCAAATGCCATATCAAACCACAAACATATCCAAAACATAACAACCTAATATAAAGCTTTAATATCATACACTAACAACAAAGAAACACTGAAACATAAAAATCATAGTAGGTAAAACAATAAAACAGTAAAATGCAAAATTTTGTAAAGATAAAGCTTACAAGTGATCATGGCTAAACTGAGTACCAAGGGACAAAAGACCACTCCTAGTTTGGTGTCAACAAACTAGAAACCAGAAAACCATCCAGATTGGCTTCTCTCACCCCAGAACTGCTTATTCAACCACAGTTGACTTTCATTGACTTTTATTGATTTTTTTATAGCTTTTCTGAATTTAAAGACTAGAATATGTTTAATGAATCTAAAAAACCTTAAAACTCTGTCAAGAGCTTGTTTGAACTTAAAGATCCAAATAAACAACCATTAAACTTGAAATTAAATAACATGGAAAATTAAAGGAATTGAGCAAAAACTTGAAACTGAAGTTAAACTGGAATTAAACTGAAAAGAAGGTTTCATTACACTACTTTAAGATAAAATACAACATTTGCAAGTTTAAAAGACATTTAAACTAAGAAAACAATAAAAACTACAACTACTTGACTAAGGCTTAAGGCCAAAGTGTCTACTCCTCTTTTTCTTCTTCCTTTTATACTCCAAGCACCTTTCTCATGTACTCTGAATCTTTCCCACTACTTTTGAGCCCTTGGATTGGTCAAATGCATCAAAACCGTCCACCTTGCTTTTTGGCGCCAAAGTCATCTAGAGCAGGTTTTTGCTTTAATTGGGTTTGGTTTGAGCAATTAAAGGCTTTGGAGTTTAGAGGGGGGTGGAGGGAACATAGTATGGAGGAGGGGTTGAAAATGGGGAGAAAACCACTCTGGTTTTAATGTTTCAGAGTTGGGAGAGACACTGCTACAGTAACACTGGTTTTAGAGCGCGTTTTCTTGGGTTTGACTTCGTTTGACCGTAGCTAATATTAAACGAGGGAGGGGTCAAAATGGTTTGTGGCTGGGGTTCATAATTACATTTGGACTGGGGGTCAAGGTCCAAGACCAAGGGTCAAGGGTCAAGTGGGATTGGGCTAAGGGTTTGGGCCAGCTGCTGTTTGGCTTGGATTGGGCTTTGATAGCTATGTTGTGTCCGTTTGGTTAAGTGGTAACAACAAGGACTAATTTTGCAATTACACCAAACTTCAAGAACTGAATTTGCAACTTTTTCAAACTTCTCACAAGGACCAAACATGACATAAATGAATAGTACATGGACCACTTTTGCATAAAATTCATTTAAAAAGGTCCAAGGACTATTTTTGCAATTTTTGGATTTTGAGGGACTTGTTTTGTAATTTCCCAAAAGTTATCAAATTGTTCCATTTGTTAAATCATGCATAGTACAAGGGTATTATTTGTAAAATTCCAAGTTTAGAATACCCAGGGACTATTTTTGCCAATTTTGTAACTTGAGGGGTAAAAATTGCCATTTTGTGTAAACTTTTATCCAGGGATGTTTTGTGAACATTTTTGGTTTCCCAAGGACTTAAGTTGACTTTTCATTCATTTAAAACTTTTAGGGACTAGTTTTGACATTTTGTGTAACTCCAGGGACTGAAAACGACAATTGTTGTGAAATTGATCAAGTTTCACTTGTTTTTCAATCTTTTGTACCTGAATCACATAAAAACACATTTTCATGAATTTGTATCATTTTGAGAGTCATTTGTGTGTTTTTGGTTGTTTTTGTGGGTTTATATAATACAAATATATGTGTATTTAGACACATATCAAATCCCCCACACTGAACTATTGCTAGTCCCTAGCAATCTTTTAAAACTTTAATGGATTTGAAAAACTCTTTACCAAAAGCCATCACTTCTGGAGTAGCCAAATGTTTCAGTTCAAGTAAGAACCTTGGTACACTGATAACCAAATGATTTTGAGCAAATCATAAGCTGTAAACGGATTTGATTCGTCTTTACCAGAAGCCGTACCCTTCTGGACTAGCCAACTCTTAGATAAATTATCAGAATTATCTTTGGTGAGCTGAATACCAATTATGGTTTTTCCACTGCCTTTACCACAAGCCATAATCTTGCGGGCTAGCCAACTCTTCACTTGTTAGGATATGGCGAGTTGATTACCATACAACTTATTAGCAAGTTGTCAACTAAAAACGGATTTGGAATATCTTTACCAAGAGCCGTTTGCTCCTGGATTAGCCAATCCTTTGTTTATCAAACATGGTGGACTGATTACCATTTGTTGTGTTAAGTACATAGTACTTTCACTAAAAAAATTTTTTTTTTAAATTTGGCCATTTTGGGGAAAAAGGGACTAAAAATGGCACATTTATGATCAAATTCGCCAGAATTTCCCCCCCACACTTAGAAATGAATATTGTCCTCAATATTCAAAGCTAAGTGGAGTAACACAACAATTATTTTATTTTTCTGTATTTACAATTTTCAAAAGTTTTTTTTTTTTTTTTTTTTTTTTTTTTTTTTTTTTTTTTTTTTTTTTTTTTTACACGACAGGTGGGTTATTACCCCCACACTAGGTGGTAGAAAGGGGAAAAAGACAGAAATATGGGTGAAAACCCATATTGTATGGCTTGTTTTTGATAACCAAGTCACTAGCTTGACTTGACCCCGAATTAAATTGTTCATGGGGAAACTGAGTGGGATTGCCACTCAAAGAATGGGTGAGAAATTGGAGTGGGATTGCCACTCACAGAATTATGAATATTCATCACTTAAGATGAGTCTAAGAATCTTAGAAAGAAACTCAGAAAAGGCGAGAAGAATCTTTTTGATTTTTGATTTTATAAAAAGAAGTGGAAAATATTTTTGTATTTTTTTAAGTTTATATATGTATGTACAAAAGAAATTCCTAACAACCGCCCCTCGAAAGGGAATCTGGGTCTGACAGAGCTCAGCAACTGTAAACAGCCAACAACCAAATGTTGTAACTGAGGGACTTATCAAACTGGGCAAGTTGTGTGTAAAGGAAAAAATGTTTTTGTATTTTATATTGTTTTTGAAATATATTATATATAATATATACAAGGGGTAGATATAAAACACAAGTACGTTACGCAGCACACCTCCCCGGCAGCGGCGCCAAAATTTTGATCCGCGCAAAACCGTCAAGTCTAAACAGACTTAAAACAGCTTAAGCACAAATGCAATGAAGATCAGAGAATACAGGGGATTCCCAGGTCGTTAAGTCCCACGGAGACTCAATGGTGTGTTAAACACATGATCAGACGATAGAATGACCACTAATGATAGTGATCAGAATGGATAAGGATTGAATATTACACTACTGAAAAAGGAAATAAATAAAAGCGACTTAAATGCAAATTAAGAAAATTAAAAAGATAAAAGATATTAAATAAACGCTATCACTATATTTAAAGTGATGAACGTTTAAAACCAAAAACGTACGTTTAAATTAAAAACAACGTAAACGTACAAAATAAAAAGTGAAACTTATACAATATAGATCCTAAAAATATGAAAAATACATTTTTACAAACCTAATTATATAAGAAAATTATTAGAAAAATAAAATTATTTTTATAACTAATTAATTAATTATTATTAATTAAAAACTATTTTAAACTATTTAATATTACTCTAAAATAAAAGAAAATATGAAATAAGAATAGAAAAATAAAATTAAGATTTAGAAAAATCTAAAATATGATAAAACTAATTTTAAAACTGAAAATATATTTTTAAGACTTTTTTTTATATATATTATTAATTAAAAACTATTTAAAACTAATTAAAATGCTAAAAAATACTTTTTAAGCTAAGAAAATTATGGAAAAATACTTTTTAAGCTTTTTACATTTATCTAAACTTAAGAAAAATGAAAAATTATTTTTTTGAGACTTTTCTTAATTATTTATATTAAAAGCTATTTAAAAATGATTAAAAACTAATTTAAATTAGGAAAAATAGCTAAACACCTTAGAAAAATCTGAAAATTTAAGGAAAACTCTAAAATACTATAAGGAATAAAGGAAAAATATAAAAACAAGGGCTTGTTTGGAGAAATAAGCAACTGATGTGGAAGAGCTTATGAAATAAGCACTTTGATTAAGCTAGAAGGACCAAACAAGCATTAAACTGATACAGAAGTTTGAACAAGTTAAAATAACCCTAAAGCAACTAAAAACAACACCCCATACCCTCTGGATTGCCAGATGCAATGATTTGATGATATGAAATTTTGGCAGAAAAACAGTAAAGGGGTGCCCTCTTTGGACAAGGAATTAAGCACTCAATAAGCTAGAAACTAGGAAGCAATTATTGGAAACTCAAGATAACCTGGCTAAGAACAATTAAACCAAAAATCAGACCCAAAGGAGCTCAAGTGAGCCCTGTGCAAGCTTGCTAAGAAACTGAGAATTCACTCAGTATATGCTGAGTTGGTGCAGGGCACCTAGGGTCTGTTTTGAGCTTATGCACAGGTTAATCCAGAGGGCTTAAGCTAAAACCAGAAGTGAGGTCCTATAGACCTCCTAGTAGACTACTTATAACCAAAAATTTAGACCTTGAAAACCTTTAATGGAACCTGTGCACAATCTGCAAATTCTGTGGAAAACCAAATTTTGACATGTTTGACTTTTGAAAATGGTTGTGCACTTTGACTAAATTGAGACTTGAATCCACTTTGATGACTGATATTGATGTTAATGTATGAAATGAAGCTACTACAAGCTTGACCTATGAATTTAACACACAAAATGAGCTTATGATTTAGTAAAAATCTTAACAGTAACTGCTAAGGACCAAAGAGATGGGATTTTGACTTTTTCATGTTTAGCAGGCATAAACTGAGACAGATAAAGACTTAAATGAGCTAAACAAACATGACTAAACACATCTTAACAACTGCAAAACCCTATAAGACAGATTTGATAAGGAATCCAAACACTCCTTTATTACAACTGTGATGAAGTTTTAAGGAGCAAATCACTGATCCAACATATTTTAATGATCAATCTAAGTTCAAATTACCTAAGTACAGCTAATGAGACAAGTTTAAATTATAGGTGACCACAGATACTTAGTTAAGCATAAACTGCAAATGAAAAGAAAATGGAAATTAGAATAAAACTCACAATTGTCCAGTTGGTGCAGGCCCAAAACCAAACACAAAACCAAACTAACCTAATCTAATGCAACCCAAATTCACCTCTGCAACAACAATTTTCATCACCATTCCCAATTTGAGTCCCAAAGTTGACTTTCGTTGACTGAGAGTTTGTTGTGAATGTAAATGATTTAGATAGAACAAGGAAACACAAATAAGCTCACAAAAGCTACAAACAGCTTATATGAGCTTATTTAAATCTTAAAAACAGTTTATTTAGTATTTAAATATTGAAAATGCAAGATCATAATCAAAGTGAAGGCTTGAAATTTTTATTAAACTGAAATGAGATTACAAAAGGGTTGAAATTACATAAAAGCTTTAAGAAAACATTAAGAAACTGAAATTACAAGCTTAAAACTAAACTACAACATTTATAAAAAAAACGACATTTAAAGAAAAACTTAAAACTAGCTACCCCCTTCTTCTTCTCTCTAACTCCTCTTTTATAGTTTCATATGCATCTCTCTCCTCTTCTCATTGAATCCCACTTGGAATTGGGAGACTTTTGTGACTTTTTGCCAACATGTCAATTTTTGGCGGGAAATGAGATATGAGCAGTTGAGGTTGAGTGTGATGAGGATGAGGGCATTTAATGGAGTTTGGCTCTTTGGTGAGGTGGAGGGGACAAGATAGTGATATGTTGAGGTGGAGGTGAGGTAGGAAGAGTGGTTGCAGAAGCAGGTGGGTGAAGGAGAAGGCGGGCGGGAAACCAGGGGTGTGTTTGTTTGACTAGGGAGGGTTGGTTGACCGGGTTTGGTATTAATAATCAAAAAAGGGGGCCGGGTCATGGATAGTGGATTTGGGTTTGGGCTTTTGATTGGGCTTGGGTAGTTTAGGGTCCGGTTTGGTTTGAAGAATATTAATACATAGGGACCAAATATGTAAAATTCAGAAACTGAAGGACCCAATCTGTAAATTATGAAGGGTGATCCAAGGGTTTGTTTTGCCAATATTTAATAGTCCAAGGGTTTGATTTTGACATTTTTGAAAATTTCCAAGGACTAGTTTTGAACATTTTGGATTTTTAGGGACTAAATTGTAATTTTCTCAAAACTTTTAGATTTCTCACCAAAGGACTAAATATGACAATTTGTGATTTTAAAAGGACCTTTGGTGACTTTTCTTTTGAAATTTTGGCTCAGGGACTATTTTTGACAATTTTATAAACTTGGGGGACTAAAACTGCAATTTTTGCAAATTTGATATGTTTTTCATCTGATTTTGATATTTTTGCATTTAAAACACATAAAACACTGATTTGTGATATTTTGATCATTTTGATGTGTTTCTGAGTGTTTTCAGATGATTTTGCAGTTTATTTTGTACAAAAATGATGAGTATTTAGACACTCATCAATACCCTCATAAATGACTAAATATTTTAAAAAACTGTTGGTGTTATGCCCCAAAAATGGTTATAACGCTACATTTGGGTATATAAAAGGCTAAAACTTCAAGCATAAACATCTACTACTACGAAAATTATATCATCGAAGTCGCCCTACGTATGTATAGCTAAAAACGTGTACAATGACAGTTGATGGAGCGTTTTACTAGCCTCAAAATTTTACTATATTTTTTTAAGATTGTCATTATATACGTACTTTATAACATCTTTGATGAGGTTTTTACGTTTAAGGATTAAGTATCACATACGTTTTCTATATGTATGATGAGTGTCTAAATACTCATCATTTTTGTACAATATAAACTGCAAAATCATCTGAAAACACTCTGAAACACATCAAAATAGTCAAAATATCACAAATCAGTGTTTTATGTGTTTTAAATGCAAAAATATCAAAATCAGATGAAAAACATATCAAATTTGCAAAAATTGCAGTTTTAGTCCCCCAAGTTTCCAAAGTTGTCAAAAATAATCCCTGAGTCAAAATTTCAAAAGTAAAGTCACCAAAGGTCCTTTTAAAATCAAAAGTTGTCAAATTTAGTCCTTTGGTGAAAAATGTCAAAAGTTTGAGAAAATTACAAGAATGGTCCTTCAAGTTTCAAAATTGGCAGAATTTGTCCTTGGAAAATTGGAAAATGACAGATTTGGTCCCTGTACTTTTGAAACTTGTCATTAATGGTCCCTTAAAGTAACTTTGATGAATTGGCAGGAATAGTCCTTGATTTTCAGAAAATGGCACAACTAGTCCTTATGTTTTAAGCCTTATACACTCTTTGGCCTGCCTATACCATTTTAGACCCCTGTCAATTGCAATTGTGAACCCCCATCTATTATTAGCCTGCCTGGTCAAACAAAAGGTCAAACAATCACCCCCTTGGCGCCTAAAGTCATCCTCCTCAACTTGTGCCTGCTATATCCTCTGCAACACCTCACCAAATTCCATCTCCCAATGCCTTATCACCTTATCCCCTACCCATCATCACCCCTACTTATCACCCCCCCCCCTAGTTGCAGTCAAAAAGGTCAACAGAGTCAAAATTAGGCTTTCCCGCCAAAACCATAAAATGGCTAGAATACTCAAAACTCATTCATTGGCTCAGAGGATTGGTGGGATCTGCTCTAAAGGACACGTGGAGAGCTTTTGGGTATAAAAGAAAGAAGAAGAAAGAGGAAACACCAAGTAGTTAGTTTTTATTAATTTTCTTAATATCGTTTTTCTTTAAAATGTCTTAGTTCAGTGCAAAAGGTTGTAATTTTCAGTTCTATGTATTTCATTTAAGTTATAATACCCTTGTAATGTGTTTTGAATATCAATCCAAGCTTTTTATATAAATTCCAAATTTTCTTGTTCACTGTGAAAGTTTTTAGTTTCAATTTTTATGTCAAAGCTTCTCATAAGTTTATCTTGAAATCAAACAAGCTTGTTTAAGCTTACTTTAGCTTTTGACAAGCTTTGGAATCATTTTCAAGCATTTTTGCATGATGGTCAACGAAAGTCAACTGGGACTCAATTTGGCAATGGTGATGGATTCTGTTGTTGCAGAGGATGAAAATGGGTTAGAATAGATTAGTTTAGGTCAGGTTTGGGTTTGGTATTGGCCTGCAAACATGCTGGACTCATTTGAGTAAGTTCCTAGATTTTCAAGTTCAACCAAATTTGCATCTTTGGCCTGTGTATGCATCTGTGGTCACAACTGTTCTTAATATGTTTATATAGTTGTAATATGATCTTATAAACTCATTTTGATCAAAGGTACTATCTGGTTCAGTGTTTGATCTACTTTCAGTTTGCATTTCAGTTTTTAAAGGGTGTTTGGATTTTGGATTTATACTGTGTTAGAGGGTCTTGCAGTGATAGGTTTTAGTTAGTTCATGTCTTTGTAGTCCATTTTAGCTAATATCTGTCATTAACTTGTGCACACAAACCTCCAAAGTCAAATTTTCAGATAATCTGTCTATATGCTTAACTGTTGTAATTTTAGGATTGGTAAATCCTTGTTTTGTGTTTAAAAGTGTTATACAAAGCTTGCATCATGTTCATTAAACCTTATTACATCATCATCAGTGATAAAATTGAATCCAAAGTTCAATATAGTCAAACATTTCTTGTTTACCTTAAAAGTCAAAAGTGAACAATCTCAGTTTTGGGCAACTGAGAGTGATTTTTCATTCACTCAATTCTGATCCAATCTCAGTGAGATTTGGTGTTTTAAAAACTTCAATTGGTCTTATTTCTTATCACCATTTTATTATATTTTTACAATTTTTATAAAAGCTTCAACAAGCTTGTTCTTTAGGTCCATTTTGCCCTGCACCTGAAACTCAGCTAATGCTGAGCTTTTCTCAGAATTGTCCAGAGTTGCACAGAGCTCATTTGAGCTTGTGTAGGTCTGAAATGTGGCTCATGTGTAGTTACCTAGGTCTAGTGTAGGTTCTAAGTCTTTGTTTTTAATTGTTAGCTTATTTGAGTGCTTATTTCTCTGTCTAAAGTACCCCCCCAGAACTGCTTTTTCTGCCATAAGCTCTTGTCATCAATCTGATCTAGCTTGTGATCCTGTGGTTAGAACTAGTTGATTCTTGTTGCACTTGGTCAACTTTAGCATATTAGAGCTTCTCTTTTGGTTTGGTAGCCTTTGGATTCAATTTGCTTATTGAAGTGCTTATTTCAATAAGCACTTCCTCATCAGATCCTTAATCTTCCAAACAAGCACCTGTTTTTCCATTTTTTATATCTTCCTAATATTATTTTAGACTTTTCCTGAAATTTTCAGATTTTTCCAAGTTGTTTTGCTATTTTTCTTAATTTAAATGAGTTTTTAAGCATTTTTAATTAGTATTTAATACAAAAAATTAAGAAAAGGTTCAAAAAAATAATTTTTCAATTTTATTAAGTTTAGATAAATATAAAAAGACAAAAAAGTATTTTTCTAGATTTTTCTTAGTTAAATTTGTATTTTCTAGCATTTTAATTAGTTTTAAATAATTTTAAATTAGTAATAAATATATAAAAAGTCTAAAAAATATAGTTTCTGTTTTAAAATTAGTTTTATCATATTTTAGAATTTTTTTAAGTCTTAATTTTATTTTTCTAGTCTTATTTCATATTTTCTTTTATTTTAGAGTATTATTAATTAGTTAAAAATAGTTTTTAATTAATAATAATTAGATAATTAGTCATAAAATTAATTTTCTTTTTCTAATAATTTTCTTTTATCATTAGGTTTATAAAAATATAATTTTCATATTTTTAGGGTTAATATTGTGTAAGTTTCACGTTTTTGTTTGTACGTAACGTAGTTTTTTTTAATTTAGTTTTATTAAAACAAAAAGAACAAAAACATTAGTTTAAAAATAGTGATAGCATTTATTTAATAGATTTTATCTTTTTAATCTTCTTTAATTTGCATTTAAGCCCCTGTAGTTTATGGGCTTTTTCTTTAGTTATAATCATCTTCAAATATCTTTTCCCGTTCAAATCTCGCGATCACTACACGTTTGACTATTCTCGCACAGCTCGTTGGGACTTAACGACCTGGGGAAACACTATACTCTCCTGATCTTCATTGCATTCGTGTTTGAGCAGTTTTAAGCTGATTACGGTCTGCCATTCACAAGTGGCAGGCTTGAGTGATTTAGCTTGACTGTTCTGCGCGGATCAAATTTTGGCGCCGCTGCCGGGGAGCAGTGCTAATAGTCTTACGTTTAGCAGATTAGTGATTTGACATCACTCCTTGTTCATACCATCTTTTAAAATCAAAAACCTAAAAAAATTTTCATTCTTAGTTTTTACATCATGTTTTTCAAAAATACCAAAAATATTCCTCTTTACCCTCTTACCCTTTTGATTCTTCATTTCTTACCCTCTGAAAACATTTGATTCTTTCTATGTCTTATCCTCACCCTCTTGGATGTCAATGGTGTGGTGGTCCTTATAATGGTGGCAATTGCCCCAGTTGTAGCATGGTGGAATCAGGAAACGGGTCTGTCTATAACCAGGATCCCTATTCCTACCATAACACAACTGATTCATTCCATCAGCTACCACACTGTGAGACTCAGCAGTTTTACTGTTGTGAGTACTGTGGTGGTTCACACTACAGTTCTGATTGTCAATCGGGAAACACGCTTGTCTATGAGCAGGTTCCTGATAACAATTATGACTACAACACATATGACTCACAGCCACATCAGTTTTACTGTTGTGAATATTGTGGAGGTCCTCACTCTAGCTCTGATTGTCAAACAGGGAATCCAATTCCTTGTAACAATTACGACTATCCATATCACGACCAACCTCCACAGCACCATACGGTTCAAACTCCACCTGAGCCGTTGTCTCAAGAAATCTCCCAAGATTTTGAAACCACAATGAAATCACTTAATGATATGATGCAAAACTTTAAAGATCAAGTGAGTAACGAAAAGACCATGGGAGAATTGCTTGCCGAAGAACGAGAAGAGCGAAAGGCCCGCCAATCTAGGGAGGAATTATTAGTCCTAGAGCATGCAGCTCTAAGGCGTTCCCAATTTCTTAAGGCCGCTCTATATGATGATGACGAGGAGAGTTTTTATCCTTTTAGAGATAATATTTCTCAACTCCCTCAGTCAGTTGATATCCCAGCAGTTGAGATTCCATCTCAAACAACTGCTATCACACCCGAAGCTCCCACTCACTCTCTGACCATGGGGGACGAGCATCTTGACACTGTTCCTGAAAAGGAATCGGACGAATTCATAAAGTCTAGTGTTGAGAACCTTGTCCCAATCCCGAGAGAGTCACAGGGTACTTCTGATCACATGTGTGATTCTTCTTCTTCTCTTGAGTGTTCAAATGATCATTTGGAAACTTTCTCCGATTTTAGCGACGATTGTGCTTCCTTTGGAAACATCGAATACGTTGAGGCATCACTTCCACAATCTGATGCTGATCCCCTTCTTGAGGAGTTCTCCAGTGAACTCACTCACATCAATCCACTCTTTGATTTCGAAGCCGATCTAGGAGAGACTGAAAGTCTCCTTGATAATAATCGTTCACTCACTTCTTATCCCAACAGTCCAATTGAGAATGTTAATCACTTTGTTCCTGAAACATTCAAAACTACTTTCACTAATCCTCTATTTGAATTCGACTCTGAATTCACTTTAATTTCTGAGAATCCACTCTTTGATACTCAGATTGAGGATAGTGATGAATCTACAGTGGAACAAGAATCCACAGATTTACATCTTGTGATTGATTCTCTTCACGAGGAGTTCGCCGGTGAACTCACTCATATCATATCTCCGCCGGAGTATGATAACTCCCAAATTGATCATGACACACCCGAGATTTGTCTTGATCACTTAAGCTTAAATGATGAGATTCATAATCCTGAAATTATGGATCCTCCTGTGGATGAAGATGAGTTAGTCATGATGTTTGTCATGATTTTCTTTCTCTTCTTCACCTATCCCGTAGCTTCTCCTGTTCTTCACTCCTTCGGGAATGAAGACATTATCTTTGACCCAGGCATTTCCATGTACCATTTGTGAGCCGGGTCTGTCTGTATCTCATCGGTGTGGAACTTTCACGTACTTCAATGTTTATCCAAACATCTTGAATGAAAGTCCGATGGAGATTGTCGCTTCCACTTACTTCCCCATGAACCAATTAATTCGGGGTCGAGTCAAGCTAGCGACTCGGTAATCAAAAACAGTAGCACACACCATATGGGTTTTCACCCATATTTCTAACTTCTTACCCCTTTCTACCACCTAAGTGTGGGGGTGATGCCCCACATGTTATACAAAAAAAAAAAAAAAAAAAAAAAAAAAAAAAAAAAAAAAAAATCTTCTTTCTTAAATAATGGCCGTAGTATTTCCCTTTTACGTTCTTTGTTTCGGCATAACCGCCGGTACTTTGAATATTGAGGGCAATATTCATTTCTAAGTGTGGGGGGGAATTCTCACGAATTTTATCATATAATTATACTAATTCCCCCGTTTTTGGCCAAAATTTTTTTTTGGAGTAAGTGTTTCACACTTTCTCAATTGGTTATCAGTCCGCCTTGTCTGTAAGACAAAAGGATTGGCTAATCCAGGAGCAAACGGCTCTTGGTAAAGATATCTCAAATCCGTTTATATGGCTTGCAATTTGCCCAAAATTGTATGGTTCTCAACTCACCATATCCTTAAAAGTGAAGAGTTGGCTAGCCCGCAAGATTATGGCTTGTGGTAAAGGCAGTGGAAAATCCATAATTGGTAATCAGCTCACCAAAGATAATATTGATAATTTATCTAAGAGTTGGCTAGTCCAGAAGGGTACGGCTTCTGGTAAAGACAAAATCAAATCCGTTGAAAGCTGGTGGTTTGCTCAAAATCACATGGTTATCGGTGTACCATGGTTCTTACTTGAACTAAAACATTTGGCTACTCCAGAAGTAATGGCTTTTGGTAAAGAGATTAAAATCCATTATGTTTTCTCAAATCATTGCTAGGGACTAGCAATATCTCAGTGTGGGGGATTGATGAATGTCTAAATACTCATCATTTTTGTACAAAATAAACTGCAAAATCATCTGAAAACACTCAGAAACACATCAAAATGATCAAAATATCACAAATCAGTGTTTTATGTGTTTTAAATGCAAAAATATCAAAATCAGATGAAAAACATATCAAATTTGCAAAAATTGCAGTTTTAGTCCCCCAAGTTTCCAAAGTTGTCAAAAATAGTCCCTGAGTCAAAATTTCAAAAGTAAAGTCACCAAAGGTCCTTTTAAAATCAAAAGTTGTCAAATTTAGTCCTTTGGTGAAAAATGTCAAAAGTTTGAGAAAATTACAAGAATGGTCCTTCAAGTTTCAAAATTGGCAGAATTAGTCCCTGGAAAATTGGAAAATGACAGATTTGGTCCCTGTACTTTTGAAACTTGTCATTAATGGTCCCTTAAAGTAACTTTGATGAATTGGCAGGAATAGTCCTTGATTTTCAGAAAATGGCACAACTAGTCCTTATGTTTTAAGCCTTATACACTCTTTGGCCTGCCTATACCATTTTGGACCCCTGTCAATTGCAATTGTGAACCCCCATCTATTATTAGCCTGCCTGGTCAAACAAAAGGTCAAACAATCACCCCCTTGGCGCCTAAAGTCATCCTCCTTAACTTGTGCCTGCTATATCCTCTGCAACACCTCACCAAATTCCATCTCCCAATGCCTTATCACCTTATCCCCTACCCATCATCACCCCTACTTATCACCCCCCCCCTAGTTGCAGTCAAAAAGGTCAACAGAGTCAAAATTAGGCTTTCCCACCAAAACCATAAAATGGCTAGAATACTCAAAACTCATTCATTGGCTCAGAGGATTGGTGGGATCTGCTCTAAAGGACACGTGGAGAGCTTTTGGGTATAAAAGAAAGAAGAAGAAAGAGGAAACACCAAGTAGTTAGTTTTTATTAATTTTCTTAATATCGTTTTTCTTTAAAATGTCTTAGTTCAGTGCAAAAGGTTGTAATTTTCAGTTCTATGTATTTCATTTAAGTTATAATACCCTTGTAATGTGTTTTGAATATCAATCCAAGCTTTTTATATAAATTCCAAATTTTCTTGTTCACTGTGAAAGTTTTTAGTTTCAATTTTTATGTCAAAGCTTCTCATAAGTTTATCTTGAAATCAAACAAGCTTGTTTAAGCTTACTTTAGCTTTTGACAAGCTTTGGAATCATTTTCAAGCATTTTTGCATGATGGTCAACGAAAGTCAACTGGGACTCAATTTGGCAATGGTGATGGATTCTGTTGTTGCAGAGGATGAAAATGGGTTAGAATAGATTAGTTTAGGTCAGGTTTGGGTTTGGTATTGGCCTGCAAACATGCTGGACTCATTTGAGTAAGTTCCTAGATTTTCAAGTTCAACCAAATTTGCATCTTTGGCCTGTGTATGCATCTGTGGTCACAACTGTTCTTAATATGTTTATATAGTTGTAATATGATCTTATAAACTCATTTTGATCAAAGGTACTATCTGGTTCAGTGTTTGATCTACTTTCAGTTTGCATTTCAGTTTTTAAAGGGTGTTTGGATTTTGGATTTATACTGTGTTAGAGGGTCTTGCAGTGATAGGTTTTAGTTAGTTCATGTCTTTGTAGTCCATTTTAGCTAATATCTGTCATTAACTTGTGCACACAAACCTCCAAAGTCAAAATTTCAGATAATCTGTCTATATGCTTAACTGTTGTAATTTTAGGATTGGTAAATCCTTGTTTTGTGTTTAAAAGTGTTATACAAAGCTTGCATCATGTTCATTAAACCTTATTACATCATCATCAGTGATAAAATTGAATCCAAAGTTCAATATAGTCAAACATTTCTTGTTTACCTTAAAAGTCAAAAGTGAACAATCTCAGTTTTGGGCAACTGAGAGTGATTTTTCATTCACTCAATTCTGATCCAATCTCAGTGAGATTTGGTGTTTTAAAAACTTCAATTGGTCTTATTTCTTATCACCATTTTATTATATTTTTACAATTTTTATAAAAGCTTCAACAAGCTTGTTCTTTAGGTCCATTTTGCCCTGCACCTGAAACTCAGCTAATGCTGAGCTTTTCTCAGAATTGTCCAGAGTTGCACAGAGCTCATTTGAGCTTGTGTAGGTCTGAAATGTGGCTCATGTGTAGTTACCTAGGTCTAGTGTAGGTTCTAAGTCTTTGTTTTTAATTGTTAGCTTATTTGAGTGCTTATTTCTCTGTCTAAAGTACCCCCCCAGAACTGCTTTTTCTGCCATAAGCTCTTGTCATCAATCTGATCTAGCTTGTGATCCTGTGGTTAGAACTAGTTGATTCTTGTTGCACTTGGTCAACTTTAGCATATTAGAGCTTCTCTTTTGGTTTGGTAGCCTTTGGATTCAATTTGCTTATTGAAGTGCTTATTTCAATAAGCACTTCCTCATCAGATCCTTAATCTTCCAAACAAGCACCTGTTTTTCCATTTTTTATATCTTCCTAATATTATTTTAGACTTTTCCTGAAATTTTTAGATTTTTCCAAGTTGTTTTGCTATTTTTCTTAATTTAAATGAGTTTTTAAGCATTTTTAATTAGTATTTAATACAAAAAATTAAGAAAAGGTTCAAAAAAATAATTTTTCAATTTTATTAAGTTTAGATAAATATAAAAAGACAAAAAAGTATTTTTCTAGATTTTTCTTAGTTAAATTTGTATTTTCTAGCATTTTAATTAGTTTTAAATAATTTTAAATTAGTAATAAATATATAAAAAGTCTAAAAAATATAGTTTCTGTTTTAAAATTAGTTTTATCATATTTTAGAATTTTTTTAAGTCTTAATTTTATTTTTCTAGTCTTATTTCATATTTTCTTTTATTTTAGAGTATTATTAATTAGTTAAAAATAGTTTTTAATTAATAATAATTAGATAATTAGTCATAAAATTAATTTTCTTTTTCTAATAATTTTCTTTTATCATTAGGTTTATAAAAATATAATTTTCATATTTTTAGGGTTAATATTGTGTAAGTTTCACGTTTTTGTTTGTACGTAACGTAGTTTTTTTTAATTTAGTTTTATTAAAACAAAAAGAACAAAAACATTAGTTTAAAAATAGTGATAGCATTTATTTAATAGATTTTATCTTTTTAATCTTCTTTAATTTGCATTTAAGCCCCTGTAGTTTATGGGCTTTTTCTTTAGTTATAATCATCTTCAAATATCTTTTCCCGTTCAAATCTCGCGATCACTACACGTTTGACTATTCTCGCACAGCTCGTTGAGACTTAACGACCTGGGGAAACACTATACTCTCCTGATCTTCATTGCATTCGTGTTTGAGCAGTTTTAAGCTGATTACGGTCTGCCATTCACAAGTGGCAGGCTTGAGTGATTTAGCTTGACTGTTCTGCGCGGATCAGGTATTATAGCATTTAGGTACTTGAATAAACGTAATAACCTATTACAAATAAAGAAAGTATGTGATAGTTAACCCCTAAACGTAAAAACCTCATCTAAGATATTATAAAGTACTTATATAATGACAATTTTAAAAAAATATAGTAAAATTTTGAGGCTAGTAAAACACTCCATCAACTGTCATTGTACACGTTTTTAGCTATACATATGTAGGGCATTTTCGATGATATAATTTCCGTAGTAGTAGATGTTTATGCTTTAAGTTTTTGACTTTTATATACCCAAATGTAGCGTTATAACCATTTTTGGGGCATAACACCAACAGTTTTTTAAAATATTTAGTCATTTATGAGGGTATTATAGCATTTAGGTACTTGAATAAACGTAATAACCTATTACAAATAAAAAACGTATGTGATAGTTAACCCTTAAATGTAAAAACCTCATCTAAGATGTTATAAAGTACTTATATAATGACAATCTTACAAAAATATAGTAAAATTTCTAGGCTAGTAAAACGCTCTATCAAGTGTCATTGTACACGTTTTTAGCTATACATATGTAGGGCGTTTTCGATGATATAATTTCTGTAGTAGTAGGTGTTTATGCTTTAAGTTTTAGCCTTTTATATACCTAAATGTAGCGTTATAACCATTATAGGGGCATAACACCAACAGTTTTTTAAAATATTTAGTCATTTATGAGGGTATTATAGCATTTAGGTACTTGAATAAACTATTTCTCTCTCTAAAAACCCTAAGCAATTTTATCAAAGAATCATAATCTATTTTTAATCCATCCATTCACTTTCATTGAAATTTTAATATGATGTTCTACTGTTCATTTGGAACATAAGGATATAATTTTCTCACATTTTGACCGGTTAGATCTCTCTATTAAATTCATTTTGTATTTCCGTTTTAGACCGTTATCTTCACTGTTCATCTTCTCCTCCCAAAATCCACCTTCTACTAATCATTCTTTTGATTATGTAGTTTCTCTTTTCATTTCTGATTTCTTTTCACCTTTAATTTCACTATGAGAGATCCTGAACCAAATAACCCTAATTCAGAGGTGCCTCCAAAGCCCTCTGATGATGTCATTCGTTCCAAAAAGGCTACTAGAAGCAATAAGAAATCTAAGGTGATTAATAAACCTGCTCATGGGAGTGGTAAGAGGGTTTCATTGAGGTTGAATAGCAAGGGTGGGAGTTCTGTGAAGGGTATGGAAGGATTGGTGTATGATGATGAAGGGAATGAGGTTGGGGTGCTCAAAGAAGAAGGTTTGGATGCTGATTGTCAGAGTTTTGATTCTAGGAGCTGTGGTGAGTCTGTTTCTGTTTCTGAGAAAGAGGTTCATACAGCTTTTGAGAAGGATATGGTAAGTACTTTGCTTAATGAGTCTTTGAATGATAATGATGTTGGAAATGTTGATGTTAGTGATAGTAGTAGTGTTAAGAATGTTGTTGGTGAGAGTGTTAATATGCCTACCTCTGTTAAGGTTAATTCTAGTACTAGTCCTAGGATACTAAAAAGGGGTGAGGTTTTGTGTGATGGTGGAAGTAATGCTAAGGTTCCTTTCTCTTTCAATAACATGGAGAAATGGCCTAGTTTGGATGGTAATGGTAATGGTCAGGATATAGGTAAGAATGGTGAGAGTTTGGATGAGGTTAATATAGTGAATGATGATACTGTGATGAAGGATAATACGGGTACTACGCTTCCTTCATCATTTTTGAATGCTGTTCAGGGTAGGAGCTTTAGTGGTAGTAACAAATTGTGTCCTTTGTTGAAGTTAAACAATGATGGTGATTTCGAGGATGGGACTTGTCGTAAGTTTTTACTACTTCCTTCGCATCATGGGCATAATAGGAAGTAGTGTCATAGTAGTAAGTGATATAATTGGAGTAGGTTTGAGAGTGGTAAGAATGGATATAGGACTGGTAATGGTAATGGTAGGTTTGATCCGGTAAAGAGGTACAATAACTTTCTCTTTCCTTGGAATCGTAATGAAGGTGGTAGTGTGTTTTGGAGTGGGGAAAAATCATAGGATCCTGATCATGATCTTAATTGGAATTGTCTCCATCCGTATAATTGTGAGAGTGGTTGTTGTAAGAATTGTGATGATGATAGTGATTGTAGTTGTAAAGGTTGTAGTAATAGTAAGTTTCTGAGTAATTCGTTTCATG